>CM077160.1:99858150-100345651 GCA_039583875.1 Platanthera guangdongensis
GTGACTATTATGGACAAAATTGATGTTTTGCAATTGGCGTCGCTATACTTTCTGGTAGTCTTTCATCAATTGTTGAAGTTGGACACCGCACTCGAGCTGGCTTAATATGAACACGGATAAAGCTGCCCAAGGCAATAAATAATGGATGCATAGGGTGATTCACGTACCCAGTTATTATGGAAGATGGTTAAGTAATCAGAGCACATTTATCTCCACAAATCTATCGAAATTTCTGCTGTTAATGGGATGATGATAGCTATGGCAGAAGCCTACCTAATGATATACTAGATAGGTTGGGTAACTCCCAGGGAAACTCCACCTTGAAAGAAAAAAAATGTATAGAATCAACCTTTACTGTTAGTTGGAATTATGTAAGCACTCTGCTCATGATCACATAAACAGGCACCAGCTTCATCTAATGTGTGCCTTGGTTAATCAGAAAAGGATTAATTGGGTAGTAATTCTATTTGATTCCATTAAGAAGAAGATTACAGGTAAATCTGGAGGATATGGTAGAATTTTACGAATTTTCCTATAGAAGAAATGTCTAGAGCTATTGGTCTCCCAGACCATCTATATTAATACTTCTAAGAGGCTTATATTTGCTCTCTTTGGTATATGGGAGAGGGTAATCCCTAAGACATCCAGGGCTTCCTCTTCCAGGACTGCTTCTAAAGGAACCAGTGCTATATCAGCCAATTCCCCAACCCCAACAGAAGCTCCTGCTCCTCACAATCCCTCTCCTCCTCCATCTCCACATCATTCTCCACTTCCATCATCAACTCCACTTGCTGATGTTTTTACTCTTCAAAACACCTTATTTGTAGAGATTCCCTCTACATTCTTCCATTCACATTCACCAGTTCATCATTCACGTCCATCATCTCCACTTCTCTCTAAGCTGCCTAACTTCAATCTTCTTTCACCTCCACCACCAACACCTCATTCATCTCCAATTCATATATCTCCATCTCCATCTCTTTCACCTCAAATTCATATATCCTCACCTCATCCCCTTATTCAGGAAGACACAAATCCTAATGTCACTCCTTCTGACATTCCAACACCTTGTATTCCTCAAGCCTTTACCATATGTCCAACCTGCTCCATGCCATCCTCTTCTACTTCTAATCAACCTTTCACATCTGCTAATCCGAATGATTATATGTATGTTGATTTTTCTTCTATTTCTGCTAACATTCTTGAATTCATTACCCCACATTGAAGAAACTCATAACTGAAGTCATTGCTCCACTTGCTGCTTCCATCTCTACTCTCTCTTCTCAGATATCCTCTTCCTTTATTGTCACTTCTTCTAGGGGCCTAGATTTAGGTTTCCTTGGATCTAGGCAAGGGGAGATGTCTCATGAAGAAGCTCCTCAACCAGTAGCAGAAGAGCAGCAGCAGTAGTAGTTGATTTTCAAGATTTAGAAATGTTATCACTTGAAGAAGCAGATTCAGGTATTCCAGAAGTTACTGTTGGGGATGTCTCTTTTAATCCTACAGTAAACTTAAACTCTTTATTATCAATTTTTGATTCCTTGCATAATAATTGCCTTCCATTTTTTGACAACTATAATAAGGCTATAGTATGTTATACTGCTCTAGTCAGCTCTTCTGTTTTAGAGCAACTAAGGAACAGTTTTTCAGTTGGTTACTCAGTTCCTCAATCTTTTACTTCAGAAGATTCAATAAATGTCATAGAGCAAGGTCTTCCCCTCCCACTTATGTGATGGATGAAACTACAATGTCAAATATGGATGACATTATGTTTGCTGATATGCCAGAAGAAGACAAAGTATAGCTAGCAGCTGTTACAGAGATTACAATTGTACAGACAGAGGCTAAATCCAATGATTATTCAAAATTGATCAGGCAGATAGATGATCTCTATGATCAGCCTGTTGAAGAGTCTGATGATGATGAAGACTCATATGAGTCAGATGATTCCAATTCCAATAAAAGGAAGCTTAAGAAGAAAGCTCCTGCTAATGTTGCTCCTCAACCTTCTACTATAGCTGATATACCATATTACATTCTGCATGGTTTAACTCTCACTCCAGATCTTCCTCACTGAATGAGATTCTCTAAGAATGAGCAGAAAAGTAGAAAGAAGATGAAAAGATACAAAACTACTCCAAGGCCCAGGAGAGGACCTCCTCCTCCTCCACTAGCAGCAGTTGGTGCAGCAGGCAACATTTCTCAATCTAAACGATATACTTCTTCCAAATATCATCAATCCAAATGTTCTCAGAGCAGCAGTAGACAACAACACAGATCCTAGAGCAGCAAACAATAATACAGAAGTCAGAGTAGTAGTCAACCTCCGTCTGAACAAGAAAGGCATCCTTCTCCTACACATGATCCAAAAATGGACCATAACTTCATGATGGCCAGATTTAATGAACTCATTACTTTTTCTTTGATCAGGAAAGCCAGAGTTGAAGGGAAGGATACATACCAATTCTCAACAATGTCTCACTACAGACAAAAAGAGATAGCCAGGTATGTAAAAGAAAATCTTTTTAATGTTAACCAATATATGTCTTTGCATCCAGAAGCAGTTGTGCCTATGGAAACTTCTGTGAAGATTCTTGGTTCTGAAGACATGAAGATGACATAGAGAGAAGCAGAAGACCCTACCAGAAAAATGATTTTCAGTAAACCTACTTCAGATTCTTCTTCTACAGCTTCACAGAAGGACTCTTAGTTCTCTTTGCTTATGTTTTTTTTAAAAAAAAAACTTTATTATTGTTGTAATATACTCACAAGGCACTTTTGTTCATATCTGCTAAATAATTTATAATTCTATCAGATACTTTATTGCTTTGTTATTTTCTGTGTTTTTATAGTGTTCTCACCCAATAGGGGGAAATTGTTGGAACCCTACTTGTGATTTGGGCTAGGTTCACTATTAGGATTGATTAGATAACCTAACATGTATAGTCTAGGGTCATAGGATGTTTCCAGGTTCAAGGTCAGTCATATGATGTTAGATTGTTGGAACCTACCTTCAGAAGACTGTAGAGACAAAAGACTTTAGAGACAAAGTAGTTAAACGTTTGTAGAGAAAGTTGTTCAACGAAAGCTGAACTAAGTTTGACGATCGTCGATCTCAGATCGATGAACTCAGAGTTTCTCTAAGTTGAGCTTGACAAAAGTCAAGCTGAGTTCGACGAACTGCTTTCTCTACTTTGAAGTTCAGCTCGATGAAGGACTTACTCAGTTCGATGAGCTTGAAACTCAGATTGAAGAAGTAAATTATTCAGTTAAACGATATTGGATCTCAGCTCGACGAAAGAGAGTTATCATCTCGATGAACTTGGAGCTCAGTTCGACGAAAATTTGCTGAGTTCAACTAACTCCTTCCATGTTCTATTCAACTAATTCTCTGCAGTTTCTCAGTTCAACTAATGACAGATCAATTTCAAATTATTGAAATTAAGTAATATTCTGATAATTAATGCATAATATTCCCAATGAATATAGCTTTTAACAGGCAGCATTAATTATGGATTTCACAGAGTTATTACCATACCATATTTCTGGGATAGTTATGGAAATGCATTCAAGACAAATTGGGCCATTTCAACTCCTAGAGATTATGTAGACAATTTCAAGGAAAGATTTTAAAATATTCAAATGTTTTGAAATCTGGCATGATATATATACTCCTTCTGAAAATTGCACGGGCCAAGAAAAAGAAAAAAATACATACAGAGTTCTTCATCATCTGCTTTAAGCCTTCAAAAGATAATAAATCGTATATCAGTCTGAAAGTTTTACTGAACAGCAAAATCAATTTTGAAGGCCTACACCCTGAAGCAAAGCTTCCATCTTCTGATCATCTGCACAACTCAGGGGAGCTTTGATGTCATCAACAATCCACTAGTCTTCTCAGAGATTTGAGACAGAGAAGACAAAATCATTTTCATCTTTCTTTCACTGTGTACAGGGTTTTAACTCCCTTCAAAAGTTAACATTTTTGGTTCACAAGTCACTTGATCAAAAGACTTGAGATTTGTTTTTTGGCACCAGATCAAAATATCAAAGGGTTTCTAGATCTCCCTCAGAAAAATAGATCTTCTATTGAAATGACACCTAAGCAAAAAACCTGTGGTGGCAGGACAACTGAGCAAAAACCTGTAGTGTATTCCTACTAGGGTGGTAGAAGAGCTGATGTACCCAGGTTTATTGGGGAACTACTATAAATTCCTTGTGTCATCTGGATTTCCTTTACTTGTTTTATTTGTGCGTTGTGCTTTTTTATTTATCCTATATATTTATTTATCACCTACTTTAACTCCGTTGCAAAAATAAATTAAAATTTTAAAATACACTATCCCCCCTCTAGTGTAAAGAAGATCTATTCCTCACTTTCAGATATTTATTTCTCATTTTCTCTCTCATTCTATCTCTCTCTCTCTCTCTCTCTCTCTCTCTCTCTCTCTCTCGGATCCCGAGGTAGAAGAAGGAGAAGGATATGAGAGAAAGGTAAGCTATGAAGGAGTTCGTGTCGTCAGATTTGTGAGCCGAAGCTCGATCCATAGAGATGAAAGCGCTGCGGTCATTCCCATCTGGATCATGTGCAAGATCATGCCTCCTAAATAATCGATAAGGGTAACGACCTTTCTCCTTGTAGTAGTGAAATCCTTATTTGGCATGTACTTGGAAATCCTCGACAATTGGTGAAGAATGAAAATTTCCAACGGGTTGATCGTTGATATACTCGTTATGAAACTTGCATATAGAATCCATAATCGAAGTACGGAATAAGCATACTATCTGAAGCCCATCCGGGCATGTTGGTTTGGATTTGTGATGATTGATTGATTTATGTGCCAGAGAAGACTTCATTGTTAAATATGCAGTTTAGGGAGTCATGGGGTGTGCAGGTTGCTGCACTGAGAGTACTGTAGTTGGTCTCTAGGAAAACACACAAATTAGGGGAAGAAATGATATTCTATCCTCTACCACGCGACAATAGAGATACCACTGGCGGTAGCTCCCAAAAAGCTGATGATTATGGTTGTGAAGCCTATGTCCATGTGAAAAGGTGGGTAGTATGTTAAGCTGAGAGCCTGGAGTGCCCAGTTGTGGTGGCCGTGAGAGCTAGCCCTGGACATAACTTAATTATATATATTGTGAATGTGAAAGGAGAAGCCTACCCGCGTCTTGTCGATCGTTTTGTGGCTTGACGATTTGAGCAACGGGAAACGGCTGATATGTACCCACTCTATGTCACTTGACTAGATGGCCTACACTAACTGGTGCGGTCAGGGGCATATGAAAGGGTCATTGGCTTTAAGCATGGACAAAAATGTTCAATGTTGAACCAGCAAGTATGGGACTGAAGATGGTGGAGGGCCTGGGTGTTGGAGTTACCATTGTGATTTAGAAGTGATCAAACATGTAGTCTCACTACCAACACAATAAGAGCCTATGGGGTGCGCATAAGAGCTTTGGAGAAGTTGGAAAGGTTTGTGTTGGCCTTGCTCATATATGATATGAGTGAAGAACCAAGCTTATGATGTTCTGGATGTGAAGGTTTTTCATTCCGGGACCTATATTGTGAATATGGAAATCAGGTAAGTTGTTGGAAGACTCTAAGGGAAATTCGTCGAGTATCTCTTAAGATTTCCACGAATAGGTTTTGAATTTGTCGAGTACCGTCATGATAGACTCAATGAATCTGTCTTGTGTTCGTCGAGTATAGTAATGATAGTTTCAGCGAATTGCACATGTTCATCGAATGTCGTTGATTCGTCGAGTATCATCGATTCGTCAAATATCGCCTTAATACTTGTACGGTTTGCTCTGTCTAGATTCGTCGATTTTGTCTGTGTTATTTCGATGAATAGTTTTGATTCGTAGAATAGTGACATATATACACAACTAATTCTATTTCCTCCAATTTAATTCCTTTAGTCCTATCCGGCGTGGTCTGCAGGTATCGAAAGCTTCAGTCTACTGTATATATATAATGTAAATAGTAAACTAAGATGTATGAAATACGCAATTACTATTGACCTAATCGAGATAGACGAGAATGGCGATTTTTCTTCCAGCCGGAACTATTCTGCCTAGGCCACGATCTCTGCATCTCGCCTCTGACCGTTTACTGATCTACTGTCGTCGCCGAAAATAGTTTCCTAAGGCTTCGTCTTCGTCGTTGTTGTCTCTCCTTTAACGGTTCTAGAAAACTATGGAGACATTGAGGGCATATCTTCCAACCTCAATCTTTTGTGACAAGAGTCTAAGGGTTCTCCGTGCTCATGTGGATATCCGTAGAGGTGTGGGCACTATTCTACGATCAGAACTCCAGCCATTACCATTCGTTGGACTTCTTCAGAGTACCTTGGTCGAGTATTGGCTCAATCACCCAAGGGTTTGATTTATTTGGGTCTATGTTAGTTCTTGATCAATGTTCATCGCTAGATCCGTATTTCTTTTAGGTTTTCTTGTTCCTTATTCTGCTGCGCACAAATGTTGTGACGTATAGCAAAACCCAACACTGGAATAGTCCTGAACACGAAAAATTTTCCCTCAATGTATGGACGTGTATCCATTTGTGCTAACGTCTGTGGAAAAAGGATCTTAGTTGCACGTTCTGATGCCAAAATTGATATATACTTCTATTTGAGGGGGATGAGCACCCCCTGAGTAAGCGAAGGGGTCGTTATAATTTGGTCAGCTAATGCTGACTGTTGCCTTGTTTTATCACATATTGGTGGGCCATGTGTAACACCTCCCCTATAATGACCGTATAATATGGGTCCGGCCGGGGCCCCACAACATACAGACGCCACAGCTTCAGTATTAAAAGATGATATAACTACCCAAACTCAAAACTCAAACACAACACAGCGGAAACAACAACAAGACTATAAGTTATCCACGCCTATAAGAGTAACAAGATGGCCTTTTGGCCTTACAACAAGAGTGAGTCTAAACTCAAATAATACAACAGTCATAAAAGTGCATAAGCACTCCTAGTCTACCTCGGAATGCAAGCCGGTCAACATGGGCATCAAACATATAATGTCAAAAAATAGAGCAACAGCAAAAAGGTAACATTTCATGAGGCTTAGGCCTTTCTGGCCGGCAAGCTAGCTCCTGCTTGCGATCTTTGCCCTGTAAAAATTATTAGTAACGTGGGTCAGCAAAGGCTAACCTCAAACTGTGTAATCAACACATCTCCTCCCGGTCGCCCCTAACGGACCCCGGGGTACTCCTCTAACCTGCAAGTTAGCACTTCGTATGCAATATTCATGAGCAAGAAAAGAAACTAAGAAAACATGCATGGATGTCTCAAACATCATATATGTTCTCTACTGTTGATCATATAATAATAGGGCCTACTATGCAATATGAATGCAACCCCCGGGCTTTACCCAAGGCACCCTATAGTGTATGCATCTAGCACAACATCACATCATTTAGGTACTCATCATTACCCCATTGTCATAAAGCCGCAAACAAAAGGGAACCACAGTCCCCCAACGGCATACAAGCCGCCACACGGAACTCTTGCCAAGGCCCCACCCTCTCATGGTCATAGACCCGGGCTTGCCGGCAAACTCTGACTTCTCATGTTAGGATTTCGTCCAACACACTGACCGATTCTAAGAACCCTTGCTGGACCCCACCCGCTCATGGCCTCATTGCCCGGGCTTACCCCATGCTCGGCGTTCTCGTCAGTCTCACAAAAGGGGACTAGTCTCGTCGGGACAATTTCCACACATAACTTGCATGTCACGGGATAGACAGCCGACCACGGAGACACAGCCACGCCTTGGCACATCACAATCCAAGACAATTCCACCCTAATCCCTCATTCGTACTGCAGCGTTCCCGTGCACCAAGGAAATCATCTACCACCCATGCGGAGCTAACATTGTCCACCAAGGAAACCATCTACCGCCAATGAGGAGCTAACGTTGTCCGGTACAGGCCACACGTACTCACGCAAGGTAACGGGAAGAACACTACAAACATCACACATCACAAACGGCCTCATTCCGCAACGGATCTCTACGAATCCTTAAACCTCGTATGCAACATCACCGAGTCGGATTAACGGTCGCGACTACGGCTTCAACCACCATGCCTAATCCACTAACGAAGCGGATCTCTAATGCAAAAACATGCCGGGGACGGACTCAATCGACCCGGAGGTTCCTCTTGAACCTTGGCGACCCAAACCCCTCTTATTTGAGAGTTTGGTGCCCAAAAACTAGAAAAGAAAAGATGCTAAAACATGCATCCTAAAACCAAGAGGAGAAGTGTCGTTACCTTCCGACTCCTCTTCCTAGCCATGGAAAAAAAGCCGTATGAAAAGCACCGCAATCTCTTCTTCCTCCTTCGCTCTCCCTTCTCTCTAGAACTCAGACAGAGAACCAGCGGCAAAAAAAAATAAGGGTATT
Source organism: Platanthera guangdongensis (assembly GCA_039583875.1). Taxonomy (NCBI): domain Eukaryota; kingdom Viridiplantae; phylum Streptophyta; class Magnoliopsida; order Asparagales; family Orchidaceae; genus Platanthera; species Platanthera guangdongensis. Next base: position 99,866,577 of record CM077160.1, read on the forward strand.
GAAACCCTATACACAGGTATATCCCAATCGTATTAACCACCAGCCGTCGATTCCCACAAAAGGGAAATGCACGGCTACTATCCAGGTCTGACCTAGACAAAAGGGGCTGAACACCGCACAGTTCACCAAACCGGAATAGGACACGTACGCGACCAATCAATTGTGTCGAGACATTTAGTCAAGATCCCGCCAAAACCCTTATATCGACACTCCACGTCGACAGAGTCAAACACGCCACAATCTGCCCCGCGCTCGATGATCGTCGAGCCAAGATCGTCGAACGCTGCCAAATTGTCGAACGGAGACTTTGGCAAAATCGTCGAACGCAGGGAAATCATCGAACGCAGAACCCTGGCAAAATCGTCGAACGCATGGAAATCGACGAACGCAGATCCCTGGCAAAATCGACGAACGTAGGGAAATTGTCGAATGCAGATCCATGGCAAAATCGTCGAACGCATGGAAATCGTCGAACGCAGATCCCTAACAAAATCGTCGAATGCAGGGAAATCGTCGAACGCAGATCCCTGGCAAAATCGTCGTACGCAGGAAAATCGTCAAACGCAGATTGCTGGGTAAATCGTCGAACGGCCCTGACACGCCCTGGGACACTCCCGTGACCTAGGCCGTGTACCCCTACTCGACGATCGCCACTCGACGATCGACGATCGCCACTCGACGATCGACGATCGACACTCGACGATCGTCGAACCGAGGGGACACGCCCCCTATCACGCTCGTGTTCCATGGCGTGACCTCCCAAACATTTCGTCGACCGAAATTCGACGACCACGCGCTTTACTACGCCACCCGAGCGGGACACGCCCCGGGACACGCTCGTGTCCTAGGCCGTGTGATCCCCAACTAAGACCAAAACTTGGCCAAGAATGCTGATCGTCCCTCTTTCAAATTTTGGGGCGTTATACCATGCTTGTGCAGGTGCTGAACTGAAGAGCTCTTTATTTGTAGATCATACAAAGCAAAAAGTGAACAAAACTTAAATGGTACTTGAACTGAAGAGCTCTGGATACTCTTCCAGTATGGTTTATTCTCACTCCCAAGAGAGCTCCTCACGACCACAGTTGTCCCATCGGACTTTCACGAGTTTGACATCTTTATTCCACAACTGTCGAATCTCCGAATCCTCTATAGCAATTGGACGGACTCGCGCACTCAAGTCTTCCTCTATCGGCACCGATGTCGGCTCGATCACCACACTAGCCTCCACCAAGGCTTTCCTCAAGACAGAGACATGGAAGACCTCGTGAAATCCACTCAGCTCCGCGGACAACGCCAACCGATAGGATGCTTCTCCCACCCGTTCAATAACTTCAAAAGGTGCCAAAAAACTTGCACTCAACTTCTTGAGTCGGCGAATCCGTGAGATGCCTTTGAACAGCTTGATCTTCAAATAGACCCAATCACCTTCCGCAAACTCCAACTTCCTATGACGAGCATTAAAGTATTTTGCTTGCCGGTCTTGCGCCACCTTCATACGCTCTTGAATGGTCCATACCAATTCACAAGCATCAACTACACCTCCTTTCCAAAAATTTTGATGTCTCCCGCCTCTGTCCAAGACATCGGTGTTCGATACCGTCTCCCATACAAAGCTTCATATGGTGCCATTTTTATACTTGGTTGATAACTATTATTGTACACGAACTCCACCATGAAGACGTGATCCTTCCACTTCTTGCCGAAGTCAAGCATGCACATTCTCAGCATATCCTCCATAGTACGGTTCGTTCTTTCGTTTGCCCGTCAGTTTGAGGATGGAATGTCGTACTGAACTTTATCTTTGTCCCCAAACTCTTCTGAACCAACCTCCCGTCCTTGGACGTGAAACGTCTGTCACTATCGCTGACTATACTTCTAGGAATCCCATGCAGTCGCACAATGTTGCGAACATACAACTCCACCAGCTTCTCTACGTTGTCCTCCTTCTGATTTGGTATGAAGTGAGCCACTTTGGTTAAGCAATCCACAATCACCCAAATAGCATCATTTCCCTGCTGCGATCTAGGCAAACCATGTACAAAATCCATAGAGATGTCAACAAATTTCAACTCAGGGATTGGAAGAGGCTTCAATAACCCACCCGGCTTCTGAAACTCAGCCTTCACCAAGGCACAAGTTTGGCAACGATTCACATACAAAGCTACGTCCCGCTTCAGCCCCGGCCACCAAAAGGATTTCTTCATATCCAAGTACATCTTTGTACTGCCCGGGTAAATGGAGTACTTTGTGAAATGAGCCTCAAACATCAACTCTGAAAGTGCGAGTTAGATCTGATATACTCTAGAGGGGGGGTGAATAGAGTATGGTGCTTAAAAACTTTTACAACAGTTGTTGTATTCTAAATGTGAACAGGGAAGCAGATAGTAAATCTAATCACAGAACCTATCTAATCACAGAGCAACCTAGTCACAAAACAATCACAGCCAGAAACAAAAATAAACACAAGCAACCAGAAGACACAAGGAGCTATAGTGGTTCCCCTAAACTTGGGTACATCCACTCTTCTACCACCCTAGGTAGAAATCCACTGCAGGATGAGTTGATCAGGTGTCCTGGGCACCAATGAGCTTTTGATAAGGTGCTCAAAAACCAAACCAGATTTTTTGATCAGGTGTCTTGCCACCAATGAGCTTTTGATAAGCTGCTCAAAAACCACACACAAACTTTTGAAGGGAGTTTGAAAAACCCTTTACAGAGGTGGGGATGAGAGAGTGATGGAAGACTTCTCTTTCTCAGAGCAGCTGAGAAGACTATGTGGATATGATGTTGTCAAAGCTCCCCCCTGAGATCTGTAGTTGTTCAGGAAATGAAGCTTTGCAGTAGGGTGATAGGTCTTCAGAAAATTGATCTCCTAACAATTGATGATTTCAGCAACAGCTGAAATGTGAGGTGTCTGGAGTCTTGAATGATGACGGCCATGAACACTTGAATCAAAAGAGATCTGAAGATTTCAGATGGTTGATCTCTTTTAGTGATGGTGTTCTTGTATGAATCCTTTTAGACAGAGAATGTCTGCAACTCTTTTTCTTTCTCTTGTGTGATTGTGGTTGTGAGAGTTGTTGCAGAAGAAGATTTGCAGAGAATGAATATTGCAGAAAATGTGTCTCTCCCTTATTCTTCTCTTTTTTTGTTCTTTGCTGGACTACTATGCCAGAAGATTTTTGATGATTGATTTTTATTCTCTTGATGTCTGAATAGAAATGATCCATTGTCAAGATAGTCGTTGGCCTGTCATAAATGACTTCCTTAATTGCTTTTGTCTTCTGGGGGAAAGTCCAATGAAACATTCCTTGATAATCCCTTGAAACTTGCTCCAGAATAAATGAAAATGGCTACAAGATCTTCTGAATTAATTGCTGACAATAACTCCTTAACTGTCTGAATTTTTAATCTTGAAAATCATTTAACTCTTCAGAAAAACGTCGAACTGAGCTCCACTATCGTCGAACTGAGCTCAGCGATTTGGACTTAGACAGCAACAGAGATCGTCGATCTGAGCTCAACTATCGTCGAACTGAGCTCAGAGATAGAGAACCAAACTGGAGTCAAGATCGTCGAACTGAGCTCGAAGATCGTCGAATGGAGTTCGACGATTTGTTGAAGTTGAGCTCAGCGATCGTCGAATGGAGTTCGACGATCCGTCGAAGTTGAGCTAAACGATCGTCGATTGGAGTTCGACGATTCGTCGTACTGAGCTCGACGAAATGACTTAGTCTCCAAACTGAAAAACCTTGGTCTTGAGGGCAGCTTCCAAACCTAACTACTAACCCTTAGACTCAATTCTAATTGACCTTTAGTTCTATACAATGAGGTCAAAAACAGGTTTCCTAAAGACATAGTGATCCTGTCCCAAATTAGTAATAGGGTGTTCCAACAATCTCCCCCTATTTGGGTTAGGATTACTATTTACAGAAATTGGAGAAATTAAGAACATCATACAAAGCAACAATATAACAAACAACAACATTGAAGAATCACAGATAAAATATCTCAGACAGATCAGAAATTAGAATAATTGTCACCTTACAGAATTACTCTTTCTCCTTGCTCTTTATAAGTTTAATTTCTCTATTTGGATTAAGAGCTTCCTTCTTTGATCTTCTGTCATCAGCTGCACCTAAAGAAGTTTGTTGTTTAGGCATTGGTACCACAGCTTCAGGGTGCAGCTCCATGTATCTTTCAGAATCAAAAAACTTGCTGGAAGCATATCTTTCAAGTTCCTTATTTCTTTGTTCTGACAAGGTAGTAATGCTGGAGGTGTCCTTGTCTTGCTCTTTGGCTTTCTTAATTTGATCCAAGGCAGCTAATTCCTTCATTCTAGCAGTCCATGCAGTAGGATTATTCTCTGGATCCTCAAAAGGCACTGGAGGCTCATATCTGTTGGAAGGATTATCTGGAGGAGCTCTGGATGAGACTAATTCTTTCAACTTATAGGGAAAAGGGCCTGAAGTTGTATCAGATGAAGCTTGTCCTTCCCTTGAGTATGGATGCTGTCTAGAATAGCCTTTGGAGCAAACTTGGAATTCCCTTTGGTTTCCTCTATAATTTCCTCTCCTAGATTGATATCCTCTGGATTGGCTTCCCCTATATTGAGATCTTTCATGAGGCTGATAGGGGGTTTGACTTCTAGCAGAAGGATGAACAGCAGAGCTACCACCTACACATACATCAGGAGGAGGTGGTGGAGGAGGATGATGGAACTGAGAGGAACCTTTCTCATATTTCCTCTTCTTCTTCATAGCCTTTAGTTGATTCTTGGAATATTGAATCCAATGTTCAGTTATAGGGCAGTCATGAAGAATGTAGTAAGGAATATCATTGGTATCTTTTACTTTAGCTGGAGGAACTCTTTCCACTGCCTTGCTTCTTGCTTTTCTTTTCCTTGCTATAGTAGCTGAGGAATCATCAGTATCAGTTCTGAACCGATCACTTTCAGAGCTTTGTTCATCATATAAAGCATCAATCCTTTTCAGATAGTTTTTTGAAGTTGGGTTGGAGCAGATGAAACAGTAGTTACAGCAATTATAGCAGCAACAGTAGAAGGAGAAATAGAAGCAGCACTAGTAATAGCAGTAACTAGGGCAACAACAGATACAGAGATAACAGTTTCAGAAACACTACTTTCAGATACAATAGTTTCAGCATCAGTAATAACAGCAGTAATAATATTAGCAAAAACAGTAGGCTCAAAATCAAATGCCTTTGTCTGCATATCCTCAGAAACTGAAACATCAGCAGCATCAGAACAAACAGAAACAGCAACATTTGCAGCAGCATAAACTGAATTTACAAAGGAATGTATAACACTGGTGTCACAGCTTGAAAAGGGCGCAATGGCCTTGGAGAGGTCTTCATATGGCTGGACTACAGTGCTTACTGGAAGACAGCTGAAATATATTGAATCAAAATCTGATAATAAGGACCTGAGGTCCACTGAGAAGACTGCAACTTGAGATGGTGTTGAAGCTTGAGCTTGAGTTGAAGTAACAGCAGCAGCAGCAGGCAATCTAATATCTTCATGAGGTATCTCACCCTGCCTAGATTCAGAGAGAGCTGGATCAAGGCACCCAAAGGAAGGGATTTCCTGAGGAGGAAAGATGGAGGAGAGCCTGGCAGATAAGTTTGCAACTGACTTGAAGAGTGGAGCCAAGGAGGTCTCCAACAGAAGTGAGAGCCTGGGAGCTATCAGCTCATACAGGTTGTTAGCTAAGGCTGGAATATCTACATGCTCAGTAGGGATTTGAGCAGAGGTAGAGAAGGAAGGTGGAGCAACTGGTGATGGTGGAGGAGAGTTGGTGTATGGGGGAAAGGAAGGTTGAGGTGTGGGGATTGTTGAAATTGAAGATAGTGGAATGGAAATAGAAGGTGTGAAGGAGGGTTGATCAATGATATCTTGCAGAAGTTGTTGGTAAGATGTGGATGAAGAGGGTGGATCAGGAGGGGATGAAGGTGAATCATCCATAAAGGAATCATCTAGAAGTGTGAAAGATGGAATGTGGGATGATGTGTCAATGTCTGGGTGAGGGTAGTGATGTAATGGGTTGAAGATTTCTTCTGTTTTTGGAAGAGTTGGAGAGGGAATAGCAGTTGGAGATGAAATTGAAATTGGAGATGGGGTTGAGATACTGATTGTGGGGGAAATTTGAATGGTGGATGTGATTGGTGGAGAGGAGATAAGAGGTGGAGGAGGAGAAGAAGCAGCAGGCAAGTCTTCTGTAGGGGCAGAGACTTGAGGGGAAGAGACTGCAAGAGTCCTTGTGCCTGAAGTGGTGCTTGCAGAGGGCCTGCTGGGCTTCACTATCTGTCTATCCCACTTGCCAAAGAGGGCATAGGAGAGCCTCTTTGAGGCATTGATATGCATCCCATTTGATACAAGCAGGGCAGGGCACTTGTTTTGGAGAAACAGAACTAGAATCCTTCCATAATTCACAAAATTCTTATTTATTTTCTTCTTAATCAGATCAAAGAAGATCTCTCCCCAGTTTAATTGTTTCTTTTCCACTAAGGCTCCCATCAAGCACAGCTGATACCTGCAGATGGTATCATGGGCTGAATGCTTGGCAAAAAGAACTTTTCCCACTATATCAGCTAAAAATCTGTATTCAACAGCTAAGTTCTTTTTCAGCAGCTTGCTAGGGTTAGCATCAGAATGACCCATTCTATCAAGCATAGTAGTAAATTCTTCTCCAGACATTTCAACAGAATCTCTTCCAGAATTTAATTGAAAAACCTCTGTCAGAATAGCAGGTGTCAGATGTACCTAGGTTCCAGAAATTGATCCAACAATTGTATTTTGGTCTTGGTTGTGAGCAGTATAGACCCACTCCTAGATCTCATCAGCAGCCAATTTGATTCTTGTGGACATGATAGTAACAAGCTTTTGTTCCTTGAACAGTTCCAGAATGTCTTGGAAGATTTGATCATTGATGCTGAAAGACTCCATGTCTATATTAAATCCTACATCAAACTTCATTGCGGCTAGAACGGAAACTGAGACAGCCATTGTTACCTGTAAAAATCAACAAACTAACGACCAAGTGTAGAGAAGTTTGGAGGGATAGAGAATTTTTGCAGAGAGAAGGAAGGCGCAAAGAGAGAACGACGGACGAAAAATGAATTTTATATTAGGGTTCGACGCAGAAAAGGAGAGATCGTTGAACTCAGTTCGACGATCGGGGCTTCTAAAGGAACCTGAAAGGTCATCAACATCGTCGATCTCCGTTCGACGATATTGGAGAGCGTCGAGCTCCGTTCGACGATAGTTCAGAGAACAAAATCGTCGAGCGTCGTTCGACGATTGCTGACCTGAAAGATAGTTCAGACGATCTGAGAAGCGCTGAACTCCGGTCGACGATTTCGGAAAGCATCGATCTCCGTTCGACGATCTGGGGGAAAATTGTCGAGCGCAGTTCAGAGAACAGAAATACACTCTAGACACTAGAAAAATCAAGATGTTTGCCTAGTCTTGGTCAATTTTTAAAGTTTTAAAATCTTGGATATTATTTTAGACTTCCTCCATCTAACATTCCTAACTGATTTATTAAGAAGGTGTGTTTCTTTTCATCCAAGGTTTTGCTGAAAATATCTCCCCTTTGCAAATCAGTTGGGATATATTGAAGTTCAATTTTGTTCTTCTCAACATTATCCCTTAAAAAGTGATGCCTAATTTCTATGTGTTTTGTCCTACTATGGAGGACTGGATTTTGAGCTATAGAAATAGCACTGGTGTTATCACAAAATATTTTTGACTTCTCTAAGTTATAGCCATAGTCTAGGAGTTGGTTTTGAATCCACAATATTTGTGAACAACAACTCCCTGTAGCCATATATTCAGCTTCAGCAGTTGAAGTTGACACAGAAGTTTGTTTCTTGCAAAACCAAGAGACAAGTCTGTCACCAAGAAACTGACAAGTTCCACTGGTGCTTTTCCTGTCAATTCTGCATCCAGCATAACCAGCATCAGAAAATCCAGTTAAGTCAAATGCTGAATCTTTTGGATACCAGAGACCTAGATTTAGACAACTTTTAACATACCTGAGAATCCTTTTTACTAATGTTAGGTCTGACTCTATAGGGCTCACTTGGAATCTAGCACATATGTATGTAGCAAACATTATGTCAGGTCTACTAGCTGTAAGGTACAGTAAAGAGACAATCATTGCTCTATATGTTGTCTGATCAACAGGTTTCCCATGTTCATAAGCATCTAATATAGCATTGGTAGGTATAGGTGTTTTCATGCAAGATGCTTCAGACATGCCAAATTTCTTAACCAATTCTTTTGCATACTTGGTTTGAGAAATAAAGATGCCTTCAGCATGTTGTTTGACTTGAAATCCTAGAAAGAACGATAGCTCACCCATGCTACTCATTTCAAATTTAGAATGCATTAGGTTGGAGAATCTTCTGCACAAATTTAAATCAGTAGAGCCAAAAATAATATCATCTACATAGATCTGTACTAGTAGGGTATGGGACTTATGGGTTCTAATGAAAAGAGTTTGGTCTACTCTACCCCTTATAAATTCATTTTCCAGAAGGATGCATGCTAGGGTCTCATACCATGCCCTAGGAGCTTGCTTGAGACCATATAATGCTTTGTGCAATTTAAAAACATAATCAGGATGAGTTGGAGAGATAAAACCTCGAGGTTGTCTGACATAGACTTCTTCTTTGATATCTCCATTTAGAAAGGCACTCTTTACATCCATCTGATATACCTTGAAGCCTTTGTGTGCTGCATATGCTAAGAAGATTCTAATAGCCTCCAACCTTACAACTGGTTCAAAAGTCTGGTCATAATCTATGCCTTCTTCTTGTGAGTATTTCTTGATCATCCAATTTGTTTATGAACACCCACTTTGTTCCAAAAATGGAGTGATCTTTAGTCCTTGGCACTAGTTCTCAAACTTTGTTCCTTTCAAATTGATGCAACTCTTCTTGCATTGCAATGATCCAGTGTGGATCTTACACTGCATCTTGAATGGATTGAGGTTCAATTTGAGATAGGAAGCAAGTGTGCAACAGGTTTTGGTTGACCTGATTTCTGGTTTGCACACCAGCTGAGATGTCTCCAATTACTTGGGAAATTGGATGGTCTCTTGATGTTACTAAATCAACAGGGGGTGTTGATTGTTCACCAACCTGTGTTGTTGTTTCCTCTTGTGGTACAACAACTGGCTCTTTAAGTTATTTCTCTTCAATATGTTGAATGCTTTCTTCATCTTCACTGCTTTCCTCTTTTTGAGTAATCTGTAACCTGTTCAAATCTTCAGCAAGAGAATGTACCTGCAAAGGTTCTATGGTAGAAGTGTTATTCTCCTTGAAAGACATGTTAGATTCATCAAAAGATATGTGAACAGATTCCTCAATTTTAAGAGATGATTTATTATATACCCTATAAGCTTTATTGATCATGGAGTATCCCAGAAACACTCCTTCATCAGCTTTAGCTTGAAATTTTGCTAAATATCTCTTGTCATTATTATGTATGTAACAAATACAACCAAAAATTCTAAAATAATCAACATTAGGTTTCTTCCCTTTGAGTAATTCATAGGGAGTCTTGCCCTTTAGTTTATGTATTAAACTTCTGTTCAGCACATAGTTGGAGGTGTTCACTGCCTCTGCCCAAAAAGATAGAGGAAGGTGAGCATCTGACAGCAATGTAGTGGCAGATTCAATAAGGGTTCTATTTTTCCTTTCGGCTACCCCATTTTGTTGAGGAGTTCTAGGAGCTGAGAAAGTATGTCTGATCCCTTCACTCTGACAGAACTCTTGCATAAGAAGAGAATCAAACTCTGTCCCATGATCACTTCTGATCAGGACAATGTGAGTATTGAACTCAATCTGTATACATTTGAGAAACTCTGTCAAACACTTAAAGTTATCAGACTTCTTCCTCAGAAAGAACACTCATGTGAATCTAGAGAAGTCATCTACAACTACTAAAGTGTAAGATTTCCCTCCTAAGCGTTGTACTGTAACAGATATAAAATCCTAGGTGAATCACTCTTATTAAGTGACTTGAAACTATTTTTAGTTTGCTTGCCTAATTGACAATCCCTGCAGAGTCCTTCCTTCTTGTATGGGCCAGAAGGTAGTCCTCTAACAAGGTTGTCCTTGGATAGCCTAGCAATGGTTCTAAGGTTTAAATGTCCTAGTCTCTTATGCCATAAAACATTAGGTCTACAAACAGAATTAAACATGCAAATATCTACTTCTATTGAAAGAAAATCTACTAAATAGATGCTACCTTTCCTTTTACCTGTCAACACAGTTGTGTTGTCCTCTGACTTGATCTTGCATAAGGCTTTGCTGAAAGTCACCTGATAGCCTTCATCACATAGCTGACTGATACTTATCAAATTGTGCTTCAGTCCTTCCACATAGGCTACCTTCTGGAATGTCACTGTCCCAATCTGGACTACACCATATCCTTTAGTTTGTCCAAAGTTTGAATCACCAAATATGACTTTGGGTCCAAGCTTGGCTTTAAAGGATGTGAGGTTGTCCCTATTTCCTGTCATGTGCTTTGAACACCCACTATCCAAATACCATTGTTGGTTTGATGTTGGATAGGTCTTCACATGCACATAAAATAATTCACTTGCTTTTGACCCAGTTTACCTTGGGCCTAGGTTGATAACCTTTAAATTCAGAAATAAAAGACATCTCTGGTTGACTCTTATAACCTTTAGGATTATATCTCCTTGGAGGTATTATCCATTCAGTATAAGGGTTAATGCTTTGGGATGAAGGACCCCTAGGATTGGATTTTGATTTACCCTTGAAAGAATTTCCAAAGCTCTGATCTCTGTTCGACGATCGTTGAGCTGCGTTCGACGATCTTGGGTCAGATCGTCGAGCTCCGTTCGACAGTCGACTGTGGAAGAGTTCAGGAATTAGAGATTGTCGACCTGAGTTCGACGATTTTGCCTGAGATCATCGATCTGCGTTCGGCGATCGTCGAGCTCCGTTCGACGATTTCTGCTGGAACTTGGTTTTCTTAGGTAGATCAGAATTTTTCCTAGCTACCTCTACAACTCCCTTCCCTTTATCAAAAATAAACTTAATTGGGGTTGTTAGAGCTATAGGTTGGCTGGATGAAGCACCCAAGCCTAGTGTACTATTAAATCTAGAGTTCACTGTACTTGTGATGTCCATTAGCTTGATGCTTCTCCCATCAAGGGATTCTTCAAGCTTTTTGGCCTCTGACAGCTCACTTTTCAGTGAAGCTAACTGCTCCCTACAGCACTCCAACTCCTCAGAGAGTTTGAGATTTTCTGATTTTAAGGAACTGTGTTCAGACAATTAATTTCTGAGAGAGATAATTTCCTTCTCAGATTTTAATAAGTCTAAGAATAATGCTTTAAACTCAGACTTAAAGTCCTCAGAATTGAAATCAAAAGAACTAATTACCAGGTCCTCTTCAAGTTGAGTCTCTGAGTCTGACTCTGACTCTTCTGCATCTGAATTGTGTTGAGAGGCATTGATTGCCATCATGCAGAACTCCTTCTCTTCAGCATCATCTTCATCATCACTGGTGCTGGATGAAGCTTCTGATTCTTCTTCAGTTTCACTTCAGGATTTAGCAACAAATCCCTTCCTTGTGTGTTTGTTCTTGCTTGAGGAGGGTTTGTCATTGTCATTCTTCTTAAAGTCTTTGTCCTTTCTTCTTTCTTTCTTGTCCCTTTTGTCCTTGTTTTTGTTTTCTGGACAGTCAGACACAATATGGCCTGGTTTCCTGCAACCAAAGCAAACAATTTCTATATTATTTAACTTATCATACCTTGGCTTATCATGCTCTTTGTATGATCTCTTTCTGAAGTCCTTTCTGGTCATCTTGTAAAATCTTTTGGCCAATAGACTAAGCAGCTCATCATTGCCTGTGACCTTGTCTTCAGGCTGATCTTCAGTGGCTTTGAAAGCTATTGTCTTTTCCTTTCTTGTGGCTAGTGAGGCAGCCTTCTGCTCTTCTTCTCTATTCTTAATGAGCAGCTCATAAGACTTGAGCTTGCCCAAGAGAGCTTCTATTGTAATCTCATTCAGACTTCTGTCATCCTTGATTGGCCAGATCCTTGAGTCCCAAGTGCTTGGGAAGTACATTAGGATTTTATCTTTTAGTTCAGTCAGTGAGATCTCTTTATCCAAAGTCTTGAGTTCATTGACTATCAGACTGAGTCTATTATACATATCTCCAACTGACTCAGCTTCTCCCTTCTTGAAGTTCTCATATTGGGATATGAGGTGGGATCTCCTGTCCTTTCTTTCATCAGCTGATCCTGAGACTATTTCAGAGAGCTTATCCTAGATTTCCTTTGTTGAATTACATTCAGCCACCTTTTGGAAAATGTCATCAGACATAGTTTGGGCTAAGATATTCATAGCCTTTGCATCTGCTACCTTCCACTTCTTCATATCAGCATCTGTTCCTGATGGAGGTGGAACAGCATTTGTACTTGTGTTCTCTAGAGGTCTTGGACAAACTGTCAAAACAGAATTAAAAATATCCTCATCAATAGAATTCATGTAGAGTCTAATCCTTGCTTTCCAAAGTGCAAACTTAGACAGATTGCACACTGGAGGTCTAGTGGTAGCATAATCTTTGTTTTGGGCCATGTTTTGTGAAGAACTAATTCTAATAACAAAATCTACAACAAGCAGATGTAACTAGGAATCTTTGGGTTCAGGTGTTAGCCTGTGCAACCACCAAGGTGTGGTATGTTTAACCAACATCGCTTTGATACCAATTGAAAGTGCGAGTTAGATCTGATATACTCTAGAGGGGGGCTGAATAGAGTATGGTGCTTAAAAACTTTTACAACAGTTGTTGTATTCTAAATGTGAACAGGGAAGCAAATAGTAAATCTAATCACAGAACCTATCTAATCACAGAGCAACCTAGTCACAAAACAATCACAGCCATAAACAAAAATAAAGACAAGCAACCAGAAGGCACAAGAGGCTATAGTGGTTCCCCTAAACTTGGGTACATCCACTCTTCTACCACCCTAGGGAGGAATCCACTACAGGATGAGTTGATCAGGTGTCCTGGGCACCAATGAGCTTTTGATAAGGTGCTCAAAAACCAAACCAGATTTTTTGATCAGGTGTCTTGCCACCAATGAGCTTTTGATAAGGTGCTCAAAAAACACACACAAACGTTTGAAGGGAGTTTGAAAAACCCTTTACAGAGGTGGGGATGAGAGAGTGATGGAAGTCTTCTCTTTCTCAAAGTAGCTGAGAAGACTATGTGGAAATGATGTTGTCAAAGCTCCCCCTGAGATCTGTAGTTGTCCAGGAAATGAAGCTTTGCAGTAGGGTGATAGGCCTTCAGAAAATTGATCTCCAGCAATTGATGATTTCTGCAACAGCTGAAATGTGAGATGTCTGGAGTCTTGAATGATGACGGCCTTGAACACTTGAATCAAAAGAGATCTGAAGATTTCAGATGGTTGATCTCTTTTAGTGATGGTGTTCTTGTATGAATCCTTTTAGACAGAGAATGTCTGCAACTCTTTTTCTTCCTCTTGTGTGATTATGGTTGTGAGAGTTGTTGCAGAAGAAGATTTGCAGAGAATGAATATTGCAGAAAATGTGTCTCTCCCTTGTTCTTCTTTTTTTTGTTCTTTGCTGGATTGCTATGCCAGAAGATTTTTGATGATTGATTTTTATTCTCTTGATGTCTGAATAGAAATGATCCATTGTCAAAATAGGCGTTGGCCTGTCATAAATGACTTCTTTAATTGTATTTGTCTTCTGGGGGAAAGTCCAATGAAACATTTCTTGATAATCCCTTGAAACTTGCTCCAGAATAAATGAAAACGGCTACAAGATTTTCTGAATTAATTGCTGACAATAACTCCATAACTGTCTGAATTTTGAATCTTAAAAATCATTTAACTCTTCAGAAAAACGTCGAACTGAGCTCCACTATCGTCGAACTGAGCTTAGCGATTTGGACTTAGACAGCAACAGAGATCGTCGATCTGAGCTCAACTATCGTCGAACTGAGCTCAGAGATAGAGAACCAAACTGGAGTCAAGATCGTCGAACTGAGCTCGAAGATCGTCGAATGGAGTTCGACGATTTGTTGAAGTTGAGCTCAGCGATCGTCGAATGGAGTTCGACGATCCGTCGAAGTTGAGCTAAATGATAGTCGATTGGAGTTCGACGATTCGTCGTACTGAGCTCGACGAAATGACTTAGTATCCAAACTGAAAAATCTTGGTCTTGAGGGCAGCTTCCAAACCTAACTACTAACCCTTAGACTCAATTTTAATTGACCTTTAGATCTATACAATGAGGTCAAAAATAGGTTTCCTAAAGACATAGTGATCCTGACCCAAATTAGTAATAGGGTGTTCCAACAAACTGCTCATGGAGCTTGCCGAACTGCGGTACACAAACCCTTCCGTCCTTCCTCAGAATCCCATCAATCATCTCCCAGGTGCTGCTCTCGCCGTTTTTAGCCTCCACCACATATGGTTGGAACTCCACATCCAAACGGGTCGCTTCCCGAATATGATCGGACAAGTCATTCTGTATTTCAATCCAGTTGAACCGAGCCACGCTGGACTCGCCTCTCGCCACACATTCCAAACCAAAGGAATCTCATTCCCGTACCAACCGCTCATCATGAGCTTCTATCCAATTCCCTTGCCCAGACTATTTTCTACTCAAGGCATCTGCCACCACATTGGATTTTCCTGGCGTGTACTGAATCGCCACCTCATAGTCTCCAAGGAACTCGACCCACCTGCGTTGTCGCATGTTCAAGTCCTTTTGATCCAAGAGATACTTCAGGCTTTTATGATCCGTGAAGATCTCCACGTTTGCACCATAAACATAGTGTCACCATATTTTCAACGCAAAAACTACCGCAGCCAACTCCAAGTCATGGACGGGGTAATTCCTCTCATGAAGTTTCAGCTGCCTAGACCCAAAAGCTATCACCTTGTCATGTTGCACCAAAATGCAACCAAACCCGCAACCCGATGCGTCACTAAAGATTTGAAATCCTCTGGTACCTTGCGGTAGACTTAGGATTGGAGCTATCATCAGTCTCTCCTTCAGTGCCTCAAATGCTTGACTGCACTCTTGAGTCCACACAAACTTATGATCTTTACGAGTGAGTGAGGTGAGGGGTAGTGCTATCCGCGAAAAATTCTCCACGAATCTCCTATAGTACCTGGCTAGTCCAAGAAAACTTCAGACATCCACCACGGTCCTCAAAACCGGCCAATCTCTGATGGATTCCACTTTTGCTGGATCCACTGCCAACCCATCCCCACTAATCACGTGGCCCAAAAATGCCACCTTTGCTAAACAGAACTCGCACTTTGAGAACTTTGCATACAACTGATTCTCTCTCAACACCTACAAGACCACTCTCAAGTGGGTCTCATGCTCCACTTCCGATTTGGAATACACCAAGATGTCGTCAATGAAGACAACCACAAAAGAATCCAAGTATTCCCAAAATACTCGATTCATAAGATCCATGAACACAGATGGCGCGTTCGTCAGCCCAAACAGCATCACCGTAAACTCAAAGTGTCCATACCTCGTACCAAATGCAGTCTTGGGTATGTCCTCGTCCCAAATTCGCAACTGATAATAGCCTGAATTCAAGTCCAATTTTGAATACACCACCAACCCCACCAACTGGTCGAAAAAGTCGTCTATCCGAGGAATCAGATACTTATTCTTCACGGTCAGTTTATTCAGCTCTCGGTAGTCTATGCACAGCCGCATACTACTGTCTTTCTTCTTTACAAACAACACCGGCGCGCTCCAAGGCGAAGAACTGGGTCTGATATACCCTTGCTCCAACAGTTCCTACAACTATACGTTGAGTTCAGCCAATTCCTTTGGTTCCATCCTAAACGGAGGACGTGACACCGGCCTAGCCTCCGGCAATAACTCGATAGAGAAGTCGATCTCCCGCCGAGGAGGCGCTCCAGGAAGTTCATCCGGAAACACATCCTTGAACTCTGCCACTACGGGCACTTCCTCAATAGACTACTAGGAGAGGCAAACCTCCAATAACGCTACAAGTGCTACACCACACTGGTTAACCGCCCATATCAACTACATGGCCGAAATCAGGGAAAAGGCCACTCCACAAAGGCCCTCAAATTTGAATTCCGCCTGCCCCTTGCTCCTTAGGGTCACCACCTTGGATTGGCAATCAATAATGGCGCGCGACTCTACAAGCCAGTCCTTGCCCAAAATCATATCAAACTCAACCAATGGTAAAATCGCTGCTACCAATACGAAGTAAACTCCATCCAGCTCCCAACAAATGCGCCCTTTAGCCCCGGTGGTCATGGATGACCCATTGGGCATGCGCACTTTAAGCTCTGTGTCTGTCGAGAATGACTCAATTCCTATTCTCCGGATGAAGTTCTCCGCAAGAAAGGAGTGCGATGCTCCCGTATCGAACAATACCCTAGCGGGGTATCCGGAAACAAATACGAAGCGTATAACATAGACATCACACATAAAGGTCTAAAAGTATGAAGCACAAAGTTAAACTTAAATTTCCTCATACTTGTCACCACATCGGTTTGGAGGATCGCTTCCTGCTGTCCAAGGTTGTAGGCCCTTTGTTGCACCGGTTGGAACCGAGAAGCGCTCGACTCTATCATCATTCCTTTCTCTGCAGCACTGGGGCCGGAGCGCACCGTCTGCTCCTGCCTTGCCTCTTGCTCCACTCCTCCATGAGGGAAAACACGAGCGATGTGCGCCACCTTACCGCAGTTGTAGCATGTCGGCGGTCCCCTAGAGTGAGATCCTCCAGGCATCCACTTGCTCTTCTCAACGGACCTAGAAGTGTGAGGCTTTTTCCTCCAGCTACTCCCTTCAGACTTTCCATGGGATTGGGGAGGCTTCCCTTCCCCTTGCTTGGGATTGAAACCCTTACGATGTTGGGTTCGCTCCAGATCACTCTCCAATGTCCTGGCAGCCTCAACTAGCTCATTAAAACCAGCTCTCTTCATGGAAATGAGGGGTTGCCTCAGATTCTGCCTCAGCCCCTGGTAGAAGAGGTTATCCCTCTCCACATCATCCGCCATCGTCGTTCTCGCGTAACGACCCAAACGGGTGAACTCCTGCACATACTCGTCCACCGTCTTGTCTCGCTATATTAAGTGCAGAAACTGCCTCTGAAGGGCCAATTGTGTAGAAACGGGAATGTACCTCTTTAGAAAAGCATCCCCAAATTCTTCCATCGACGGGGTGCATCCAGGAAATTGGCGGCCGATATGGCTCACCTACCATAACTTGGCTTCTCCTTCTAACATGAACGCCGCATACTCAGATTTCTTCTCTTCTGGCGTCTCTGCTGCCATCAAAAGCTCTTGAATCCGAGCCCACCAATCCTCTGCATCAATTGGGGTACCAACTCCCTTGAACGACGGGGGATGGAAGCTCAGAAAGTACTTCATGTGTCGGTCTCCATGTCCGACAACCACCCTTTCCGCCAAAGGCTCCACTCGCCTGGTTTCTCCGCCTGGCACGGCCGTTGCCATATCCGGTGTGGCAGGGATTGCTACCTGAGCTGTCGCTGCAGCTTGGGCTGCCACCATCGCTTCTACAAGCATGCGGCAGAAGTCGTCCGGGTTTACACCCGTGCCCAAAAGACCCGGAGCAGTAGCACTGCTCGCCGAAAGTTCTTCTCTTGCTCTCGACGTACCCGCCTCGTTGCTTGCACTCTTCAAGAAAATAAGAAACAACGAATCAGTCTCTAATCTCAAGACTTAAACATAAGGACACTCATGGTCCCGTGTTACTCTTATGTGGATAACTTCTCTAGGCACTGACCTTGAATCTAACCTCGCTCTGATACCAAATTGAAACACCTCCCCTGTAATGACCGTATAATATGGGTCCAGCCGGGGCCCCACAACTTACAGACGCCACAGCCTCAGTATTAAAAGATGATATAACTACCCAAACTCAAAACTCAAACACAACACAGCGAAAACAACAACAAGACTAGAAGTTATCCACGCCTACAAGAGTAACAAGATGGCCTTTTGGCCTTACAACAAGAGTGAGTCTAAACTCAAATAATGCATCAGTCATACAAGTGCATAAGCACTCCTAGTATACCTCGACATGCAAGCCGGTCAACATGGGCATCAAACATACAATGTCAAAAAAATAGAGCTACAACAAAAAGGTAACACTTCATGAGGCTTAGGCCTTTCTGGCCGGCGAGCTAGCTCCTGCTTGCGATCCTTGCCCTGTAAAAATTATTAGTAACGTGGGTCAGCAAAGGCTGACCTCAAAATATGTAACCAACACATCTCCTCCCGGCCACCCCTAACGGACCATGGGGTACTCCTCCAACCTGCAAGTTAGCACTTCGTATGCAATATTCATAAGCAAGAAAAGCAACTAAGGAAACTGGCTTGGATGTCTCAAACATCATACATGTTCTCTACTGTTGAGCATATAATAATAGGGTCTACTATGCAACATGAATACAACACCCGGGCTTCACCCAAGGCACCCTATAGCGTATGCATCTAGCACAACATCACATCATTTGGGTACTCATCATTTCCCCATTGGCATAAAGCCGCAAACAAAAGGGAACCACAGTACCCCAATCGCATACAAGCCGCCACACGGAACTCTTGCCAAGGCCCCACCCACTCATGGTCGTAGACCCGGGCTTGCCGGCAAACTCGAACTTCTCATGTCAGGATTCCGTCCAACACACTGACTGATTCTAAGAACCCTTGCTAGACCCCACCCGCTCATGGCCTCATATCTCGGGCTTGCCCCATGCTCGGCGTTCTCGTCAGTCTCACAAAAGGGGACTAGTCTCGCTGGGACACTTTTCACACATGTCTTGCACGTCACGGGATAGCCAGCCGATCACAGAGACATGGCCATGCCTTGGCACATCACAATCCAAGACAATTCCACCCTAATCCCTCATTCGTACTGCTGCGTTCTCGTGTACCAATGAAACCATCTACCACCCATGCGGAGCTAACCTAGTCCACCAAGGAAACCATCTACCGCCAATGAGGAGCTAACCTTGTCCGGTACCGGCCACACGTACTCACACAAGATAACGGGAAGAACACTACAAACATCACACATCACAAACGACCTCTTTCCGCAACGTATCTCTACGAATCCTTAAAACTCGTATGAAACATCACTGAGTCGGACTAACGGTCGCGACTATGGCTTCACCCACCATGCCTAATCCACTAACGAAGCGGATCTCTAATTCAAAAACATGCTGGGGACGGACTCAATCGACCCGGAGGTTCCTCTTGAACCTTGGCGACCCAAACCCCTCTTATTTGAGAGTTTGGTGCCCAAAAAGTAGAAAAGAAAAGATGCTAAAACATGCATCCTAAAACCAAGAGGAGAAGTGTCGTTACCTTCCGACTCCTCTTCCTAGCCATGGAAAAAAATCCGGATAAAAAGCACCGCAATCCTTTCTTCCTCCTTTGCTCTCCCTTCTCTCTAGAACTCAGACAGAGAACTAGCGGCAGAAAAATAAGGGTGTTGAAACCCTATACACAGTTATGTCCCAATCGGATCCCTGGTAAAATCGTCGAAAGCATGTTTTTGCATTAGAGATTCGCTTCGTTGGTGGATTAGGCATGGTGGTTGAAGCCGTAGTCTGGACCGTTAGTCCGACTCGGTGATGTTGCATACGAGGTTTAAGGATTCGTAGAGATCCGTTGCGGCACAAGGCCATTTGTGATGTGTGATGTTTGTAGTGTTCTTCCCGTTACCTTGCGTGAGTACGTGTGGCCGGTACCAGACAACGTTAGCTCCTCATTGGCGGTAAATGTTTTCCTTGGTGGACAAGGTTGGCTCTGCATGGGTGGTAGATGATTTCCTTGGTGCACAGGAACGCTGCAGTACAAATGAGGGATTAGGGTGGAATTGTCTTGGATTGTGATGTGCCAAGGCGTGGCTGTGTCTCCGTGGTCGGCTGTCTATCCCGTGACATGCAAGTTATGTGTGGAAATTGTCCCGACGAGACTAGTCCCCTTTTGTGAGACTAACGAGAACGCCGAGCATGGGGTAAGCCCGGGCAATGAGGCCATGAGCGGGTGGGGTCCAGCAAGGGTTCTTAGAATCGGTCAGTGTGTTGGACGGAATCCTGACATGAGAAGTTATAGTTTCCCGGCAAGGCCGGGTCTACGACCGTGAGCGGGTGGGGCCTTGGCAAGAGTTCTGTGTGGCAGCTTGTATGTCGTTGGGGGACGGTGGTTGCCTTTTGTTTGCGGCTTTATGCCAATGGGGAAATGATGAGTACCCAAATGATGTGATGTTGTGCTAGATGCATACGCTATGGGGTGCCTTGGGTGAAGCCCGGGTGTTGCATTCATGTTGCATAGTAGGCCCTATTATTATATGCTCAATAGTAGAGAGCATGTATGATGTTTGAGACAACCAAGCCTGTTTCCTTAGTTGCTTTTCTTGTTTATGAATATTGCATATGAAGTGCTAACTTGCAGGTTGGAGGAGTACCCCGGGGTCCATTAGGGACGGCTGGGAGGAGATGTGTTGGTTACACAGTTTGAGGTCAACCTTTGCTGACCCACGTTACTAATACTTTTTACAGGGCAAGGATCGCAAGCAGGAGCTAGCTCGCCGGCCAGAAAGGCCTAAGCCTTATGAAGTGTTACCTTTTTATTGTAGCTCTATTTTTTTGACATTGTATGTTTGATGCCCATGTTGACCGGCTTGCATGCCGAGGTAGACTAGAAGTGCTTATGCACTTTTATGACAGATGTATTATTTGAGTTTAGACTCACCTTTATTGTAAGGCCATAAGGCCATCTTGTTTCTCTTGTAGGCGTGGATAACTTCTAGTCTTGTTGTTGTTTCGGCTATGTTGTGTTTGAGTTTTGAGTTTGGGTAGTTATATCATCTTTTAATACTGAAGATGTGGCGTCTGTATGTTGTGGGGTCCCGGCCGGACCCATATTATACGGTCATTGCAGGGGAGGTGGACAAAAGGGGCTGAACACCGCACAGTTCACCAAACCGGAGCAGGACACGTCTGCGACCAATCAATTGTGTCGGGACATTTAGTCAAGATCCCTCCAAAATCCTTATGTCGACAGTCCGCGTCGACAGAGTCAAACACGCCACAATCCGCCCCGCGCTCGAAGATCGTCGAGCCAAGATCGTCGTACGCTGCCAAATCGTCAAATGGAGACTTTGGCAAAATCGTCGAACATAGGGAAATAGTCGAACGCATATCCCTACAAAATCGTCGAATGCAGGGAAATCATCGAACGGAGATCCCTGGCAAAATCGTCGAACGTAGGGAAATTGTCGAACACAGATCCCTAGCAAAATCGCCGAACGTAGGGAAATCGTCGAACGCAGATCCCTGGCAAAATCGTCGAACACAGGAAAATCGTCGAATGCAGATTGCTGGGGAAATCGTCGAACGGCCCTGACACGCCCTGAGACACGCCCGTGACCCAGGCCGTGTACCCCTACTCGACAATTGCCACTCGACGATCGACGATCGACACTCGACAATCGTCGAACCGAGGGGACATGCCCCCTGTCATGCCCGTGTTCCAGGGCGTGACCTCCCAAACATTTCGCCGACCGAAATTCGACGACCACGCGCCTTACTACACCACCCGAGCAGGACACGCCCAGGGACATGCTCGTGTCCTAGGCCGTGTGACCCCCAACTAAGACCAAAACTTGGCCAAGAACGCTGATCGTCCCTCTTTCAAATTTTGGGGCGTTATACCATGCTTGTGCAGGTGCTGGAGAGCCAAGTGAAAAGTAGCGGGATGAAGTCCCTTATGCTGCATTGGCAGGACCTCGAAGGCACAAAGGCGAATCTTTTACTATTTTCATGTGTGGTTGGCCTATGTGCCGATGTATGTAATATACATTTGTGAAGAGAACAATTGTAAGGCTTTAAGGCCGAAACATTTTGTCTATTTTGTATATCATTCCTATAGTGTATTAGTGGACATTACTGTATTTGGGTTCTAAGAAAATGTAAATACTTCGCTATAATGCACATATGAGTTAGGACGCGTAAATGTTATGGTTTAAATGAGTAACTCCTCTGACCATATTATATGGCATGGGGCCCCGGCCAGACCTTCTGTTATATTGTACATGATGGATGGGGGTGTTACACCTTAGGTCATAGACGTAACCTAGGGGCTTGACTCCTATGCAAAGTTTTTTATAAATACCAATCTTCTCCTTAAGATGAGGTGGGTGAGTTTGGTGGACAAATTCTGTAATTTGGTACTATATTTCCTTTTTTTTCATTTGTAGTTTATAGTTTAGCTTAGTTAATTTCATTTTCATGTTGTAATTTAGCTTTGCAGTTTGGTATTTAAGCTTTTCCCTTTATAGTAACCATGTATTTGTCTATCATTTTATGTAATATCCCCATCATGATGAGTAACAAACTTCCTTTAACACTTG
The DNA here is from genome assembly GCA_039583875.1 of Platanthera guangdongensis. NCBI lineage: Eukaryota > Viridiplantae > Streptophyta > Magnoliopsida > Asparagales > Orchidaceae > Platanthera > Platanthera guangdongensis. Next base: position 99,889,065 of record CM077160.1, read on the forward strand.
ATCATGATGAACTTTGAAATGAAATGAACTTTGGTTTTCTTTTAATCATCTAGCAAGCTCTCTATTTTAATTTGCTTTGGGTTGTCTTTGATTATAATTTGTTCGAATTCTAGTGTAACGAGTACGATCCTAGATCTATATCCTTGATTTTAAAGAGTCGTTGTGGATACGAGGAGATCACTTAAGGTAACGCTACATAGTCTTCGATCCTTGATCTGTATCCTAGACTTTACCGAAATGTTGTGGATATGTGAAGATCGCAGAAAGGAAAAAAGGACAACCCAAATATTCTTGATTGGCGATAAAGCCAATAGTAGGGTTAACTGCCTAAAGCAAGCTTAGAGGGTTCAACTGGCCTAGAGGTTTTAATCGTGCCACCTAAGGCTAGATGTTATTATATTCCTGAGAGGGGAATTAACATAATTTTGGAGCCTCCATGGTTGAAGACAAATTATTACAACTTACACTTTAATCTTTTAATTAATGTTCATTTTATCCAAAGGTGTAACATCCCATTTCGTGCTAGGCCCCATGCACGCGTTTTGAGTCAAGAGAATTGACTCAGGGAAGCATCGAGTGAGTCAAGTGAACACAAAGCCACTCTACAAAGCGTCGAGTGCGTTGATTGTACTCAACGCCACTCGACAAATTTAACTTAGAAAATACTCGGGAAACTTTAGGCATCGAGTGATCTCGACGCCATTCGACGGATCCTTGTCTGAACTCGATGTCACTCAACGTGACATTGAGTGGTCTCAACACCACTCAATACCTTTTTACTTAGACTCTGCGGGATGATGTTGGCGTTGAGTTATCGCAACACCACTCAACGCGGTGTTGAGTGGTCTTAATTCCACTCAATGCCTTAACTTGGAAAAGAGTCAGGAAGCTGTAGCCGTTGAGTGGGCTCTTCACCGTTGGGAGCCTTGGTGCTGTTCGTCAAGAAGAAGGATGGGACACTTAGATTATACATTGGCTACCGAGCACTGAATAGACTGACGGTTCATTCCACAAGGATGAGTGCCAGATTAAGAGGTCAAGTGACCAAGAGGTCATCTTGACAGGCACTAGGAGTGAGAACATCTATTGTTTTAATTTTCTATATTTAGATATAGACTCCCATGTATGCCTAGTTGTAGACGAGAAAGCCTCATACTGTGTCAATTGGCACAAGAGGCTAACTCATCTGAATTTTAAAACCATAGGTAAGATCTTTTGTAAAGAGCTAGTTAGGAATGGTCCTAAGATGAAGTTCATAAAGGAGGGTATCTTCTCTGCATGCCAAAATGGCAAACAGACCAAGACCTCCTTCAAGGGCATTGGGACCAAAGACTCAGTGATGTGCTTATACCTCCTTCATATAGACTTATTTGGTCCTATTCTAGTTCATAGTCTAGGTAGGAAAGTCTATACCCTTGTGGTTGTTGATGACTTTTCCACATTTACTTGGGTTTTCTAGGAAGAAGTTTGAAACCCCTAATATCTTCAAGATATTTGTTAAGCAAATTCAGAATCAATTTGACAGTGTTGTTGTCAAATTCAGAATTGACCATGGGACTGAATTTCAGTCTGAATGCATGACAAGGTTCGGTGAAGAGCAAGGGATTCACCAAGAGTTCTCCTCTCCTAGAACACCTCAGCAAAATGGGATTGCTAAGAGAAAGTATAGGACTCTCATAGAGGCTGAAAGAACCTTGCTGAGAGACACATTGAAAGAGAAGGTTAGATCTGAAATACTCTAGAGGGGGGGGGGTGAATAGAGTATTGTGCTCTCTTAACAAATCTTTATAACTATTGTTGTAATCCTAGGTGAACAGATTAGTAAATAAAGTAATAAGCCAAGCAACCTAACAAATCACAGAACATAGCCAAAACAAAAGAAAAAGGGCGACCAAACGACACAAGAAATTATAGTGGTTCCCCAACCTGGGTACATCCACTCTTCTACCACCCTGGTAGGAATCCACTCAAATTTTTGATCAGGTGTCTGACACTAAATAGCTTTTGTTCAGGTGCTCAGAAACCAAAACCTCAAGTCTTTTGGTAGGAGACTTGCAACCAAGAATAATTTTGAAGGGACTTAAAACCCTGTACAGAAGATGTAAAAGGGGTGATGGTGTCTTCTTTTTCTCAATAACAACTGAGAAGACTAGTGGATTGATATCAGCAGATTGCTCCCCCTGAGATCTTGAATTGATCAGGAAATCTGGAGCACTGCTTTAGGGTGACAGGACTTCAAAGCTTGATTGCCTTGACCAGAGATTGCTTCAGGAACTTCTTTGACAGATAGAGTTATTGTTGTCCTTTTGAAGTTATCCTATAGGGTTGAAAGAAGAAGACTCTTGATGGAGATTGTATGTTCTTCTTCTTCTTGATGATGTTCTCTGTCCTAGGCTGATTGCAGAAAAAAAACTTTTGATTTCTGAAAGACTTCTTGAATGTAATGTCTGTATGTATGTCTCTGCTTAATCTTCTTCTTCTTTTTGTTAAAAACTGACTGAAGAACACATTCAAAATTAGAATCTGTGAGTAGTAAATGCAGTCGGCCCGGGAAGGAAGCGACAATCAATGAATTCCTTAACTATCCCATGGAAAAACGACATGTAATAATCCATGATCAATGCTCGTTCTAACGGTAACATTCCGAGAAGATTGAGCATTAATTACTCAGGAATCATCGCCAAGAAAAGGGACGGAAAACTGGAGAAGACCTAAGTCTGGAATCGTTGAACGAAGAACAGGAATCGTCGAGCTGAGTTCACAGTTCGTCGAGCTGAGCTGATGAGTTCGTCGACCAGACAATAGCAATTAGTCTTCAAGGGAAACTTGTCAATTCTGCTACAAACTTCGTCGAACTGACAATCATCATTCGTCGAACAGACAATCTTCATTCGTCGAACTGAGATCCAAATTCGTTGACCGAAGAATGGTTGTGGACTTAGAATCTGAGAAGTCTCTGGCTGAGAAGAATTCAAATAGAAGACCAGAGATCGTCGGCCAAAGAATATGGTTCGTTGAGCTGAGATCGACGAACGTCGCTGATTCGTTGAGTTGAGATCGACGAACGTCGAACAGATTTTCTTGAGCTGAAAATATCTCAAAGTCTTGAGTTTCTCTGGCAGTCTGGAGGATGGCTGGTCCACAGGAAGATGTTCTAAGGACAAACCCTAGACTCTATGACACAACCAATGACCCTGAATATACAAGGTGGGTCAAAGACATCCTAACTCAGTGAACCTAGCCCAAATCCAAACTAGAGATCCAATAATCTCCCTCTATTTGGGTGAGGTCACTAAGTGAAGACACAGACTGAAACAAAACAAAGCACTAAAAGCATATATCTGATAGAGAATTTATAACACATGTAGCAGATATATAAAAGCTTTGTTCAGAAACATAACCAGAGAGTTGAAAAAGTAAAAACAAAACAGGACAAGAATGAAGAAAAACCTAGATAATATCTTGCTTTTCTTGGATTTGTCTTTGTCTTTCTCTTTGCTGCTGCTACTGCTAGCTCCAGGCTTTGAGAATTTGATCTCTCTGTTTGGATTAGCTTCCTGAGCTACAGTCATTGTCATATCAGCTATCCCAAGCATATTCTGAGAAGAGGCTCTGGGAACAACATCCTCTGGATGGAGCTTCATATAGTCATCAACATTGAAGAGCTTGTTTGCTTTGTCAAACCTTTTAAGTTCTTTTTTTCTATACTTTGACATAGTTGTGTATCCAGAAATGTCCTTCCCTTCAGCTTTTGCTTTATTAATCAATGAGATGTCAATCAGTTCCTGGAATCTGGTAATTTTTGCAGTGTTGGCTGTTTTAGGATCCTCAAAAGGAATAGGAGGAGAATAAGGTCTTTGGGACTGTCAGCCTTCTGTTCTACAGATACATTTTGTTGTTACTGCTGAGGTTGTTGTTGTTGATGTTGTTGACTACTTGAAGATTGATATCTTTGCTGACTGCTTCCAGAGGATCTCCCTTGATGTCTCTGATAGGTCTGCATAGGGGCATATCCCTAAGTGCTAGAGCCAGTGGCACTAGCTGCTTGAGGAGGTGGAGGAGGTGGATCTTTTCTATATCTATGAACTGGTGGAGGAGAGTATCTCCTACTTCTTTTCCTCTCCTTTTGCTGATTCTTTGACAGCCACATCCAAGCAGCCATTCCCTTATAAGGAGTAACATTATACAAGATGTAGTAGGGTGTGTCAGCTGTTGGATTGGGCTTAGGAGCAGGAGGAGGAGGAGCCTTCCTTTTCTTTGACAATAATTGCTTCTTCTTCTTGGCAGCTTCTTCATCTGAATCGTCTTCATCATCATCTTCATCATTTTCACTACCAGGACCCTGAGGGTTATCATATAAAGCATCCAATGCTTTCAATACTTTATCATCAATGACAGCCTTTTCTGTAGCAGAAGCAGAAGTTTCAAAAACTGGAGTTTCAGCAGTAGTTGAAGAAGAGACTGTACAGGCATCAGAAGTAATTGGGACAGAGCTTGCAGCTGCTGCCTTATTTTCTTCTTCAATATCAGCCAAGATTAACTCATCCAGATCTGGCATAGGTGAGTCATCCATCACAAAGGTTGGTGTTGAGATAGCTTCTGGAGAGGATGGAATAACTGCAGAAATTGGAATTTCAAAACTGTCACAGAGTTCCTTAGCAACTACTGGACTAACAGGAGAAGTATAAGGCACAATAGCCAACTGTGGCTTAGTGAATGTTGTTGGAGGAGGATGCATATATACAGTATCAAAAGTTTTCAGTAATTCTTGTAAATTAACTGTGGGATTGAGGATAAAATCACCAACAGTTTCAGCAATTTCCATATCAGAATTAATAAAATCAAGTAAATCAACTAAGTCTGTATCTGTATAATATGGATATACTTCTGTGGGGACTAGAGTATCTACAGTATCTGCTGAAGCTGAAGTATCTGAAGCTGGTGCTGCTGCTTCATCATCAGGCATCTCCCCCTACCTGGTTTCAGTAGGAACTGAGGTCAGGCCCTTGACTGAGGAGGGGGCAGCAGTAAGAGCAGAGATTTGAGCAGATAAGGATTGAATGGTGGTATCAAGAGGTGTAATGGCCTCTGTTATAAGGGATTTCAGAAGGGGGGTGAGGATGGTGAGGATAGAGGATATGGTAAAGGGATCAAATGAGGAAGTGGGAGAGGATGTTGCATTTGGTGTGGAGGAGGGAGCAACTAGTGATGGAATTTAAGGTGGAACAGCATGTATGTGAGGAGTGGATGGTGATGAGGATGGAAGGGTGGCATCTGGTATTACAGTGTCTGATGGTAGGATGTAAGATGGGATGGAGGATAAATATGGGAGAAGTGGAGACTGTGGTGGTGTTGGAATATATGAGTCATGAGGGGAAGCAGGAGGTGTTGGTTGTTGATTTGCTTGAAGAGGGGAAGATGGAATGTGAGTGATGTCAAGTGGTGGAGATGGAGGTGGAGTAGGCACAAGAGTATGGTGTTGTGATTGAAGTGTTGAAGAAGGAATGGGAGAGGAAGTGAGTTATTTTGTTGGAAGGGGTGCTGGAAGAGATGGTGGAGTGGGATGAATCTCCTCAGCAGGTGTGGCAGTGGCTTTAACAGCCCTGGTGCCTTCAGAAGCTTCGGTGGAAGAGGTAGAAGCCTTAGTGGGCTTGATGATTGTTCTCTCCCACCTGCCAAATAAGGCACAGGTGAGCCTTTTACTGGCATTAATGAATATGGTCTGGGAGACCAGGGATTCATCAGCCTTTTCCTTGAGGAAGATCCCTAGGATCATTCCAAAACATACTTCCTTCTTGGTATTCTTCTTCTTTATCAAGTCAAACAGTAGTTGTGCCCAGTCTATTTGCTTCTTGTTGATAATGGCACACATGACCAGAAATTATTGTCTGGTAATGTAGTCGTGTGTTGTATGTTTGCCGAGTAGCACTTTACCAACCAAGTCTGCTAAGAATTTATAGGGCGCAGACAGATGTTTCTTCAACAGTTTGTTAGGGTTGTCACCAGTATAACCCATCAGATTTAGCATCATAGTAAACTCCTCAGAGTCAATGTCTAATTCCTCCTCTCCAGTTGTCAAACCAAATATGTCTGTTAAAACCGCGAGGGTTAAGGAGACAGTGTTACCGACGATTGATCTTGTCATGGTATTGTCTTCAGAAGTGGTTGAAGTATAGACCCATTCCCTGATTTATGTTCCTGCCAACTTTATCCAGGTGGTCATCAGGTTCTTCAGATTCCGTTCTTCCAGAAGTTCCAGAATATAAAGGAAGATTGGATCTGAGTGCTGGAAAGAGTCGAAGTCGACATCAAATCCAGTGTCAAACTTCATTGCGACTAGAGCTCCTGTTGGAATCGCCATTGAGATCACCTGCAAGACAGACAGAGAAAATGGCGATCAAGTGCAAGGGAACAGAAAGCGTGGGATGGAGGTCGAAGAAAACCTAGATATAATGTTTTCCAGAATATGAATCGACAATCTCCGTTCCACGAAAAAGAAACAGTTCTTCGAACTGAGGTCGACGAAATAAATTATAGATAGATAATTCGTCAATCTCATACAGAAGAAACGAACATAGTTCGTCGAACTCTGCTCGACGAAATATCTTCTGAAGCAAAGTTCGTCGATCTTCGGTTGACAAAAATTGTTTCCACACAGAGAATTCATCGATCTCCGTTCGACGAGCATCTCTCAAACTTTCCCTAATTCATCGAACTCCATTCGACGAACTCTGGAAAATTCATCGAATACAGACAAAAATTAATTTAACTCTTCTCCATTGATCATTCCCAGTTGATTTATAAAGAACAAATGATTTTTCTCATCCAAGAGTTTGGTGAAAATGTCTGCTCTTTGTAAATCAGTAGGAATATGGATTATGTTAATTTTCTTTTTGTCTACACTATCTCTAATGAAATGATGCCTTATATCAATATGTTTAGTCCTACTATGGTGAACTGGATTTTGTGCTATAACAATAGCACTAGTATTATCACAAAATAATGTTGAATTATTTAAGTTGACACCATAGTCTAGGAGTTGGTTTTGTATCCATAACATTTGTGTACAGCAGCTGTCAGCAGCTATATATTCTGCTTCTACAGTTGATGTAGACACAGATGTTTGCTTTTTACAAAACCAAGAGACACGCCTCATACCCAGGAACTGGCAATTTCTAGTGGTACTTTTCCTGTCCACTCTACATCCAGCATAGTCAGCATCTAAGTATCCAGTTAACTCAAATTCTGACTCTATAGGATACCAGAGTCCTAGATTAGGACAACTCTTTATATATCTCAAAATTCTTTTTAAGAAAATAAGGTGAGATTCTTTGGGGTTCACTTGGAACCAAGCACAAAGGCATATGGCAAACATGATATCAGGCCTGCTAGCTGTTAGGTATAATAGGGATCCAATAATTGCCCTATAAAGCTTCTGATCTACAGGTTTCCCTGCTGCATCAGAATCCACAACAACATTGGTAGCCATAGGTGTTTTCATTCTTGAAGCATCACCCATCCCAAACTTCTTAATAAGCTCTTTAGCATACTTATATTGGGAGAGGAAGATACCATCAGGAAGCTACTTCACTTGGAGACCAAGGAAGTAGGAAAGCTCACCCATGCTACTCATCTCCAATCTGGAATGCATGAGGTCAGCAAACCTATTGCATAATTTGGGATCAGTAGACCCAAAGATGATGTCATCTACATATATTTGTACTAATAATATTTGGTCCTTATGACGTCCAGTGAAAAGAGTTTTATCTATGCTTCCTCTTGTAAATTTATGCTCTAAAAGAAAGTTTGCTAAGGTCGCATACCAAGCTCTTGGATCTTGGTTTAAACCATAGAGAGCTTTATGCAATTTAAATACAAAAGTGGGTTGAGTTAGAGAGATAAAACCTGGAGGTTGTTCCACATAAACCTCTTCTTGAAGCACTCCATTCAAAAATGCACTATTGACATCCATTTGGAAAACTTTGAATCTCCTGTGAGCTGCATAGGCAAGGAATATTCTTATGCCCTCTAACCTTGTAAAAGGGGCAGGTTTGGTTATAGTCAATTCCTTCCTCTTGCCTGTAGCCCTAAGAAACAAGCATAGCCTTGTTTCTCAAAATGTTTCCTTGAGCATCTAGCTTGTTTCTGTAGACCCATTTGGTTCCAATAACTGGGTAGTTATGAGGTCTTGGAACCAAATTCCAAACTCTACATATCTCAAACTAATTTAGTTCCTCTTGCATTGCAATGATCTAGTGGGGATCTTGCTCAGCTTCATGGATGGAGAGAGGTTCAATTTGAGAGAGAAAACAGGCATGCATCAAGTCTTGGTTGAGTTGATGCCTTGTCTGTACACCTACTGAAATGTCTCCAATCACTTAAGATCTGGGGTGATCTCTAAGTGTGACAAGATCAGTAGGTGGAGTTTGTTCAGCAACAGCTTCTATAATTAATTCCACTTGAGGAATGTTATTAGCTATTGAGGGAAGTTCAGCCACTTCCACTTGATTTTCACTTCACTGTCTTCAGCAACCTGTGGAGAAGGATGGGTTGACACCTCTTGGGTAAGGTTTAGTCCATCCATAGACTCACGCAGTTGTGGAACCTGCAAAGAGCTTATGGTATAAATCTCTTTCTCTTTATAAGACATGTTAGCTTCATCAAAAGATATATGGACTGACTCTTCAATTTTAAGAGTGGATTTACTAAAAATCATATAGGCCTTGCTTACTTGGGAGTATCCTAGAAAAATCCCTTCTTCAGCCTTAGCCTCAAACTTTCTAATGTATCTTTTGTTGTTTGTGTGAATATAACATATACAACTAAAAACTTTAAAATATGTGATTTTAGGTTTCTTCCTTTTAAGCAATTCATAGGGGGTCTTATTTTTCTGCTTATGTATGAGGCTTCTATTCAGGACATAGTTAGCAGTGTTTACAGCTTCTGCCCAAAAGGATAGAGGCATGTAAGCATCTACCAATAATGTACCTGCAGCTTCAATGAGTGTCCTATTTTTCCTTTCAGCTACCCCATTTTGTTGGGGAGTGAAAGATATGGTACCTAAACACCTAGAGGGGGGGGGGGTGAATAGGTGACCTAATCCTTTTCTTGATTCTTTGTTGGCAGTCAACAGTTTATAACACAGATTTCTGAATAAGTAATCACAGCACACAGCAATTCTCAACACAGTACAATCACAGCACAGAATACACAAGATTTTATAGTGGTTCCCCAATCTTTGGGTACATCCACTTTCCCCCTTCGCCTATCTAGCAGTGTACTAGATTCGGCCAAACTTCTCAACTAGCTCAGAACCCAACAAGGTTCCTACCTCAGGCCCAAGGCCTTACACTTAGCCAAAAGGCCTACACTCAGCCACCCAGGCCTACACTCAGCCAATCAAGGCTTACACTCAGCCAATTAAAGGCCTACACTCAGAGTTCTTCAACTCCTACACTCAGGCACCAAGCCCTACCCTCAGCCTTTATAAAATAGGCTTACAATCACTCAGATCCTATGGATCTTACAAGTTTAAAATAGAAATTACAAATGCTAACTCTACAACTCAGAAAGGATGAGAGGAGTTGAGAGCTTCTTGAAGAGTTCTTGGAAGAACTCAGCTTGATCCAAACTAACTTAGCTTTCTTCAAAGCTTCTTGAGTAGAACTGAATTAGTCTGAATCTTCTGCAGTTGATCCTTGATCTCTGCTTCTTGAAATCCAGATGACTCTGAATTGTTCTTCTCAGCCTTAGTTCCAAAGACTGAATCCTTAGTTGGAGCTCTCTCTCTCCAACTACTTAGATCTGCAGTTGGACTGCCTGATCTTCTTGTGTTGATCCTCTATGTATCACTTCTTGATTTAATCTGATCAACCACTTCAATTATTCTCACAACAAGTAATGATTGTGAACAACTTGACCACTTAACAACTTCACCTCTTATTCTGTAAACTGTGGGTGCCTATTTATAGGCTTCCTTCATGGTAACCGGCTGATCCGGTTTATAACAGACTTTTGACTTCTCTGACAGTTGCTATAGACCGGCTGGATTGGCAGCTGTCATGTCAACCAGTCACTTCTTGAAATTCTCTAACTGTCAGTTAGTGTCGAGACTTTCTGTTCTTAAGTGTCGACACTTATAGACCAAGTGTCGACACATGTTGTGTAAGTGTCGACACAAGTCTACAAGGTGTCGACACAATTCCTTGTATGTCTCGACACAGTTTCTTCTGCATGTGTCGACACTGAAATTGAGTGTCGACACAAGCACTTGTACTTCATCCTTTAACTGTATTCTTCTAAGTGTCGACACATCTCCTTTGTGTCGACACATCTTCATGTGTTGAAACTGTCAAGTGTCGACACTGATTCTTGGTGTCGACACAAGTCTTCATTCTTGATTCTTCAGCAGAGTGTCGACACATTCCCTTAGTGTCGACACTTATACTTAGAATATTTTACAACTTTTCTGTTCTTTGCTAAGTGTCGACACAGCTCCTTGTGTCGACACTTTCTTCAAGTGTAGAGTCTTCAACTAAGTGTCGACACATTGTGCTGAGTGTCGACACTTTCTTCAAGTGTTGACTCTTCTGGTTGTGTGTCGACACATTGTGCTGAGTGTCGACACATTCTTCAAATACTGAGTATTTAGCTAAGTGTCGACACATTGTGTTGAGTGTCGACACTTACTTCCAGTGCTGAGTCTTCTGCATAGTGTCGACACATTGTGTTGAGTGTCGACACTTGTACTTAGAATCTGTAGACTTTTGCTGAGTGTCGACACTTACTTCAAGTGTCGACACTTTCTGGTGTAGACACAGCTCTTCTGGGTGTCGACACTTCTGCTAAGTGTTGACATATCTTTTCTGCATTCTTCTACACTGAGGGTCGACACAGCTCCAAGTGTCGACACATTCTGACTGGTGTCGACTCTTCTTCCCAGGTGTCGACACAATGACTCCAAGTGTCGACACTGCATGTCTGGGTGTCGACACAAGCTTTCTCAAGTGTCGACACTTTGCCTCTGGGTGTCGACACATGGACTTAGAAATTTTCAGCTTCAGTCCAGTGTATACCTAACCTGCACAAGTAACTCAAACAAACATCAAATACATTCTGATGTATATCATTGAGTTAGGTGAGGCTTCTTCAAATCAGGTACATTTGACCAATGTACCCAACAATCTCCCCCTATTTGGAGAAGTCATAACCCTTAGTCAATGATATACACCACTCATAATTAAAAATTATAAAATGATGTAAAGCATATAAATGACAACAGGGTAAACTTGAACATGTAATAAAGCACACATGTATACTTATTAAAACATTGCAGAACAATTAAGAAACACACATATTTCAGAACATTCATACTATATTTATCATAAACTGTTTCAATAATATTCCTTATACATTTTCAATGAAGTATTACAATGTTTGTCACTTAACAGATTACAACAAGCATCAAGTTAATTCCTAATCTAGTGCTGATCAGGTTCTTTAATAACAATGCCTTTTCCAGCTTTAACTTGAGCTTTCACAGCAGCAGCAGCAGCAGGCTCAGCTTCAGCAGTCTTCTTCCCTTTAGAGTCCTTCTTCTTCTGTTCCTCAGCCTTGATCTTTTGTCTTTCAAAATAATGATAGGGCTTAGGAAAGTACTTGCTAGGCTCCACAGCTGTTGGAGGTAGCTTTCCTAACTTAGCCTTCCTTCTAAATTGGACAATTGCTTCTTGCCTACTCTCATGCTTTCTCCATTCAGCCTCTGAGAACCACTTGTTCCTCTCATGGGCATTGTCCTTGGCAGCTTTCCAGGCTGTGAGAATTATGTTTCTAGAAGTAGGGCTCCATTGTTCAAAATCTGGCTTTTGCTCAGCAATTTCCCTAAACTTCTTCTTTGACAGCCTAGTTTCTTCTTCCTTGTCCAAAGCCTCTTGCATTGCAGCTGTGATAGGTTGAACAACCTTTTCCAGAATAATATTAGGCTTGCCAGCAGGTGGACTATACATTGTGCTAATATCTGCATGAATCATTTCAAAGTCTGGAGGTGGATAGATTACATCAGCCACTGCTTGTTGCTCACCTCCAAGATATGATCCTTGAATGCCAGATTCACCTACTTCATTGTCATCACACAGGGGAGGATATCCAAGTGTAGCCCTTATAGAATTTGAAATCCATTTTGCATGCTCAGAACTGGCTTTGACTAACACTCTCTCCCCCTTTATGACTTCTTGTGCTACATGATCTCTCACATCATCTTTCTGAAATCTGATTTGGCTATCCAAATACCTTATGCCCTCTTTAAAGAAAGGTCTAAGCTTTGTAAGCTGTTCTGAAATGACCTTCTGTGAGTCTTTTATTGCAGTCTGTACAGTAGCAATCTCTGCTTGAAATATCTTATCAAAATCAGCCTTGGCAGCAGCAGTGGAGGTTGAAGGTTCATCTGACTTATTCTTGAGTTCTGTGACTATTGCATTGTGAGATGCAGTCAGATTATCATTCATCCTTAACTGATTCTCCAGCACATAGCCTTTCTTGAGTGCTATATCATCCACTTTCTCTTTAATTGTTTCTTGATGTTTAGCCAGATATACCACAGCATTAGCACCCTTGGTAAAACAGTCAGTCATTTCCCTTTTATTAAGGTTCATTTCAAACCTTATGGACTTGATTTCCTGGCCCAGATCAGATTGTAGTGCTTTGTGCCCTTCATCAACATAAGTTTCTAAGGCTTTCCTTTGTTCATCCATCTTGATTTGCATTGCAAGTAGTAGAGCACTATAATCAGGGGATGGAGTTTGTTGGACCAGTGAGTGTTGAGCAACAGTTTGGAGAGCCTTCTTGTAGCTCTGGCTTCTCCTTTTGAAAACAAAGAACTTCTTTTTCTGAGCTTGCTCAGCTTCATCATCTTCAGACTCAGATGTACTGGCTATATCCACCCTATCCTTAGGGCTGGATTGTTTTTCAGTATGCACATCTTGTGCCTTCTCAGTATTTAGCCTTATAGGCTCTTCTTGAATTTCCAAAGTTTCCCCCTCAGCAGCAGCATCCTTTACTGCATCAGCAGCATTCTTGTCCATATCAAAATCTTCTTGATCTAGGTTCAAAAAGAGATCTTCCATTGTATATTCTGCTGGAGACTGTGCATGAGATGTACTTGGTTCAGCAACTTCTTTATCAGGGATAACTTCTTGTACAACAGATGTGTCAGGAAGACCAACATCTGGTACTGTACTGGCTGGCTGATTGTGCTGATGATCATCAGACAAATCAGAATTTGTTATAGAAGAATTCAAAGTTTTAAGGTCAACAAGTACCTCTTGAATGAGGAGGGTGGCTTGTTCACTCTCCAGGGTAGATGGTTCTGCTACTCCTGGAAGCTCCCCCTGGATGTCAGCTGCCTCCTGAGGAGCAGGTGTCTTCTCTGCAGCCTCATCTACTGGACTTTCAGGAGTGAAGACCACATGTTCTTCACTGCCTGAGCTGCTTGAGGACTCTTGAGGCACAGCAGCAGTCTTCCTCTTTTTCCTGGGAGGAGAGTCTCTCTTAGAAGCTTGTTTCTCAGGGGTGATCAATTCCTTTGACACCAGCACCCTTTCCCATCTAGAGAATATTCTGGAGTCCATTCTCCTCATATGATTGATCTTAGATCCTGCAGCAGAGCTCATTACCTCTGGAATTGATCCAGCCAGGTAGAGACTTATTATCCTGCCCAAATTGGGCTTTTTCAGGCTTTCCTTTACTTTCTCATAAACCACCATTGACCAGTCTGTTTTCAGATTGAAGATGATTCTGGTCATGACTTCAAACATGGAGGCAGACACCCTGTCATGCCCTCCTGGCTTGCTCAGTATTACCTTGCCCACTACTTCAGACAAGAACTTGCCTTGAATATTCATACCTTTCCTGTGAAAGACTGATCCCACCTTCATCTTTGAATCCAGTCCACACCAAGTAAGAGCTTCCTTGGTCTTAGAAGCAGTTACTTCCTCTTCAACTTGAACTTTAGGTAGCTGAAGTACCTTTCTCAGTGACTTAGGTGAAATCTTGACCTTGGTGCCATGCACCCTTGACTTAATCCTGAAACCTGAGTCATCTATAGACGCGCCAGAAAGGAATTCAATGACTTCCTTCTTCCAGATTTTCGTTGGTTCTGAAACCAAGAACTCCAATCCAGAATTGACAATTAGGGTTAGCACTGATTTGATTTCTTGGTCGCTGTCGTCAAATGCGCCTCGCACAAGCTCATAGCCTTCGTTTACGTTCTCTTCCAGCTTGGGAGCCATTAGGGTTTTGAGAATTAGTCTTGAGATGAGAGAAATGTCGACACAAGAGTTTAGGTCTCGAAACTTTGAAAGCGTGTCGACAATCAAAGACAGAACCCTATTTATACCTTTCTTGTTTGAAGACGAACAGGCGGGATGAATTTCTAATGATGTGTCGACACTGTCAATAAGTGTCGACACTGACTTATAATGTCTCGACACTCATGTGTCGACACAAATTTAGTCAACAGATTTTATGTGTCGACACTTGGTTAAGTGTCGACACCACTATACTCGACATGTGTCGAGACTTTACTTAGAAAAATTCTGAGTAAAACTTAAGTGTCGACACTTTATTGGATGTGTCGACACCTACTCGACATGTGTCGACACTAACATTCTGAAGTGTCGACACTAACTTCCTAGATGTGTCGACACCATTTTCCTGAAGTGTCGACACTTACTATTCTGTGTCGACATAGACTTGTCTATGTGTCGACACCTTTTTACTTAGCCAATTTTTGTTCTGTATACTTAGTCTAAGTTTATCATACCTAGTTCAATTTTGAACCTATTAAACTTAGCTTCTTCTAAGGGCTTAGTAAACATATCAGCTATCTGATTATCTGTTTTAACATATTCAAGTGCAATATCATTTCTTTCTACATGCTCCCTAAGAAAGTGATATTTTATCTCAATATGTTTAGTTCTACTATGTGATACAGGGTTATTAGCTATGGAAATAGCACTTGTAGAATCACAATAAAGTGGAGTTCTACTTACCTGACATCCATAGTCTTCTAGCTGATGTTGAATCCACAGAAGTTGAGCACAGCAACTTCCTGCAGCTACATATTCTGACTCAGCTGTGGAGATGGCCACACTGGTTTGCTTCTTACTACTCCATGAAATGAGTCTTCCACCTAGGAATTGACAGGATCCAGTTGTGCTCTTTCTATCTTCTTTGCATCCTGCAAAGTCTGCATCTGAATAACCTGTTAGATCAAAATCTCCATTCCTAGGGTACCAGAGGCCTAGATAAGGTGTGCCCTTTAGATATCTCAAGATTCTCTTGACTGCAGTCAAGTGAGACTCTTTAGGGCAGGCTTGATACCTGGCACAAACACATGTAGCATACATAATGTCAGGTCTACTTGCAGTCAAGTAAAGTAGTGAGCCAACTATCCCTCTATACAAGGTTTCATCCACAGGTTTCCCTGCATCATCCTTGCTTAGAGACATACTTGACCCCATAGGAGTCTTCATGGTACTGGAGGAATCCATACCATATTTCCTTATGAGTTCTAGGGTGAACTTAGACTGACATATGGATAATCCACTTTCAGTCTGTTTAACTTGGAGACCCAAGAAAAACTTCAGTTCTCCCATACTACTCATTTCAAATTGACTCTGCATAAGCTTTGCAAACTTTTTGCAAAGGCTACTTTCAGTAGACCCAAATATAATGTCATCTACATATATTTGGACAAGTATTACTTTGCCTCTAGATTCCCTAAGGAATAGAGTCTTATCTATTTTCCCCCTTGTGAACTTGTTCTCAATGAGGAAACTAGATAGGGTTTCATACCAAGCTCTAGGAGCTTGCTTTAACCCATACAATGCTTTCCTAAGTCTATAGACATAATGTGGAAGAGTAGGATCAACAAAACCTGAAGGCTGCTCCACATATACTTCTTCTTTTAAATTACCATTAAGGAATGCTGACTTCACATCCATTTGGTATACTTTGAATCCTTGGTAGGTTGCATAGGCCAAGAACATCCTGATGGCTTCCAGTCTGGCTACTGGAGCAAAGGTTTGATCAAAATCAATACCTTCTTCTTGCCTATATCCTTTTGCAACCAGTCTTGCCTTATTCTTAATGATGACTCCTTGTTCATCTAACTTGTTTCTGTAGATCCACTTTGTTCCTATCACATTGTGATCTTTAGGCTTAGGAACTAAGTCCCAAACCTTGCACCTCTTGAACTGGTTTAGCTCTTCCTGCATAGCTTCAGTCCACTGTGGATCTTGTATTGCTTCTTCAAATTTCTTTGGTTCTATTTGAGACAGAAAACTTGAATATACTGCAGCATTCTGATTTCTGCTCCTTGTCTGAACACCTTGTCTTGGATCTCCAATGATCAGCTCCACTGGATGATCTCTTAGATGCCTGTTGGCTGGAGGCATCCTTACTTCTGGTTGTACTTCTTCAGCATCTTCATCATGCTGAGTTCCTTGAACTTCTTCAGCTCCTGGTACATGTAGTTCTCCCCCTGGACATAAGCCATCTTCTTCTACTTGCTGTCTTGCAGCAGGTACATCTTCCATGGTTAGCTTGTCCATCTTCTTAGAAAGACCTGTGGGGCTGCACACACTACTAGACAACTCATTGTTAATAAGAAGTGTCTCATCAAAAACTACATGCACAGACTCCTCTACAACTTGTGTAGTCAAGTTGTAGACTCTATA
Source organism: Platanthera guangdongensis (assembly GCA_039583875.1). Taxonomy (NCBI): domain Eukaryota; kingdom Viridiplantae; phylum Streptophyta; class Magnoliopsida; order Asparagales; family Orchidaceae; genus Platanthera; species Platanthera guangdongensis. The sequence goes on from CM077160.1 coordinate 99,905,801, forward strand.
AGCCTTACTATTACTGCTGTACCCAACAAACACTCCCTCTTGGGATTTGGCAGCAAACTTAGTTAAGTAAGACTTCCCATTGTTAAGTATGAAGCATTTACAACCAAAAATCCTGAAATAGGATAGATTTGGTTTCCTGCCTTTCACTACTTCATAGGGGGTCTTGTTTAACCTTTTAGTGATGGTAGCCCTATTTATCACATGGCATGCAGTGTTTACTGCTTCAGCCCAGAAATATTCTGGCAGTGATGAATCACTTAATAGGGTTCTACCAGCCTCTATCAAGGTTCTATTTTTCCTTTCAGCAATGCCATTTTGCTGAGGTGTTCTAGGTGAAGAGAATTCTTGAAATATCCCATAGTCTTCACATAATTTTGTCATGCTTTCAGATTGAAACTCTGTACCATGGTCACTTCTAATTTTGACCACTGTACAGTTCAATTCATTCTGAATTTGCCTAACAAAACTGTGGAAGACACTAGGTGTTTCAGATTTCTGCTTTAAGAAGAACACCCAGGAAAACCTTGAGTAGTCATCAACAACTACAAAGGTGTAGACCTTCCTACCTAAGCTGTGAACTGGCATTGGACCAAATAGATCCATATGCAAGAGGTATAAACACCTCACAGCATCCTTGTTGTCAATGCTTCTAAAGGTGGATTTAGTCTGCTTGCCCTTTTGACAAGCTGAGCAAATGCCATCTTTGACACACTTAACTTGAGGACCATTCCTCACTAACTCTTTACTAAAGAGTTTGCCAATAGTCTTGTAATTAAGATGAGCAAGCCTCTTGTGCCACTTGACACATTGAGAGACTGTCTCATCAGCTACAAGACAAACTGGAGAACTATTGTTCTCAACCATAATGTCTAAACAATAGACATTTCTCTTCCTATAACCTGTCAAAATGATCTTTTGATCACTTGACCTCTTGATATGACAACCATTTTTAACAAATGAGATGTCATACCCTACATCACTTAATTGACTTATACTAATGAGGTTATGTTTCAAACCTTTAACATAAGCCACTTGAGTAATGGTAACAAGGTTAGAAGAAATGTTACCAAACCCTTTGATGATTCCTTTTTCAGAACCACCAAAGGTCACCTTTGGACCATTTTTGATTGGGATGTAGTCCTTCAGTAGTCCCCTAGTTCCAGTCATGTGTCTGGAACATCCACTATCCAAGTACCATGTAGGGGTATGGCCACTTGGATTCTCCTGCAAAACAAATTAATGAACCTTAGAACCCAAAGTAAACTTGGGTCCTTGGTGATTGTTAGTTTGCAAATTGACATAGCTACCTGCTGTCTTTCCAACAGGTAACTTGCTACTCAACTTGGCACTGGCATTGTGCCAACAATCCAAAGCAAAGTGGCCAACCTTGCCACAGCACCAACATTCAAATTTGTTGTACCTTTGCTTAGGTTCAGACTTAGCTGTCTTAACTACAGCAGTCTTGTTGAATGTTGGGGCTTTGCCCTTGGACTTGGACTGATCCTGAACAGTCCTAGCTGGATTAACAAAACCCAGTCCAGTCTTTCCTTTATGATGAACAAAATCATCAATCAAGGGTAGCACTGATTTAGGTTTTGAATACCTAGCTGCTAGCTCTTTCTCCTTCTGAAGATTAATCTCCAGTTTCTTAATTTGATCATTCTTAAATGTAATAGTACCCATCTGAATCACAGTAATGTGTTTCAGCCTGGCCACTTCATTCAGTTTTTGATCATAATTCTTCTCATAATCTATTGCAGCTGCCTTGAGATCAGCAATTTCCTTGGCCAAATTTTTGGCTAGGGTCTTGCTTTTCTTATAGGCTTGCAATAGTACTTGATATTCATCTAGGAGTTGATGAATATCTCCCTCAGACTCAGATATATTCTCATCACTTGATGAAGAATAATCTGACTCTGAACTAGAACTGGAATCAGAACTTTGAGTTAAACCTTGTACCTGACTGGGTCCTGGCTGCTCCAGGTTTTTGGTACTTTCAGTCAAAGCCATCAGTCCTTGGCTTTGACAGTCTTCTTGCTCATAGATAGATTCCATGATCTGCATAAACTCTTCTTCTTCTTCAGCAAATAGCCCAATATAGGCTTCAGCATCTGTCTCAGTGTCTGAAGAAGACATATCTGAAAGAGTCTTCTCATTCTTTGCAACAAAGGACTTCTCCTTCTTTCCTTTGAAGTGTGTTTTCTTTTTGTCACTGGATTCTTTCCTTCTTTCAGGACAATCTGCAATAACATGGCCCTGTCTATTGCAGCAGTAACAAATTATCTTGGATCCAGTTGCCTTACTAGTCTTGGTCCTCTTCTTGTCCTTCTTTGAAGGCTTCTTTTCCTGATACTGAACCTCTTTCCCTTTGGAAGATGAAGGTCTAGACCTCCACTGTTTCTTCTTAAGGAACTTCTGAAAATGTCTGGTGAATGCAGCAAAGTCTTCATCACTTTCACTGCTTGTAGATTTTGTACTTTCTGACTCTTCAGATTCTGATTCAACTACCTCAGGAGGAGGAGTTGATGACTTGGTCCTGCTCTTTCTGGGTACATCTGACTTAAAGGCAACAGTCTTTTCTCTGTATTCAGTCCTTGTTGACTTTTCTTCTTCTTTTCTTACTGACAATTGCATCTCATAAGATAACAACTTGCCAAAAAGTGTGGGAGGAGGAATTTCTCCCAACTTTGCCATTTCTCTGATGGCACAGATCTTGGTGTCCCAGTCTTTGGTGAGGGACCTCAAGAATTTATCATTCAACTCATAGTTTGTGAACTCTCTTCCATATGACATGAGTTCATTTACAATTCTATAAAATTTCTTGTAGCATTCAGTGATGCTATCCCCTCTTCCTTGCCTAAAGCTTTCATATTCTTGATTAAGCAAGGACTTCCTATCTTGCCTTACTTCTTCAGAACCTTCCATATAGACAATGAGGGTGTCCCACATTTCTTTTGCAGTTTTACAGTGAATAAGGTTCTGGAAGGTGGCATCATCAATTGCACTAACTATTATATTCTGTGCTCTTTTGTCCATGGTTGCTAGGACAATCTCATCCTTGGTCATTTCAGAGAAATCCTTTGGAGTCCTCTGATTTGCATCCAATACTGAAATCTTCATGGGCACATATGGCCCTTCTTTGACTGTGATGTATATCCTAGGGTCAGAGGCTTCCATAAAAAGCCTAACCCTCTCTTTCCAGATCCCAAAGATCTCTTTTCTGCATATAGGTAGTTTCATTGAACCCAACTCCTTATGATTCTCTGAAGAACCCATGTTCTTGATTTTCTTGAAACTGTTTCCTGTTACCTGACTTATACTGAATCTGCCAAACTGGATCTCCTCAGACAGTTAGTCCTGATTTTGAGGAACCTGGCTCTGATACCACTTGAAAGATATGGTACCTAAACACCTAGAGGGGGGGTGAATAGGTGACCTAATCCTTTTCTTGATTCTTTGTTGGCAGTCAATAGTTTATAACACAGATTTCTGAATAAGTAATCACAGCACACAGCAATTCTCAACACAGTACAATCACAGCACAGAATACACAAGATTTTATAGTGGTTCCCCAATCTTTGGGTACATCCACTTTCCCCCTTCGCCTATCTAGCAGTGTACTAGATTCGGCCAAACTTCTCCACTAGCTCAGAACCCAACAAGGTTCCTACCTCAGGCCCAAGGCCTTACACTTCAGCCAAAAGGCCTACACTCAGCCACCCAGGCCTACACTCAGCCAATCAAGGCTTACACTCAGCCAATTAAAGGCCTACACTCAGAGTTCTTCAACTCCTACACTCAGGCACCAAGCCCTACCCTCAGCCTTTATAAAATAGGCTTACAATCACTCAGATCCTATGGATCTTACAAGTTTAAAATAGAAATTACAAATGCTAACTCTACAACTCAGAAAGGATGAGAGGAGTTGAGAGCTTCTTGAAGAGTTCTTGGAAGAACTCAGCTTGATCCAAACTGACTTAGCTTTCTTCAAAGCTTCTTGAGTAGAACTGAATTAGTCTGAATCTTCTGCAGTTGATCCTTGATCTCTGCTTCTTGAAATCCAGATGACTCTGAATTGTTCTTCTCAGCCTTAGTTCCAAAGACTGAATCCTTAGTTGGAGCTCTCTCTCTCCAACTACTTAGATCTACAGTTGGACTGCCTGATCTTCTTGTGTTGATCCTCTATGTATCACTTCTTGATTTAATCTGATCAACCACTTCAATTATTCTCACAACAAGTAATGATTGTGAACAACTTGACCACTTAAGAACTTCACCTCTTATTCTGTAAACTGTGGGTGCCTATTTATAGGCTTCCTTCATGGTAACCGGCTGATCCGGTTTATAACAGACTTTTGACTTCTCTGACAGTTGCTATAGACCGGCTGGATTGGCAGCTGTCATGTCAACCAGTCACTTCTTGAAATTCTCTAACTGTCAGTTAGTGTCGAGACTTTCTGTTCTTAAGTGTCGACACTTATAGACCAAGTGTCGACACATGTTGTGTAAGTGTCGACACAAGTCTACAAGGTGTCGACACAATTCCTTGTATGTCTCGACACAGTTTCTTCTGCATGTGTCGACACTGAAATTGAGTGTCGACACAAGCACTTGTACTTCATCCTTTAACTGTATTCTTCTAAGTGTCGACACATCTCCTTTGTGTCGACACATCTTCATGTGTTGAAACTGTCAAGTGTCGACACTGATTCTTGGTGTCGACACAAGTCTTCATTCTTGATTCTTCAGCAGAGTGTCGACACATTCCCTTAGTGTCGACACTTATACTTAGAATATTTTACAACTTTTCTGTTCTTTGCTAAGTGTCGACACAGCTCCTTGTGTCGACACTTTCTTCAAGTGTAGAGTCTTCAACTAAGTGTCGACACATTGTGCTGAGTGTCGACACTTTCTTCAAGTGTTGACTCTTCTGGTTGTGTGTCGACACATTATGCTGAGTGTCGACACATTCTTCAAATACTGAGTATTTAGCTAAGTGTCGACACATTGTGTTGAGTGTCGACACTTACTTCCAGTGCTGAGTCTTCTGCATAGTGTCGACACATTGTGTTGAGTGTCGACACTTGTACTTAGAATCTGTAGACTTTTGCTGAGTGTCGACACTTACTTCAAGTGTCGACACTTTCTGGTGTAGACACAGCTCTTCTGGGTGTCGACACTTCTGCTAAGTGTTGACATATCTTTTCTGCATTCTTCTACACTGAGGGTCGACACAGCTCCAAGTGTCGACACATTCTGACTGGTGTCGACTCTTCTTCCCAGGTGTCGACACAATGACTCCAAGTGTCGACACTGCATGTTTGGGTGTCGACACAAGCTTTCTCAAGTGTCGACACTTTGCCTCTGGGTGTCGACATATGGACTTAGAAATTTTCAGCTTCAGTCCAGTGTATACCTAACCTGCACAAGTAACTCAAACAAACATCAAATACATTCTGATGTATATCATTGAGTTAGGTGAGGCTTCTTCAAATCAGGTACATTTGACCAATGTACCCAACAGGGAGTTCTAGGAGCTGAGAAGCACTGCTTGATACCTTCCTTCTCACAGAACTCATGCATAAGAAGAGACTCAAACTCTGTGCCATGATTACTTCTGATCAATGCAACATGAGTAGAGAACTCAATCTGTATGATCCTGAGAAAATCTGTAAGAACCTTAAATGTATCTGACTTAGTTCTCAGAAAGGCCATCCAACTGAATCTGGAGAAGTCATCAACAATCACTAAATTGTAAGACTTCCCTCCTAGTCTTTGTACTACAATGGGTCCAAATAGGTCCACATGAAGCAAATACAAAATCCTAGGTGAATCACTCTTAATAATAGATTTGAAACTAGTTTTAGTTTGTTTGCCTAATTGACAAGCCCTGCATAGGTTTTCTTTCTTGTAGGGACCAGAAGGTAAACCTCTAACAAGGTTGTCTTTAGATAACCTAGTTATATTTTTAAGGTTTACATAACCTAATCTTTTATGGCACAACTCATTTTGGTTACTAGTGATATTGAGTAAACAAAGATCAGTTTTGGCAGAAATAAAATCTACTAGATATATGTTACCTTGTCTAATTCCAATTAAAACAGTTTTATTTTCATTATTAATAATAGAACAGGAGGTAGAGTTAAAGTGTACCTGATAACCTTCATCACATAATTGGCTTATGGATATTAGGTTATGTTTGGGTCCTCTTACATATGTTACTCTCTTGAAGGTAACTGTTCCAATCTTTACTGCTCCATATCCTTCAGACTGGCCACTATTTGAATCACCAAAGATCACCTTTGGTCCTAGCTTGAACTTGTAATTGGATAGATTGTCCTTGTTGCCTGTCATATGCTTGGAGCAACCACTCTCCAAGTACCAGGTCTAACTTACCCTTGGACAGCTCTTTACCTGAAATGAAAAACAAACATTAATTATTCTTGACCCAGGTTACCTTGGGTCCTTTATTTTGTTGAAAAGAAAAGCTGGATATAACTGACAAAGTAGGTTGAGATTTATAACCTAAAGGGTGACATCTCCTAGGTGGAATAACCCAATCAGCTACCGGATTGAATGGTTTATTAGCTGGCTTAGAATTAATGTAAGAGAAATGATTTATGTTTGGTCCTTCTGGGTTCGATGAATTCTTATAAGTTCGTCGAACAGAGTTTGACGAATAGGGTTGAGATCGTTGATCTCTGCTCAGAGAATGACAATAGTCATTTTTTGCGCCCCATGTTCGTCGACCTCTGCTCGACGAACCATATAAAGTTCGTCAATCGCAGTTAGACGAGTTGTTATTACTGATGTTTGCGTTCAGCGTTCGTCGATCTAGGTTCGACGAACGAGCCACATTTCGTCGATCTGGGTTCGACGAATGTGTTGAACCTTGTTTTTATTAGCTGTTTTCTGATTTTTATTGCTCTTGTCTATGGGTTTTGGATTGTTTTCAGACATTGGTTTGTTTATTATATTCTCTTTTCCCTTAGCAGAAACAAATTTAATGGGTGTGGTAAGAATATTTTTCTTAATTATGGGGGGCAAACCTGATGAAGCACACAAGCCCAGCTTGACATTTAATATGCCATTTACTGTGCTTGTTATGTCCATCAGCTTGAGACTTCTTCCATTGAGAGATTGCTCAAGTTGTTTGGCCTCATATAAATCAGATTTTAATTTAATTATCTGCTCATGTGCTAAAGTTAGTTGATCTTTTAGTTTAAGATTTTCTGAGTTAACAAATTCAAGATTTCCTAGTTTTTCTCTAAGGGTTTTTATTTCTTTCTCTGAACTAATTAAATCTAAACACAGCCTTGAATTCAATTTTAAAGGAATTAGAATTAAAATTAAAACTTGAAAGAACCTGATCTGCCTCTGACTCTGAGGCCGCCTCATCTTCAGATTATCCTTCTGATCCTGAACTGCTCCTAGAGGCATCAATTGCCATAAGGCAAACCTCCTTGGATCTTGCTTCTTCCTCTTCTTCACTTGAGCTGGAAGAGGATGATTCTCCTTTAGTATCACTCTATGTTTCAGCAACAAAGCCTTTGTCTCTCTTTTTGTACTTGTTGGAGGAGGGTCTGCTGCTGTGTTTTCTCCTGGAGTCTTTTTCTCTGCTTTTCTCCTTCTTCTGGCTTTCTGGACATTCAGAGATGTAATGTCCAGGCTTTCTACATCTAAAGCACACAACCTCCTTGGTTGGTGTCTTGTCATATTTGGGCTTATCATCCTGCTTGGATGATTTTCTTCTGAAGTCCTTTCTAGCCATCTTATAAAATCTTTTTGCAAAGAGGCTCATTAGTTCTTCATTGGATGTTGAGGTCTCACTTTCCTCTGATGCTTTGAAAGCTATACTGTGATCTTTTCTCACTGGAGTTGTTTCTTTCTGTTCAGATGCTTCTCTTGATTTAATTAACTTCTCATAAGACTTTAGTTTGCCTAGCAGAGATTCAGTTGATATCTCATTTAGTCTTCTGGCTTCTTTGATAGGCCAGATTCTTGAGTCCCAAGAGCTAGGGAAGCACACCAAGATTTTTTCATTCACCTCTGTAAGGGTGATATCTTTATCCATGGTTTTAAGCTCATTGATGATTGAGCTCAACCTATTGTACATTTCAGCAACTGATTCAGCCTCATCCTTCTTAAAATTCTCATACATGGATATGAGATTTGATCTCATGTCTTTCCTTTCATCAGCTGAACCAGCTACCATTTGGTTGAGGGAGTCCCAAATGTCCTTGGCTGAGGTGCACTCAGCCACCTTCTGAAATATGTCATCAGACATTGTCTGTGTCAAGATGTTCATTGCTCTTGCATCTGAAATTTTGGCTTTCTTGTAAGCATCATCATTATCTGGAGTAGGTACTGCAGTCATGTTAGTAGAGGTGCTTGGAGAAGTTGCAGGTGCTGGAGGTACTCCTGTTAAGATAGAGGCAAAAATATCTTCATCAATAGAATTCATATACAATTTGATTCTTGCCTTCCACATGGCAAATCTGTTAAGATTGCATACTGAGGTCTGATGCTTGCATAATCTTTGTTTTGAGCCATTTCTGTGAAGAAATAAATCTAATAAAGGAAATAAAACAATCAGATATAACAAGAGGGATCTTTATGGTTCAGGTGTTAGCCTGTACAACCAATTAACCTCTTAAGGTGTGGTAGTTTAACCAACCTGGCTCTGATACCAATTGAAAGAGAAGGTTAGATCTGAAATACTCTAGAGGGGGGGTGAATAGAGTATTGTGCTCTCTTAACAAATCTTTACAACTATTGCTATAATCCTAGGTGAACAGATTAGTAAATAAAGTAATAAGCCAAGCAACCTAACAAATCACAGAACACGGCCAAAACAAAAGAAAAAGGGAGACCAAACGACACAAGAAATTATAGTGGTTCCCCAACCTGGGTACATCCACTTTCTACCACCCTGTTAGGAATCCACTCAGATTTTTGATCAGGTGCCTGACACCAATGAGCTTTTGTTCGGGTGCTCAAAAACCAAAACCTCAAGTCTTTTGGTAGGAGACTTGCAACCAGGAATAATTTTGAAGGGACTTAAAACCCTGTACAGAAGATGGAAAAAGGGTGATGATGTCTTCTCTTTCTCAATAACAACTGAGAATACTAGTGGATTGATTTTAGCAGATTCATCCCCCTGAGATCTTGAATGGATCAGGAAATCTAGAGCACTGCTTCAGGATGACAGGTCTTCAAAGCTTGATTGCCTTGACCAGAGATTGCTTCAGGAACTTCTTTGACAGATAGAGTTATTGTTGTCCTGCTGAAGTTATCCTGTAGGGTTGAAAGAAGAAGACTCTTGATGGAGATTGTATATTCTTCTTCTTCTTGATGATGTTCTCTAGCCTAAGCTGATTGCAGAAAAAGAACTTTTGATTTCTGAAAGACTTCTTGAATGTAATGTCTGTCTGTATGTCTCTGCTTAATCTTTTTCTTCTTTTTGTTAAAAACTGACTGAAGAACACATTCAAAATTAGAATCTGTGAGCAGTAAATGCAGTCGGTCTGGGAAGGAAGTGAGAATCAATGAATTCTCTAACTGTCTCATGGAAAAACGGCATGTAATAATCCATGATCAATGCTCGTTCTAACGGTAACATTCCGAGAAGATTGATCATTAATTACTCAGGAATCATCGCCAAGAAAAGGGACGGAAAACTGGAGAAGACCTAAGTCTGGAATCGTTGAACGAAGAACAGGAATCATCGAGCTGAGTTCACAGTTCGTCGAGCTGAGCTGATGAGTTCGTCGACCAGATAATAGTAATTAGTCTTCAAGGGAAACTTGTCAATTCTGCTACAAACTTCATCGAACTAACAATCTTTATTCGTCGAACAGACAATCTTCATTCGTCTAACTGAGATCCAAATTCGTCGACCGAAGAATGATTGTGGACTTAGAATCTGAGAAGTCTCTGGCTGAGAAGAATTCAAATAGAAGACCAGAGATCGTCGACCAAAGAATATGGTTCGTTGAGCTGAGATCGACGAACGTCGCTGATTCGTTGAGCTGAGATCGACGAACGTCGAACAGATTTTCTTGAGCTGAAAATATCTCTAAGTCTTGAGTTTCTCTGGCATTCTGGAGGATGGCTAGTCCATAGGAAGATGTTCTAAGGACAAACCCTAGACTCTAGGACACAACCAATGACCTTGACTATATAAGGTGGGTCAAAGACATCTTAACTCAATGAACCTAGCCCAAATCCAAACTAGGGATCCAACACACATTTCTCCCAGAATACTTCTGGGATGAGGCAATTAATACTGCATGTCATGTCCTTAATAGGGCTTCTATCACCAAGAGCCACAAGAAGACTCCCTATGAAATCTTGAAGTGCAGAAAACCAAACCCGATCTATTTCAAGATCTTTGGTAGTAAGTGTTATGTGCTAAAAATGGAAAGTTCTATGCGACTAAGTTTGCTACCAAGTCCTATGAGGGGATTTTTGTTGGGTACAACAATCATAGTAAGGCCTATAGGATCTATAACTTCAAAAATCAAGTTGTAGAAGAGTCTACTTATGTAGTTTTTGTTGAGTCCACAATGATTAACAGTGAGCTGCTAACCACTTCTTCTAGTCCTATAGGTACTGAGCTGATGATGGACAAGTTAGCTATCAAGGAGGCTGCTCTATTAGTTCAAGATGAATCTGACAGGGTGTGCATTCTAGAGGAAGCACAAGGCACACAGTGTTGGGTATTGTATCCACAATAACCCTAATTTGAAGAAGGGTCCAGTTAAGCTAAGATAAATTGTGACCGTATTTAATAGCGTATTCTATTTTATGTACTTGCAAGTTTCCAATTCTAAGTACACACCAATGTCAGGTTATAGTGGGTCAGTAAACATGGGACAATATAATGCAATCCTTCATTGTATAGACCATTGTATTGACTTACATGTAATCTCTTTATTGGAGTATACTTCTATTTCAAGTACAAGAGAAGGCTCAAGGGAGAAGAAGATCTCAAAATCTAACCAAATAGAAGTTTACCCAAGTAAAATTCGTCGAGTATCATAAGGGATATTCGTCGAGTATCATTAATATTCGTCGAATTCGTCGTATATACTTATTATCACTCGTCGAATTTGTCTTATATACTTGTGGTGAAATTCTGCAACTATTTATAAAAAAATAATTAAGATAAATTCATCGAGTATCATCAAGTGTACTCGTCGAATTCGTCGAATGTACCAAACGATACTCGTCGAATATACTTATTAATACAGATCGAATTCGTCAAATTATCTCGACGCTACTTCTCTAATTTTTCTTAAGGCAAATTTGTCGTATATCTTAGCGTCGAGTGCGTCGACTACTTCAATGACATCGAGCATGTTGAGTGCATGGATGGCATCGAGAGCTTTAAGAGAGTTGAGTCGACGACTTCTAGAGAGTTGAGTCTATTAGTGTATACTCGACGAATTCGACGAGTATCGTAGCTGATACTCGACGAATTCATCGAGTATGTCCCTATCCTTGGCGTTGAGTGGCTATCCAGCATGGGCTTAGTTTGTCTAACCAAAATTCATCGTATATCAATGACTATTCGGCAAGTATACTAGTGATACTCGACGATACTCGATGAATATAACTTAGGTCATATTTCTAACAATTGTTTTCACCAGGCTCGGGTTGTGGTGGCCATGCACAACAACTTTCACAAGTTATTTTTAGAAGTTCTTTTACTACCATTGCATTTGAGGTTGCCTATAAATACATAGGGTGTATCCTCCTTCAACCCTAATCTTGCAAATCGTTTCAATTTCAAATCGAGAAACATTCCAAAAAGAATCTGTCAGCCACCTGTGCAATACGCGACATCTCCAGTCGGCCGACAACAATAAATTTCCACGATTCCATCTTCATTAATTTATTTGACTAGATTGCTACTCTCTGTTTAACATCCCCCAAACAACTAGACTCCTAGGATTTTGTTTTGTCATGACTAGGTCATGACAAAACAACCAAAAGCTCAAGGACCAAGTGAACAAGGGCCAAGGTAAAAATCACCTTGGCCTGCCTATAGCTCAGCCTCAACATTTAAACCTAAGGTCTCACCTTAGGGCTACACATTGATCCCAGGACACTACCACAACACCCCAAACACCTTGGGAAGTCCATAGGGTCACTAAGGACCCATTGTGGGCAGTCAAAGTGGTCAAGTTGACCTAAGTCAACCCTAACCCTAAATGGGTCAAACTAGCCTACTTAGGGTCAATTGACCTTCCTCTAGCCAAGTGGACCCCACCCATGCCCTCCTAATCATAATGTGAGGCCAATGGGTCACCAAGGACCCATTGGGGTCAACCCAAGAGTCTATGTTGATCAAAGTCAACTCTAGCCCTAATTTGATCAAAGTACCCTTCCTAAGGGTAGGTGACCTCCAAAGTGCCAAGACAACCCTACCCAACCCTTCCTAGACCTTAAGGGAGTCCAATGAGTTACTAAGGACCCATTGTGGTCAACCCAAATGGTCATGTTGACAAAGGTCAACTCTATTCTAGTGTTAGGTCAAATTAGCCTAAATGGGCTAACCCAAGCTCAACCCATTTCCCCCAGTTGGGCTAACCTCATTTTTATTATTATTATGAGTTAGTGGGCTGCCAATAGGCTGGAGGAGACACCAAAATTCGGCCTTGATGACCAGGAGAGAGAAAACTCCACTTTCCGTTTAATGGAGGAGAGAGGAAGGAGAAGGCCATTCATGCATGTGGAGGCAAAGGGCCACCTTTGGTGGCTGGATTCAACTCCTCTAGAGGAGAGGAAAAGTTTCCAGCCATTTCTTGGCCACCCCAAGGTAGATTCACCCCCCCCCCCCACTCCATCACCATGGCCGAGCCTAGCCATTCATGGCCATTAATGGCATTGATGACATGACACCCCCCCTTCCCCCATCTGATAATTTTAAAAGCTTCAGTGGGCTCCAAGGATTCGCTTCCACTCTCACCCCGATGATTTAGAGCCACTTCCCTGTGTAGTTGCGGAATCCCAAGCAGTGCCGCCACCACCATGCCTTCCCGACGATCAACGCGTCTCCAGGCCGCAAACAAGGTCCTCCCCTTCCTCTCTCACTGTGGATAGATCGTAGGGATCTTTTAGAATGAAAATCGGGCTCAATTGAGCCCGATTAAAGCGTGCATTTTCATGATTTTTTCGTGAAAAATGAACTCTCGGGATCACCGGAATAGGCCTCTCTGGCGGCTGTGCCGCCGCCTGGCGCTAGCCACCACCTCAATGGAGGTGGTGGTGGCGGTGGCCGGCCAGGGAGGTTTCCGGATGGCCGGCGGCATCGTGTAGAAAGTTCTCCAGGAAGAATGAATCCAGACCGTTGGCGCGTGGGGACAATGACGGGATGCCGTCCAAAAGTGCGCCAAGATTCGTGCTGGCCTAATATTAAACTATAGGATATGTGTATATTAATTTCATTTTTGTCACACTTTTTGCATTTAATGTTTTTAATTATTAAAAATAACTAGATGCTAATCCAGAGGAAGTGGTCAACATAAAATTTGTAGCCCAAAGGGTCTACTGTAAGCCAAAATTGGTTTGCACCAAATTGGGTGCCGGGTTTGACTAGGGCACTCATTTTGGTGGGGCCTATACCTAAGATAAGGCAGATATTAAAATAGGTGCCCACAACTCATCTCTGGTCCAAATGACTTGAAATTTGGCCAAGGACTCACCATAGACCATATCTAGGTCCTGCCTAAAGTTGAGAATTTTTGAGGACACTTTTCCTATAGTTTTTGAAATTATTTAATTTTATTAGGGTAATTTAACTTAGGGTCCAAATAACATCCAACCTCATTCAAATTATGGTCAGAGGAGCCCAGGGTCATTATAAATCCCTGATTAAGATTTCACCTCATTTGGAGATGGTTTGAGTAGAAAACAAGCAAACCCTAGCCTTGCCATAATAGGGGCATTTTGGTCAAATGGGCAATTTAGGTTTTGAGTGGCCATCTCACCTCAACAGAGGATGAAATTGGGGTCACTGACTTGGCATGACTTCTATCATCCACTCCTAGAAAATGGGGTAGATTGGAGTGAATTTGCCTTAGGACTTAAGGTCAAACCCTAAGGAAGGACTTTTATGCCTTGTGAAGGGAATGAGGACAAATGATCCTAATTTAGCTTGAAATTTGGTAGGGCGGATGCTAGGTTACCTAAATCCCTCTGCTAAAAATATTATGAGATTTGGGAATGGGTAGACCCCTCTAAACCCTAACCCTAGTTTAGGGCACAAAACTTGTAGAGATAAAATAGATTACTAAAACTCATTGAACAGGGATGAAACTTGGGTAGAGTAGTCTTAGGGTCAGTAGGAGCCTATGGAAATTATTGTAGTGTGTTTGTAATATATTAGCCTATACTTGTAGGTATAACCCTTGTATTGCACCTAAGGATGATTTTGATAAAATCATGATTAAACTAACATAAAATGTTATGAAACTTGGACAGTGAGGATTTAAGATCATACGATAGTCTTGGTAAAGTTTTGTAATTTTTGGATAATATTTAAGGCACTTCTCTATTTATTTCCATTTATGGTATTTTTATTGAATTAATTAATTAGGGGTCTAAATCTTGTTGAAGAGTTGAGAAATTTTGTATTTTATGTTCAACAGTAATATTATATTTATGATAAATTTTGTGGAGCATTTACTTGTCTAGTGTTGGTACATCATGTTCAAACTTGGAGTTTTTGGATTACCAGAATAATTAAATAAATTAGCAGATAAATTAGAAAAAATATGAATTTCTGGATTTAGGCCAATCATATCATGATAGACCCCAAATAATTATTATAGGGATACTGGATGAATATTTTGAGTACCTTTTGTTTTACATGTCATATAGCTTGGGTTGGTCTGCATTTAGTAAAATTGCAGATTTTAATTTGGAAAATGAATTTGTGCACATGAGTTGGGGTTAGAGGTTTGCTAGTTGGATAATTAAAAATGAGTTCACCATTGGGAGATAGGATGAGAAGGGTGTTGGTTTGGCTAGTGTTATGTGGTGCTCGGGATCGACGAAAGATCGCCTTTCCCGTGGGGAGGAAGTGTCAAATACTCTAGGGTTAGGTCCATTACAACAAGTAAGGGTTTCTGAGATCTGATAGCAACCAATAATAATAAGTACTTTGCGATAGGGAACTTTGTGAGTAATCCCATCATAGTTCCTAGTCCCTTCGAGAGCCCTTCACGGGGAATACCTTGGGCAGTCTTGTGCTAACCTAAACTATAAGAATAAAACATTTCAAGAGCAACTAGTATAACTAGGGTTACACATTCACATACCCCGGTAGCTCGGGAGGTTGATTAGGTTGTTTTGATTACCATCCGGACGATTCGTTCGGAAGGTAGATGCACGGACGGGTAGTCCGGGGAGCTAGTGGCTCAAAAGGTTTTGGTTTCAAAATAAGGTGGTGGGTCTTCGATATCGGACAGTCATTCACACCGACGTAGATACGTTGACTCGGCGGTGTGGGACACTTATCCAAAGAAAGTCTGGTGGATATGGCCAACATTAGTACGCGGATACTCTAGGTTGTGTTCTTCTAGCGGCGTACGGGAGGGCTAAGCCTGGTAATGTAGATACCCACCTAGGAGTTGGGGACCCGACCCACTGTCTCCGTTGGCCACTACGGAGGTTCCTGCGAGTGAAGCTAGCTTCCCAAATAGGGGGAACTAAAGGTTTGTGCGCATAGAGTCGTGTGCGTAGGTTGCACTTGCATGAATCATGGAATAACATACTTGCATACAACCGACACCCCAACGTATAAATTGGCATGGGACTTTTTATACGGTGGGAGGCTTGCAGAAGACCCCTTAACTTATTTGTTTGTATGGGCATTCATATAAGTTAAGGTTACTTACTTCCGACCTTGTCTTTTTTTTACACATGCTGCTTACTCTACTTGCTTACTCTACTTGCTTACCTTACTGCATACTATTATAGAACTGCTAGACTAGTTCCACTGTCACCTGCCACTTTGTACGCTCCACCTTTGTAGCTTCACTTTCCTCCTCCCCGCTCGGTGCCTAGGAGGTATGGGGGGAGGGGTAGGGGATGATAGGGCTTAGTCTTTATGACTAATGGTTTTCGGACCACAACATTACAGGGGCTTCGGATGGGAGACAGGGACCAGCAGCACAGGGACCAGCACTAGCAGAGTACGGTGCGCATGGAGGTGGGTCAATCTAGTACCGGAGCACCAGCGACCAGCTCTGTGAGTGATAGTCTTTTTATAGCTTCCGCGAGAGATTGTAGCGAGGATCTGATGTACCGGGCTTAAGCTAACTTATATTTCTATTTTGTTACTTCGCAGTACTCTCTTTTCTACTTATGGACCTGTTGTGATTTTCTCTTATTATATTTGACATTTGTGGACTTAGTTATTTCATTCTTGAATACTGCTCTCTTTGTGATGATCGAAAAGGCCGGCAGAATCAGCGTTTTGTACTGGCGACTTTCCCGAGAGTCGGGGCCACCGCAAAACGGCGGTTCTGGGCATAAGACCCCGAGGTTTTAAAAAGAAAAAAAGGGGAGTCTTACAAGTGGTATCAGAGCAAACCTCGATTGAAAATAGAAGTAGTTCACAATAACCTTAGGCCACCCCCGCGCGAGCTTAGTTTCTGGACAAACTAGCAGCGAAAGCAGTGGTGGGACCATAAGGGAAATCACATGTAAAGTCCATTTTCTCCTCCTTTTATTTCATTGGTACGCTATCTAACTGTTGGAATTTTTCCTTGTAACCTGCGACGAACCCTACTCCACAGCAGGGGACACCTCAGGCTCTGAATATAGTTCCACCTCCGTCGGCTCCAGTTCCATTTCAGCAGACGGAGATGGGGCAAACTTTGACGGCCATCCTGGTGGCCTTTAGGGCCCAGCAGGCCTCGACTCCACAGCCAAATCCCAGGGCCAACTGGATGAGTGCCTTCGGGGCACTTTCCCCTCCATCCTACCAGTGGACGGAGTCGGCAGTTCTCACTGAGGAATGGTTGGATACCATTTACGAGATGCTTGCGAGGATCCGATGCCCCATTGAGGAGGCAGTTGCTTTGGCAGTCTACTGCTTGGAGTAGCACAGAAAGAGGTGGTGGAAATCACAGCTGGACACCACCTTTGTGGTTATGTATTGCGCAGATATCTCTTGGGGAGAGTTCAGAGCAGCACTTTTGGGACATTTTGTGCCTCAGTCGGCAAGGGAGGAGCTGGAGGACAGGTTCCTACGGCTAAAGTAGGGTAACAGGACAGTGCTGGAATACTAACAGGAGTTTACCCACTTAGCCCGTTTTGCGGACTATTACTAGTTCGACGATGCGGGCTATAACTAGAGGTTCTACAAGGGGTTATACGACGACATGAGATAGGCCCTCCTCTTCGTCTCTGAGGGAAGCTTGGCCAGGATTCTGGAAATGGATAAGAAAATGGAGGCAGATCAGCTTACGGTCAAGAGTCGCAAGAGGCCGGCTGACGATGCAGTGATTGGAGGACGTAGAGACCGTCCTCGAGGCCAGGTCATCGGGGAAAGAAGAAACGGGGATCAACCTCGTCAGGAGATTGGACCGGAGCAGAGGAATCAGGGGGTTTTTGCCACCCAGCCCTTACAGATGCTGAAGATACCGTGGATAGCAGAGCAGGCGTTGGTGTGCTTCCATTGCAATCAGCCGGGGCATTTCAAGAGAAATTGTCCCATGAGGCGAGCACCCCCACCAACACTTCAGGGTGACCCACCTCCTCGGCAGTTTGGGGGCTGAGGGTACGACCGAGGATGGGGATATCAGGGCAGGGGACACAGGCCAGAGAGGGAGCAGATGTACGCACTAGATCTGGCTCAACCCCGGAACCCGGAGCAGGTTATAACAGGTATGCCAGTACATTCGATTTCTTTCTTTCATAAGAACTGGTTCTCATAGACATAAACTAGTTAGAAATTAAGAAAAGAAAGAAAAAACTACAACTAGAACACTAAGACACTTAATTACTCCAGGCGTGGTTTTTATCTGCGGTAAGCCTGCTCACACACTCTTCGACATCGGGGCTTCACACTCGTTTGTGTCAGAGGATTTCGTGAAAGGGCTGGCAGACGTGGAGTAGTTCACAGGAAGGATGGTGAGGGTGCGGCTGCCCGATGGATCGGAGCTCGTGACCTCTTCTCATTGCAAAATGGAGGCGGAGATCGGCGGGAAGGTGTTTGAGGCACCAGCGACGATCCTGAGGATGTCGGACTATGATCTCATACTGGGCATGACGTGGTTGCACTGGATCCATGCCAAGATCGACTGCTTGGCGAAGAGGGTCACCGTGAGGGATGGGGACTCCTCTATTGTTATCGAAGGTATTACACCAGCCCACCTGTTATTATTATCGTCTGCGCAGGCCGTCAAGGCCCACCTACAGGGAGACGAAGTTTATCAGGTTCTCTTCGAGATTGTCGTGGCCAAGGATTCTATATCAGATATTCCAATGGTGCGAGACTTTGTTGATGTATTTCCGGAGAAGCTGCTAGGGCTACCCCCGCACCGGGAGAAAGACTTTCAGATTCAGCTCGTATCAGGGGCTAAGCCGGTATCCATGGCTCCACACCGAATGGCCCCGAAAGAGCTGGTAGAATTTTGAAGCCAGCTTCAAGAGTTAGTGGAAACCGGGTTCGTCCGGCCTAGCTCTTCCCCGTGGGGAGCTCCGGTACTCTTTGTCAAAAAGAAGGACGGGACCCTTCGGCTGTGTATCGATTATCGGGCCCTGAACAGGCTGACGGTCTGAAATACGTATCCCTTGCCAAGGATAGACGAGCTATTTGATCAGCTGGAGGGAGCCCATTGGTTCTCGAAGCTGGACCTGAGATCGGGGTACTATTAGCTACGCATACATGAGGAGGATATCCCGAAGATGGCCTTCAGCAGCAGATATTGGTTGTACGAGTTTACCGTGATGCCCTTCGGGCTCACGAATGCACCCTCCGCGTTCACGGCCTTCATGTACCGGGTGTTCGAAGAGTACCTGGATGTCTTCGTCATTCTATTCATTGACGACATCCTTATTTATTCCAGGACCAAAGAGGAGCACTCGAGGAATCTGTCCTTGACGTTGGAGAAGCTCCGAGAACACAAGATGTACGCTAAGTTCAACAAGTGCCAATTCTGGCTAAGGGAGGTGGCCTTTTTGGGCCATGTTATTAGTGGAGCGAGTTTGGCAGTAGATCCGGCAAAGGTCCAGGCAGTGCGAGATTGGCCACCACTGAAGATGGCCACGGATGTTCGGAGTTTCTTAGGACTTGTCGGTTATTACCGGAAGTTCGTAGAGGGGTTCTCTCAGATTGCCCTCCCTCTTATATCTCTGACGAAGAAGGAGTCTCCTTTTATTTGGACGCCACAGTGCGAGTCTGCCTTTCAAGAGCTAAAGGGTCGGCTTACCTCAGCCCCAATCCTTGCTCTTCCATCAGGGAAGGAAGGATTCCAGGTATACACGGATGATTCCTACCAGGGGATGGGTGCCGTTCTGATGCAGAATGGTCACGTGATAGCCTACGCCTCCCGTCAGCTGAAGAAACATGAGCAGAACTACACAGTGCACGATTTGGAGATGGGGGCAGTTATATTTGCTCTAAAGATCTGGCGACACTACCTCTACGGGGTCCACTGCTATATATTCTCATATCACAGGAACTTGAAGTATGTAGACATGCAGAAGGAGCTGAACATCAGGCAGAGGCGTTGGGTGGAGTTTCTGTCGGACTACCAATATACCATGCACTACCATCCCGGGAAGGCAAACATGGTTGCAAATGCTCTCAGCCGGAGAGCGAGTACGTCAGGTGTAGGCCCGCAGCTGATGGCCTTGGAGTTGGTAGAGTCGTTTAAGAGGATGCAGATATCACTAGTGTCTAGGATTACACAGAGCATTATACCGAGTACCTGATATCGGTGACTACCACAGATGACATTCAGGACCGCATCCGAGACAGGCAGAGGTTGGATGTGAGAGCGGAGCCGATATTTTGGTCCTTGGAGGAAGGCACGACAGGGGATTATTCCTTGAGGTATGGGCTCATATGCTTTAGAGGCAGGGTCTACATACCGGAAGGAGGCCAGATCCGGGAGGACATCTTGATAGAGGCTCACTGCAGCAGATACTCAGTGCACCTGGGAATCACCATGATGACAGCAGATTTGAAGAAGACGATGTTCTGTCCAGGTATGAAGAAGGATATCGCACATTTTGTGACACATTACGAGGCTTTCTAACTCGTAAAGGCTGAGTGCAGGAATCCGGCTGGTTTACTACAGCCACTTCTGGTGCCGGAGTCGAAGTTTGAGCATATAGCCTTGGATTTCATATATGGGCTACCTCGGTCTCGTGCGGGGAATGACTCAATCTGGGTGATAGTGGACAGGCTAACGAAGGTGTCCAGATTTATTCCAGTGGTGAAGGACTCTTCGGTCATGGTATTATTGCAGAGGTTCATCGAGCAGTTTGTGCGCTATCATGAGGTACCCAGGACTATCATTTCAGATCGGGATGGGCGGTTTATTTCCACGGAGTGGAGGACAGTTTAGGCCCGTCTGGGTTCTCGGTTGACATTTAGCACGGCTTTTCACCCTCAGACCGATGGACAGACGGAGCGCACCAACCGTACCTTGGAAGATCTTTTGCGCCTATATATCTTGGACTACGGCAAGCCTTGGGAGAGATTACTGTCGCTGATCGAGTTTTCGTACAACAATAGCCATCAGTCCAGTATAGGCATGGCCCCTTACGAGGCGTTGTTTGGATGGAGGTACAGGACCCCACTATCATGAATTCAAGATGAAGATCCTCAGGCACGCGACTCGGAGTTTGTGGAGGATACTAATGCTCAGGTTAGGTTGATCCAGCATAGGATTCTGGAAGCCCAGAGCAGGCAAGCCAAATATTATGATGTGAGGCATCGTTAGGTGGAGTTATAGGTGGGAGACCGGGTCTTCTTGAAGATACGGCCGATGCATGGGGTCTCGCGGGTTTGCAGGCGGAAGGAGCTCAGTCCGAGATATATGGGGCCCTACAGGATCCTGGAACGGATCGGTCCCTTGTCTTATAGACTGGAGCTATCGCCGGAGTTAGCGGAATTGCATGGCGTCTTCCACGTCTCCTCACTACAGAGGTCTCTACTATGCCCTGAGCACCTGATTTCCACAGCCGACGGTCTAGTGGCCTCAGATCGATCAGCCAGCTTGGAGCCGATCAGGATCGACGACACGGTAGTGCGGGTCTTGCGACGTAAGAAGGTCCCGCTAGTCAAGGTTCTGTGTAGAAACCATGGGCAGGAGGAGCATACATGGGAGCCACAGGACTTGATGTAGCAAAAGTACCCGGAGCTCTTCTGGTCAGGTATACCTTAAACCTTAGGGATGTTACAAGTTTTATTTATTCTGTAGAAACCCCCCGTAGGCTCAACCGTAATTTCGGGGATGAAATTTTTTTTATTTATATTGGGATTTGTAATATCCCCCCAAACAACTAGACCCCTAGGGTTTTGTTTTGTCATGACTAGGTCATGACAAAACAACCAAAAGCTCAAGGACCAAGTGAACAAGGGCCAAGGTAAAAATCACCTTGGTCTGGCTATAGCTCAGCCTCAACATTTAAACCTAAGGTCTGATCTTAGGGCTACACCTGGATCCTAGGACCCTACCACAACACCCCAAACACCTTGGGAAGTCTATAGGGTCACTAAGGCCCCACTGTGGGCAGTCAGAGTGGTTAAGTTGACCTAAGTCAACCATAACCATAAATTGGTCAAACTAGCCTACTTAGGGTCAATTGACCTTCCTCTAGCCAAGTGGACCCCACACATACCCTCCTAACCCTAAGGTGAGGCCAATGGGTCACCAAGGACCCATTGGGGTCAACCCAAGAGTCTATGTTGACCAAAGTCAACTCTAGCCCTAATTTGGTCAAAGTACCCTTCCTAAGGGTACGTGACCTCCAAAGTGCCAAGACAACCCTACCCAACCCTTCCTAGACCTTAAGGGAGTCCAATCAGTCACTAAGGACCCATTGTGTTCAACCCAAATGGTCAAGTTGACCAAGGTCAAATTTATTCTAGTGTTAGGACAAATTAGCCTAAATGGGCTAACCCAAGCTCAACCCATTTCCCCCACTTGGGCTAACCACATTTTTATAATTATTATGAGTTAGTGGGCTGCCAATAGGCTGGAGGAGACACCAAAATTCGGCCTTGATGACTAGTAGAGAGAAAACTCCATTTTC
This sequence comes from Platanthera guangdongensis, assembly GCA_039583875.1. Lineage (NCBI taxonomy): Eukaryota > Viridiplantae > Streptophyta > Magnoliopsida > Asparagales > Orchidaceae > Platanthera > Platanthera guangdongensis. The sequence goes on from CM077160.1 coordinate 99,928,088, forward strand.
CCTTTAATGGAGGAGAGAGGAAGGAGAAGGCCATTTATGCATGGGGAGGCCAAGGGCCACCTTTGGTGGCTGGATTCAACTCCTCTAGAGGAGAGGAGAAGTTTCCAGCCATTTCCTGGCCACCCCAAGGTAGATTCACCCCCCCCCCCCATCACCATGGCTGAGCCTAGCCATTCATGGCCATTAATGGCATTGATGTCATGACACCCCCCCCCCTTCCCCATCTAATGATTTTAAAAGCTTCAGTGGGCTCCAAGGAGTCGCTTCCACTCTCACCCCGATGATTTAGATCCACTTCCCTGTGTAGTTGCAGAAACCCGAGCGGTGCTGCCACCACCATGTCTTCCCGGTGATCAACGCGTCTCTAGGACGTAAACAAGGTCCTCCCCTTCCTCTGTCACTGTGGATAGATCGTAGGGATCTTTTAGAATGAAAAATGGGCTCAATTGAGCCCGATTGAAGCTTGCATTTTCATGATTTTTCCGTGAAAAATGAACTCTCAGGATCGCCGGAATAGGCCTCTCCGGCAGCTGTGCCGCCGCCTGGCGCTAGCCACCACCTCAACGGAGGTGGTGGTGGTGGAGGCCGGCCAGGGAGGTGGCCAGATGGCCGGCGGCATCGTGTACAAAGTGCTCCAGGAAGGATCAATCCAGACCGTTGGCGTGCGGGGATGATGATGGGATGTCATCCAAAATATTGAGAACCAAGGTCCAGCGGGATTGGGTGTGTGTGGGACCGTATATTTGGGCTTCCCCATCGTGTTCCAGGTCTGGGTGTTGACCCCGGTGGGCCCCCCATGTGGCGGAATATCCCCGCCATCCCGTGGATGGATTAGTCCCACATCGCCTGCAGCAGGTGGTCCTTGGTGTTTATGTACCCCCGTCCCCCCCTTGCTACTACCTCGGGGTTATAGGAAGATGTGTGGTGACGGGTGGTTTCCACATGGTATCAGAGCCATCCCGCTGCAGGGGTGTCTTGAGAACGAAGGTCCAGCGGGATTGGGTGTGTGTGGGACCTCATATTTGGGCTTCCCCATCGCGTTACAGGTCTGGGTGTTAATCCTGATGGGCCCCCATGTGGCGGAATATCCCCTCCATCCGTGGATGGATTAGTCCCACATCGCCTGTAGCGGGTTGTACTTGGTGTTTATGTACCCCCGTCCCCCCTTCCTACTACCTCGGGGTTTTGGTAAGATGTGTGGTGATGGGTGGTTTCCACACAAAAGTGCGCCAAGATTTGTGATGGCCTAATATTAAACTATAGGATATGTGTATATTAATTTCATTTTTGTCACACTTTTTGCATTTAATGTTTTTAATTATTAAAAATACCTACAAGTTAATCCAGAGGAAGTGGTCAACATGAAATTTGTAGCCCCAAAGGGTCTACTTCAAGCCAAAATTTGTTTGAATCAATTTGGGTGCCAGGTTTGACTAAGGCACTCATTTTGGTGGGGCCTATAGCTAAAATAAGGCAGAGATTAAAATAGGTGCCCACAACTCATCTCTCGTCCAAATGACTTGAAATTCGTCCAGGGACTCACCCTAGACCATATCTAGGCCCTGCCCAAAGTTGAGAATTTTTGGGGACACGTTTCGTATAGTTTTGGAAATTATTTAATTTTACTATGGTAATTTCACTTAGGGTCCAAATAACATCCAACCTCATTCAAATTTTGGTCAGAGGAGCCTAGGGTCATTATAAAGCACTGATTAAGATTTCACCTCATTTGGAGATGGTTTGAGTAGAAAACAAGCAAGCCCTAGCCTTGCCATAATAGGGGCATTTTGGTCAAATGGGCAATTTAGGTTTTGGGTGGCCATCTCACCTCAACAGAGGATGAAATTGGGGCAACTGACTTGGCATGACTTCTATCACCCACTCCTGGAAAATGGGGTAGATTGGAGTGAATTTGCCTTATGACTTAAGGTCAAACCCAAAGGAAGGACTTTTATGCCTTGTGAAGGGAATGAGGTCAAATGACCCTAATTTAGCTTGAAATTTGGTAGGGAGGATGCTAGGTTACCTAAAGCTCTCTGCTAAAAATATTATGGGATTTGGAAATGGGTAGACCACTCTAAACCCTAACCCTAGTTTAGGGAACAAAATTTGTAGAGATAAAATAGGTTACTAAAACTCATTGAACAGGGATGACACTGGGTAGAGTAGTCTTTGGGTCAGTAGGAGCCTCTGGAAATTATTGTAGGGTGTTTGGAAGAAATTAGCTTGTACTTGTAGTTATAATCCTTATATTGCCCCTAAGGATGATTTTGATAAAATCATGATTAAACTAACTTAAAATATCATGAAACTTGGACAGTGAGGATTTAAGATCATACTATAGCCTTGGAAAAGTTTGTGTAATTTTTGGATAAAATTTAAGGCACTTCTCTATTTATTTCCATTTATGGTATTTTTATTTAATTAATTACTTAGGGGCTTAAATCTTGTTGAAGAGTTGAGAAATTTTGAATTTTATGTTAAATAGTCATATTATATTTATCATAAATGTTGTGGAGCATTTACTTGTCTGGTGTTGGTACATCGTGTTCAAACTTGGGGTATTTGGATTACCAGAATAATTAAATAAATAACCAGATAAATTCGAAAAAATATTAATTTTTGGATTTAGGCCAAACATATCATTATAGACCCCCAATAATTATTATAGGGACACTGGATGAATATTTTGAGTACCTCTTGTTTTACACGTCATATAGCTTGAGTTGGTATGCATTTAGTAAAACTGCAGAATTTAATTTGGAATATGAATTTGGGCACATGAGTTGGGGTTAGAGGTTTGGTGGTTGGATAATTAAAAATGAGTTCACCATTGGGAGATAGGATGAGAAGGGTGTTGGTTTGGCTAGTGTTAAGTGGTGCTCGGGATTGACGAATGATCTCCTTTCCCGTGGGGAGGAAGTGTCAAATACTCTAGGGTTAGATCCAGTACAACAAGTAAGAGTTTGGGAGATCTGATAGCAACCAATAATAGTATGTGCCCTGCAAAAGGGAACTTTGGGCGTAATCTCATCGTAATTCCTAATGCCTTCGAGAGCCCTTCACGGGAAATACCTTGGGCAATCCTGGGCTAACCTAAACTATAAGAATAAAACATTTCAAGCGCAGCTAGTATAACTAGGGTTACACATTCACACACCCTGGTAGCTCGGGAGGTTTATTAGGTTGTTTTGATTGCCATCCGGACGATTCGTTCGGAAGGTAGATGCACAGACGGGTAGTCCGGAGAGCTAGTGGTTCAAAAGGTTTTGGATAGAAAATAAGGTGGTGGGTCTTCGGTATCGGACGGTCATTCACACCGACGTCGATACGTTGACTCGGCCGTGTGGGACACTTAGCCAAAAAAAATTCTGGTGGATATGGCCAGCATTAGTACGCGGATACTATAGGTTGTGTTCTTCTAGGGGCGTACGGGAGGGCTAGGCCTGGTAGTGTGGATACCCGCCTAGGAGTAGGGGGCCCGACCCACTGTCTCCGTTGGCCACTACGGAGGTTCCTGGGAGTGAAGATAGCTGCCCAAATAGGGGGAACTAAAGGTCTATGCGTATAGAGTCGTGTGCGTGTGTTGCACTTGCATGAATCATGACATAGCATACTGGCATACAACCGACACCCCAACGTATAAATTGGTATAGGACTTTTTATATGGTGGGAGACTTGCAGAAGACCCCTTAACTTATATGTTTGTATGAGAATTCATATAAGTTTAGGTTACTTACTTCCTACCTTATCTTTTTTTTACATATGCTGCTTACTCTACTTGCTTACTCTACTTGCTTACTCTACTTATTTACCTTACTGCATACTATTATAAAACTGCTAGACTAGTTCCACTGTCACCTACCACTTTGTACTCTCCACCTTTGTATCTTCCCTTACCTCCTCCCCTATTGGTGCCTAGGAGTCATGGTCGGAGGGGTAGGGGATGATAGGGCTTAGTCTTTATGACTAATGGTTTTCGGACCACAACATTACAGGGTCTTCGGATGGGAGACAGGGACCAGAAGTACAGGGACCAGCACCAGCAGAGTACGGTGCGCATGGAGGTGGGCCAGTCTAGTACCGGACCACCAGCGACCAGCTACGTGAGTGATAGTCTTTTTATAGCTTCCGCGAGAGATTGTAGCGAGGATCTGATGTACCCGGCTTAAGCCCGTTTATATTTCTATTTTGTTACTTCGCAGTACTCTCTTTTCTACTTATGGACATGTTGTGATTTTCTCTTATTATATATGACATTTGTGGACTCAGCTATTTCATTCCAGAATACTGCTCTCTTTGTGATGATCGAACAGGCCGGCAGAATCGGCCTTTTTTAGTGGCGGCTTTCCCGAGAGACGGGCCACCGCAAAACGGCGGTTCTGGACATAAGACCCCGGGGTTTTAAAAAGAAAAAAGGGGGTCTTACACTCTGAAGATCTCTATTACTCCAGATCTAGTCGATTGAAGGTTCAAGATTCTTGGTTCATGAAAGATTTCATATTTTTTCATCTTCTCCAAGCATATTCAAGTACAACTATTTTTGAAGAATAATGGATTGAAGATTTCAGACCTTGTCAAGGTTTGTGTGTAGTAATATTGAAAATATTCCTTTACTTTTGTATGAGATTTTATCTGAGTGGTAGATCAGTTTGTGGATCGAGTGGTAAATCTGTTTATGGATCGAGTGGTAGATCTGTTTGTGGATCGAGTCGTAGATCCGATTGTGGATCGAGTGGTAGGAGCGTCGTCTCTGAGTTGTAGGAGTTGCGGCTCCGAGGTGTAAGATTTGTAGAAATCTGAGTTTGGTGAAGTAGCCGAATCTAGCCCTTCCTGGTAATAGTCGAGGCGGGAAAGTGGATGTACCCAAGTTGGGGAACCACAATAAATCTCGGTGTTTGTGTGCTTAAATTTTTAAAGTAGTTTTATTTTGAGAAAAGACACAGACATCACCTATTCACCCACCTCTAGGTGATTTAGGTAGACACTAGATACTTTTAATTGGTATCAGAGGGGCATTTTGTTTGATATAAGGTTAACAACTTGAACAAGATCCCTATTCTAGCGTCAAGAGATTCCGTCTAGTAACCATGGACAAAAGTAAAGGCATGTCTTCGATGAAGTTACTGGTGTGAACGAAAGAGAACTTTCCAATGTGGAAAGAAAGAGTCCGGTTCTTCATGGATGTTGCAGATCCAAGAATTTTTCTGATTGTTGAAGAAGGACCGCATATACCTACGCAAGCTTCAGCTCTTAACCCAAATATATTGATTCCCAAAAAGATGATGGAACTCATAAAGGATGAAATTGCCTTGGTCTCCTTTGACAAGAAGGCTAAGAAAATTATTGCAAGTGCGGTGGATGAGTAAATGTTACAAAATTTAGTCCACTGCAAATCTGCCAAAGAAATGTGGGACTACCTAGTTTTTCTGATGGAAGGAACATAAGAAGTTAGAGACGACAGCAGATCATTGTTGAATTAGGAGTACGAAGCGTTCTGATGGAGACAGCGACCCCTAACATGATGAAGAAGGTGACGGCATGCTTACAGAAGATTTTCTCCGTCACCAACCAAAGACTTGCGGCATTGTGGTGACCTTGTGGGGCGACGCAATAATCTCCGCCCTTGGCGCAAGACAACCAATTAATATTTATTTGAATTTATTTGTTATTTTGTGAGCACTTTTATTTTCATGTTATGTTTAAACTTATGTGTGTGTTTATCTTTATTTGTGCAGCTTGTAGCCAAACCTAGTTGTAAGCCAATATAAGGCCTTGCTATTGTTAATTTTATTAAGTTAATGAATAAGAAAACCTAATTTGAGTTTCCCCCCTATTGCTCTATCCCCCTTCTTTTCAAAATTTCGGCAAGCCCTCTCCTTCCTCTCCAAACCACCGGCCGCCAACTCCCTCTAGGGTTGGCCCTCTCCCAAGCAGCCAACCTCTCCCTCCCCCTCAAACTCCCGGCCACCCTCTGCCACCATCCAAACCTGATGATACGGTTTACGGCAAGTGTACCGGTCACACAAGTAATATAAAATGGGCGAATTTTCACAGGTATAGATCTCTCAAGGAACACAGTAAGGTGGAGTGAACTTTGAGGAGAACTTGATATTGAAGTCCTTAGGTCGGTGTTTACGAAGGGGGTTTTGATTGTTTCGGGAAAAAGAAAGTAAAACACTAATAAACTACTCCTATGCAATACCGCTATGCAATGCTTTACCAGGCAGATGGAAAACTACACAGGCTGTTATGCACCGAATCGTTAGGAGGATGTATGAGTAGGCTTGCGGGTGAGGTGGTGAGTACGACGGAATGAGAGTCGTGAGCACCTCTTCACTACGCACGCCACTAGCGATTGCTAGTGCGGCACTGTATGGTGGAGGATGGATAAGGGCGCACCTCAAGCAAATAACGTGAATATAAAATCACATAGACATGATTATACACAAATGTATATCAAATTTTGCACACTTCATCAAATACATAGAGATCAAGCAACACTATCAACAACAAAAGAAGAAGAGAGTGTGAAATCGACCGATTCGAAGTCTTGTTGAGGATTCACAGAAGGAATCGTCATGTTGTCAATCCGCATCATAGCTCGGTCCTCAACTATGTCCGGGTAAGAGGAGGCTGTCACTAACTCCCAATGGACCCATCTTCTTCGTGTCACGATCCGGTGAAGGATGATACAAACTCCTCCGAGCTTGATAATGAAAACTAGGTCAAATCCGTCTTGAAGCTCAAGTATGAAGGAGGAGGCTGAGAGGAAGCTCTGGCTTGAATTTGGAGTTGAAAGCTTGCCCGTAGCCCCTCCCTACGGTGGAGGAAGAAGGAGATCGGTGGAACCCTCCTTAGAGAAGAAAACGGCGGAGAAAAACTCCAGAATGCGGAATTAGGGCGGAACCTGCGTATTTATAGATTGCAGAAATTATAATGCACACGATAAGTGGCTCACGACCAGTGGTCGTGTGCACTGTGTCCTGTGATAGTGTGTATTGTCATGGGAGAACCTGGTAAAAAATGAAATCAATGCACACGATCAGTGGCGCACGACCAGTGTTCGTGCGCTAAGGAATCCACTGAGCGTGCGCATGTAAAAATGCTCGATCAGTGGCCCTTAGGAATAAATAGGCCCCAAACCAACCTAGAGCACCCACACAACCCCTGTACATGTAGGAAAAACTAACCACTGATATGTGCAGACATTCCAGGCGATCACAATAAGAAGTATAATCAATAAAAGTAACAAAAGTACACAACCACGGGCCTATAAGTGCACTTCCTATGGAAATAAAGATTAGATGAAATATATACGATAACGAGCTAAAAGTGAAGTGCTAGTGAAAGAAAACTAGCTCAGATGAGTCCAAAAATCAGTATATAAATAGCACTCATCACACCCCCAGACTTACCTTTTTGCGTGTCCTGAGCAAACAAAATCTATGCAGATAGGGAAAATAAACTACCTAACAAAGAAATTGAGATACATAGTACCATGAGAAGTCGCATGCTCGCGTGCATAAAAATATAATAGAGGAAATTTCTAAGTATACAAAATAGTTTATACTTTTCACAATGCGTATCAAGATTTTATTACTACTCAAAAATAGAATCACGGTGAATCCTCCGGTCACGCGTAGGGAGAAAGTAAGCAGGCTGCTCAGGTGGGCATTGCTAAAGACTGGGGCTTAGGATCACCTCCAAAGATATTCATCAATGTCAGGGACCATACGTCTGCCCGTTCACACTCTCTCTACGGTACTAATTCGACTCAAGCGTGAATCTGTAGGACTTTAGGATAAAAGGTGGGTTTGGGTTTCGGTGAGGTAAACAAAGATAAATAAGAAAGCTACGCACCTAACCCAAATGAGCTAGCATAAAAAAGAATACATTCGCTAACCAAAATACATGCGGGTACACCACACCCCCAGACATAATTTTTAAAATATGGGTGCGTGCACCCCCTACTCCAAATACAATCTCATCTCAAATAGAATTTTCAATTATACTTTTCTTTTCACTTTTCTTTTTCACAATTAATTTTTATATATTTTTTTCAAATCATCGTTTTATTTTAACAATTTCAGCAAATAAAACTTTGGAGCACATCCACATATTCACAAGGAATATCACCACATCAACACCCCAAAATGAAAATGTAAAACACTAAAGCTCGACTTGGGTGTGTGACTAGAATCGCCTATGAGGCTTTGGTGAAATAATGGTGGAGTTGAATCAAAAGAAGGGGTAGGCACAACGGGGCTAGCGAGGATAAGACGTTAGGAATGGTACAAATCTCAATCGGGCCAAAATGATGGCCTACATCACGCTCATGCTTGACTAACCATGCACCAATACTTTGAGAGTAGCTTGGGCCAAGTTCTTAGCCACCGAGAAAGATGATCCTTCCTCCCGACTCGAGCAAAACGAGTCTAGTGATGGCTACACACATCCCTACACTATCGTTCGATTCACACCGTATTCATCAAATTTTGAGTAGAATAAATAGCATTTACGCAAGAAGAAATATATAAACTATAAGCATACATAAAAATTAAATCTACTCCAATTTCTACACGAGATGAGAGAACTCGATTAGGAGCACTGCAGGAGTCAACATTTTACTCCATCTCACAATCCTATGCCAGCACAATAATTTTCCAAAATCATACAAAAGAAACTAGTTTAACTCACAGCATGCTAACAACTAAGCACGCGCTCATGTGGGTGCAGTGGTGCGCGATGCAATGAACTAATCAAAATAAAATAATAAAAGCTTCTAGTATTCAAATGAAATGTACGCGTGCAAAAGGTAACAAATATTGTCTCTCCCCCAGACTTAAACTAAGCTACACTGCATATGATATTGAAATTAAAATCAGATAGAGACAAGGGAAGAGGTTACTCAATGCTCAGCTAGTGAGCATACCAGAAGACGCGTGAAAAAATAGAAGCAGGTCCGCCAAACGAAGAATCACAACCCCGCCAATATGAATTTGCTATGAATACCTATAGGTGTGAGCTCCACAAAAACAAAATAAAAATAGACAAAATATAAAGAAATACTAAAACTAAGATAGACATGAAAAATAAAAATGTAGATAATATAAGATAACTATTGGGGTTATTGTCCTCCCAGCCCGACTTATTAAATTTTATACATTTCTTGCTAATGGGCCTATGAAAAGAAAAGTGCATAGGTAACTGTTCCATTATCCATTGCGGTAGCGAGTACCTATACGGAGATAGAGCAGTTGTTAAATTTTCTCAACGTGGTCAGCAAGATAGCCCAAACACCAAATTAATATCTTCGGAACTACCCAGTTCGCACGCTGAACCTGCGGAAAACCCAAGGACTAGAGATTGCACCCAACAAAACAATGGAAGCACAAGAAGGTCTTATAATGCATTCACTTCTTTACAATCCGAGGCATACATAGCGAGACATGATTTCGCTAGTATTACAGCTGTAAACAGAAAGAACCAAAAAACAAGCCGGGCGGACAGCACTCCAGTCCGCCGAGACCGCGAGGTCGCCGAGACCGCCGAGACCGCTGAGCTCGCCCAAGCTATGCTGCAATCCGCCGAATACCACGGAGTCCGCCGAAGCCGCGAGGCCGCGCAGACAGACCGTTATTCGCCTCCTGTTGAACCCGAACTGAGGAACTCCCCTACCCGCCTGAAACCAGCGGACAGGTTATTGAAGCTGGGAAAGTTGAAACAGAACTGACAAGCCGCAGAGCGACCTCCTGCTGAGTCCGCAGAGACCGCACACTTCCAAGCACTGACCGAAGTCACAGCCAAACTCCTGGCTCCTTGAAGTTATCCGCGCGACCTGCACACAGCAAACCGTCAGCCTGAAACAATCCGCGCGGACTGGAAAACACAGACCGCAGCACTCGCCCAACCCAATTTACTGTTCACTCACGTTACTTAGGTTACTGTAGATGTGCCAGGGGGGTCCTATTTATAGGCCAGGTGAGGAGTGTGGTCACCGCCCAAGAGATAGCGACACCGCCCCAGTCCGCGCAAATACAAACCACCGTCCGCTCAGTCCGCGAGGACTTAGCCGGTCACCAAGGAAAAACCGCCAGGAGCACGGCAACCGTTGACGAACCCTCTCCAGTCCGCCCAAGCTAAGCGGACAAGGCACCAGCCCGCAAAGCTCCAACTGCTTCAGGACAGCAAACCCCCTTCAATGGTTGTCCGCACCAACCCGAGACAGTCCGCAAGACTCACACCTCAATCCGCCACAAGTCCACGACCCAAGGCAAACAGCAACAGTCCGCCCGGTCACAGCGGACTTGGCGGATACGGCGGACACCATGAACTTGGCACAATGTGTGACCAAGTCCAAAACCATCAAGGGCCAGTGCGAGCATGGCGGACACAGTGTCCCGTCCGCCAAACACCCTAGCACAGACCGCAACTAGTCCGCGAGCTCCTCGTACTTGTCCAACACAGCAGCACCCTCCCGGACTCCAAACACCAGTCCGCCAACCGGTCTCCACAGCAAGACCTGCTGTAACACCTGAGCTCGACAAGGCCTCAGCCAAGCTCAAAGCCCAGTCCGCAACAGCCAAAACCGCGGTCACGACAGTCCGCAAGGCTTCCCGCGAACTCGAGCCAACCCGCCTACAGCACAAGCTTGCACCAGCGACCACTGAGCAATACACCAGTCCGCAAGCCTCTCTATCCGCAGATACCAGGCCGCACCAAACCGCGGACTCCATGCAACAACCCGCTCAGAACACAGCCGACTTCCACCAGACTTTTCACCAGGCCGCAAACCTCAGTCCGCCCAGTCCGCCCAGTCCGCCAAAGCTGTCCGCCACAGGCCGTCCGGCCTGTCCCGTCACCCACTTCCACTTCACAAATTTCAACACTCCCCCTTGAAGTGAGAAGTGGTGACCAAGCCCAGCAAGCTGCGCAAGCGTTCAAAGGGCCCCTTCGACAGCGGCTTCGTGAAGATGTCAGCAAGATTATCTTCACTCCGAACATGCCCGACCAGCAGAGACCCCTCCAACACCTTCTCCCTGATGAAGTGGTGATCAATCTCTATATGCTTGGTCCTGGCCTGACACACTGGATTGTTTACCTGTTTGAGAGCACTCTCATTGTCACCCCGGAGTAAAGTAGGCCCTTGCACTTCTTCATGAACATCCTCTATGAGTCTCCTCAACCAAACGGCTTCCCGAGCAGCCAAGGCCGAAGCCTTATACTCCGCCTCCGTGGTTGAAACCGACACCGAGTCCTGCTTCTTGCTACACCACGAGATGCTAGCTGAACCGCAAGTGAACACATAACTGAAGTAGACCTTCGATCATCCGAATCACCGCCATAGTCAGCATCCGTGTACCCGAGCAATGCAAACTCCGCATCCCTTCCATAGAGGAGTCCCATCTCAGAAGTCACCTTGACATACTTCAGAATTCCCTTCGCCGCCAACAGATGAGAACTCATTGGTTCAGCCATATATCGACTTACTCGGCCAACAGCATAAGCTATATCCGGCCTTGTAATCGTCAGATAGATCAAGCTCCCAACAAGAGCCCTGAACACCAAGGGATCAATAAGAACCCTTCCCTCATCCCGTCGAAGCTTTAGCCCAGGTTCCAGTGGAGTAGAGCACTTCTTCCCTTCGCCCATGCCAAACCGCTTCACAATACGATCAGCATATCCTTTCTGGCTAATGAGAATCCCGCACTCCTTCCTCTCCACTTCAAGACCAAGAAAGTGATGCAACTCTCCCAAGTCTTTCATCTCGAAGCGTATAGCAAGCTCTGCCCTGAGCCTTGCTACTTCCTCCTCCGAGTTCCCTGTGATGATCATATCATCCACATATAGCAGGACCAAGACTCTTAGCTCTCCCTTCTTCTTGACGAACAAGCTAGAATCCGAGTTAGAAGCAAAGTATCCACAGAATTGCAGGTACTCTGCAATCTTCCCATACCACGCTCGAGGAGCTTGCTTCAACCCATAAAGAGCCTTCCTGAGTTTGCAGACATAGTCCGGATGCTTTTCAGAGACAAAACCAAGCGGCTGATCCATGAAGATGTCCTTGTGAATCTTTCCGTAAAGAAAAGCATTCTTTACATCAAGTTGCCACAACCTCCATCCCTTGCTAGCAGCCAAGGCGATCACCACTCTTACAGATGTCATCTTCGCAACTGGACTGAATGTCTCCTCATAGTCTTCTCCATACTGTTGTGAGAATCCTCTTGGGACCAGGCGAGCCTTGAACCGATCAATGCTCCCATCAGCCTTCTTCTTCAACTTATACACCCACTTGCAAGTAACCGAAGTAACGTCATTAACCTTGGGCACAAGGTCCCAGGTTTCATTCTTCTTCAGAGCATCAATCTCTTCCTTCATGACATCATCCCACTCCTTCACTCCAGTGGCCTCGTTGAAGTTTGCAGGCTCTCGCTCATCCAGAGGACCTGCAAAGAAGCAGGAGACAAAGCTCACTGCATTCCCATCACAGTATCGAGCCGGTGGCTTAACCACCCTCTTCGATCTCCGAAGACACGGCTCCTTGCTCACGGCTTTCGTTGCTTCTTCAGGCTCCACTCCTACCTGGGGCAAGCATTGAGCAGTGCTCCCCCTGCTTCCTGAGCCAGAAGGCTCAGCCTCGGAGTTCGAAGCAACAGGAGCTGCTGGTGAAACAACAAGCTCCTCTTCCAAGCCTTCAGCAGCCTCCACCGGTGCTTCCTCAACCTTGCTACTTCCGGTAAGCTCCACCGAACCACCTCCATATGACGTCAGCTCGTCAAAGACAACGTCTCTTGACACCACAAACTTCTTCGTCACAGGGTCCATGCACTTCCATCCCTTCTTTCGTTCATCATAGCCAACAAAGACAAGTTTCCTTGCCTTCGCATCCAGCTTTGTCCGTGAAGCATCCGGGACATGCACGTAGCAAGTTGAACCGAACACCCTAAGGTGTCCCACACTCGGCTTCTCCTTCAGCAACAGCTCAATAGGAGTCTTCATGTTGATAGGGCTGAGTGGCATCCGGTTGATAACATAAGCAGCACAAGACATTCCCTCCGCCCAAAAGGACCTTGGGATATCTTTCGCATGCAGCCAGCATTTGCAGGTTTCCGTCAAATGACGGATCTTCCGCTCCGCTACCCCATTTTGTTGTGGAGTGTGAGAACAAGTAAGCTCCCGTTGGATCCCGTGCTTCCTGCAGAAGTTAGAAAACTCGGAGGAAACAAATTCACCCCCGTTATCAGTTCTAAACTTCTTAATCCGCAAGCCAAGCCGGCCTTCTACCAACTCCTTGAACTCCACGAACAAACGGAAGGCTTCCGACTTCTCCTTTAAGAAGTACACCCAAGTATACCTTGAGTAGTCATCAACCAAGACAAGCATGTATTTGCTTCCACCAAGGCTGGCAGTAACAGTCGGTCCCATCAGGTCGCCATGAATACACTCCAATGGTTTCTTGCTCCTTGTTTGAGATTTATCAAACGGAAGGCGATGTGCCTTACCGTATTGACAGCCCGCACAAACATGCCCATCACCAAAGGAGGACAACATCGGCAACCCCCTCACCAGACTTCTACTCGCCATTGCCTTTAGCTTGTCCATGCCAACATGCCCCAGCCTCTCATGCCAGATAGCCGCACTATCATTGGCCCTCATCCTATCAACATAGGCACTGGTGGAAAGAACAAACAAGTTCTTCACCCTCCTCCCAACATGAGCAACATCAGCCTTCACCGCTGATACGTTGCGAAGGAACCTCACGTCTGTTGGCCCAAACAGAACGTGATACCCAGCGTCCACCGCGTTGGTCACCGAGAAGAGGTTCTTCTTCATGCCCGGCACGTGATACACACTCCTTAACGTGAGTGGCCCCTGATCACTACCCAAAGACACGACCCCCTCCTTCTCTACTGCATAAACAGTATTATCAGCAGTGATAATAGCTTCATTACCTGAGTAAGCCTGCATGGAGGTGAACTTCGACTTGTCTCCGGTGAGGTGATGACCACACCCGGAGTCGACGATCCACTCGCTGTTGAAGTCCTCAGCAGATAAGGCCCGGACACAAGTGCCCATCATGAAAGCTCCTCCCCATTCTGCTTCTTCACTTCGCGAGCAAGCTTCCTCCTTTCCCGCAGCATGCCCAGGCTGCAGTTTGACCTTGCAGTCCCGCTTGAAGTGCCCTCGCTGATGACACCGGTAGCACTTCAGATTCTTCTTCCAGTCCTTAGGAGCATTGCTCCTCTCCGGCGGATATGAAGTTGAAGCCTCCTTCTCAACAGCGGCCTGCACCTTCTTCTTCTTCTTCCCTTCCCATCCCTTCTTCTTGCCTGAGAAGAGAGCCTCGCTGCCTTCCTGATTCAGATTCACTCCAGCCATCTACCTTGCTAAGCTCTCCTGCGAGGCAAACAGATTCTCCAGCTCCAGCAGAGACGGCTGAGTAGCCCACCCTTGAACAGATGTAACAAAGGCCACATACTCCTTCCGCAAGCCGTGGAAAATGTGCCTTTTCATCTTTGCCTCAGAGATAGGCTCATCAGGATCCAGTGCCGACAGCTCAGCACACAAGCTCTTCATCTTTAAGAAGTATTTGGAGATGGAAAGGTCTCCCTGAGTTGCCCTGGCCAACTCATTCTCCAGGAACTGAAGCCGCGCCACATTCTTCCTATTGAACAACTCATCATTGGTTGTCCAAATATCAGCAGCCGACTCACATCCAATGATGTGATCAAACAGTTCCGGAGAGACAGCTCTCTTAAGAACGAACTCTGCCTTAGCATTTGTTCTTCTCCAGAGCCTCACCTGCTCAGCAGTACCGAAAGCAGCAGTAACTTCCTGTCTGTCGTCTCCACCGACAACTTCCCACAGCTCCTCGCCTAGAAGATAACTCTTCATGCACGACTTCCACTTTTTATAGTTAGTCGGCGTTAAGAGTTCAATGCCAAGACCTCTTGCTAAGCTTCCTTCCATTGCAACCACCTGTTGGTACCCTTCAGCAGCTCCGAGCAACAACACAGGTTGAACACCACTCAATCCCTGAGTAACAACGCTGGTTGACCTCCGCTCACGCAACTGAACCTCCGCAACCTCAGAAACCTGCCTCTGATACCATGTTAAATTTTCTCAACGTGGTCAGTAAGATAGCCCAAACACCAAATTAATATCTTCGGAACTACCCAGTTCGCACGCTGAACCTGCGGAAAACCCAAGGACTAGAGATTGCACCCAACAAAACAATGGAAGCACAAGAAGGTCTTATTATGCATTCACTTCTTTACAATCCGAGGCAAACATAGCGAGACATGATTTCGCTAGTATTACAGCTGTAAACAGAAAGAACCAAAAAACAAGCCGTGCGGACAGCACTCCAGTCCGCCGAGACCGCGAGGTCGCCGAGACCGCCGAGACCGCTGAGCTCGCCCAAGCTATGCTGCAATCCGCCGAATACCACGGAGTCCGCCGAAGCCGCGAGGTCGCGCGGACAGACCGTTATTCGCCTCCTGCTGAACCCGAACTGAGGAACTCCCCTACCCGCCTGAAACCGGCGGACAGGTTATTGAAGCTGGGAAAGTTGAAACAGAACTGACAAGCCGTAGAGCGACCTCCTGCTGAGTCCGCAGAGACCGCACACTTCCAAGCACTGACCGAAGTCACAGCCAAACTCCTGGCTCCTTGAAGTTATCCGCGCGACCTGCACACAGCAAACCGTCAGCTGAAACAATCCGCGCGGACTGGAAAACACAGACCGCAGCACTCGCCCAACCCAATTTACTGTTCACTCACGTTACTTAGGTTACTGTAGATGTGCCAGGGGGGTCCTATTTATAGGCCAGATGAGGAGTGTGGTCACCGCCCAAGAGATAGCGACACCGCCCCAGTCCGCGCGAATACAAACCACCGTCCGCTCAGTCCGCGAGGACTTAGCCGGTCACCAAGGAAAAACCGCCAGGAGCACGGCAACCGTTGACGAACCCTCTCCAGTCCGCCCAAGCTAAGCGGACAAGGCACCAGCCCGCAAAGCTCCAACTGCTTCAGGACAGCAAACCCCTTCAATGGCTGTCCGCACCAACCCGAGACAGTCCGCAAGACTCACACCTCAATCCGCCACAAGTCCACGACCCAAGGCAAACAGCAACAGTCCGCCCGGTCACAGCGGACTTGGCGGATACGGCGGACACCATGAACTTGGCACAATGTGTGACCAAGTCCAAAACCATCAAGGGCCAGTGCGAGCATGGCAGACACAGTGTCCCGTCCGCCAAACACCCTAGCACAGACCGCAACTAGTCCGCGAGCTCCTCGCACTTGTCCAACACAGCAGCACCCTCCTGGACTCCAAACACCAGTCCGCCAACCGGTCTCCACAGCAAGACCTGCTGTAACACCTGAGCTCGACAAGGCCTCAGCCAAGCTCAAAGCCCAGTCCGCAACAGCCAAAACCGCGGTCACGACAGTCCGTAAGGCTTCCCGCGAACTCGAGCCAACCCGCCTACAGCACAAGCTTGCACCCGCGACCACTGAGCAATGCACCAGTCCGCAAGCCTCTCTATCCGCAGATACCAGGCCGCACCAAACCGCGGACTCCATGCAACAACCCGCTCAGAACACAGCCGGCTTCCACCAGACTTTTCACCAGGCCGCAAACCTCAGTCCGCCCAGTCCGCCCAGTCCGCCAAAGCTGTCCGCCACAGGCCGCGCGGCCTGTCCCGTCACCCACTTCCACTTCACAAATTTCAACAGCAGTTACCCCTCTACCTAAATAATAATACCTGCCCGACACAGGTAGAGGAAATAAGAAATAAGAAGAGGAGGAGCACTAGTCCTTACTCATCTCAACACCAGCTAAATCCTTGCCTAGAAAGGTGTCATCCATCGTAGGACCGTAGGAGGCGATGGCGTCGGCAGGGACTTCCACTCTGAAGGAGGTAGAAACCTTCTCGCACCGACAGATGCACTCGCCGTCAGCATGAGAACAAGGCTCATTGTCATCCCAATGCACCCGTGGAGACTCAGCCTGCACAGGCTCAGATAATGAAGGGTGGTAAAGTAATAAATGAGAGGAAAAACTAAAACACACAAAATATGGGAGAGTGGTCCCTGTATCACTCTCAGCAGGATCCGAGCACAGATCATCGTCGGTATCATATGAGTCGTATCATTGGGAATCCGAGAACTCGAGGTTCGCGGTGTTAAGAGGGACCGCCTCATCCAATAAGGAGGTGCAAATCTCTACATTAGAAAGGGAATATTCCTCATCCCACCGGGGAGCGTCGTAGCATTCCTAAGATCCACATTCTCTATCGGAGATAGTAGAGTCCTCATCTCAGTTTGGCGCAACCTCAGGCAACGAATCATCCGAAAATACGGCATCATCAACCGACTCACACAAAAATGGAGTAGCACCATCAGGAAAAAATTGTGGAGGGGCAAAAATGCTCTCGAAACTAAGTATTGAATGACCGGGCCCCATCGCAAAATCATCTGCTGACACCTCCCCACTGATGGGAACAGTCTCTTTGTCAAATACAGGAGTGCCCATGAGTTCCTGATCCTCTTTTTGTTGGCTAACACCAGAGTGATCGTCATTACTCAAGGGAAGCATGTAAAAATGGAGTGAGGGACACATGAAAGATCTATATGCGGCGAGAGGTTCTCCGGTAATCTCAACGGGCAAAGAACGAGCAATATGTGCGATGTCAGTGCATGGGCCATGCAACACCCTGATAGGTCTGTCCTCAGTAGTCCTCTGTAAACGAGGGGTTACGGCGCACACGCCCTCAGAGGGAGAAGGCTCGCACAAATGAGGGCAATCCTTCACCATGTGGTCTATACCTTGGCATAGCAAACACCTAATACAATGCTCGGCATTTAAAACAGCCAAGGCGTCAATGTATCGGTGCAAAGTGTCATAGAGACGGCACTCAGCTACAGAATACATTATGAAAAAAATATTTGCAGCAAGGGTGCTACACAACTGAAAATAAAAAATAACACGGATCCACTTGCTAAGCCAAAAATATAAAAGGGACAAAGAAAAATAAGCAACAAATTCTAAAAACTAAAGCAAAGAGGAAACATGAAATGAACAAATGGAAATGGGCTTCTATCTCCTATCTCCCTCTCCAAAATCTCACACGACTATGTTCCCCGGTAACTGCGCCAGAAACTTGATGTGGTTTACGGCAAGTGTACCGGTCGCATGAGTAATATAAAATGGGCGAATTTTCCCAAGTATCGATCTCTCAAGGAACACGGTAAGGTGGAGTAAATTTTGAGGAGGACTTGAGATTGAAGTCCTTAGGTCGGTGTTTATAAAGGGGGTTTTGATTTTTTTTTTGTGGTAAAAGAAAGTACAACACTAATAAACTACTCCTATACAATGCTGCTATGCAATGCTTCGCCAAGCGGATGGAAAACTACACCGGCCGCTGTGCACCAAATCGCTATGCGGATGGACGAGTAGGCTTGCAGATGAGGTGGTGAGAATGGCGGAATGATTGTCGGGAGAACCTCTTTGCTACACACGCCACTAGCAGTTGCTAGTGCGGCACTATGTGGTAGAGGATGGATAAGGGTGTACCTCAAGCAAATAACGTGAATATAAAATCACATAGACATGATTGTACACAAACGTATATCAAATTAAGCACACTTCATCAAATACATAGAGATCAAAATACACTATCAACAACAAAAGAAGAAGAGAGTAGCCCCAATGATATTAAGATATGTAGCCCTGGGCAATACTGCTTCTGGATGCAGTTTCATATAATCATCAGCATTAAAAAACTTGTTAGCCTTAGCAAACCTATTCAGTTCTTCATTTATGTACTTGGACATTGTAGTATATTTAGATGGATGCTTTCCTTCAGCTCTTGCTTTGTTGATCATGGATAGCCCAACCAATTCCTGGAATCTGGCCATCCTAACAGTTGTAGCTGACTCTGGATCTTCAAATGGTATAGGAGGGGAAGCAGGTTTTTTGGGGCTTTCAACCTTTTGATGTTCAGGGAATTGTTGTTGATGTTGTTTATGCTGTTGCTGTTATTGTTGGTGCGGCTTACCAGATGAATACTGTCTTTGTTGGCTGCTTCCTGAAGATGAGTACCTACCCTGATGTCTTTGATAGGTTTGAAACTGGGTAGTCCTTTGAGTTGAAGAACTGGAAGCACCAGCAGTAGGTGGAGGAGGAGGAGGAGGATCCTTTCTGAATCTCTGTGGAGGAGGAGAGTATCTCCTGCTTTTCTTCCTTTCTTTTTGTTGATTCTTCGACATCCACATCCATGCTGGCACGCCCTTATAAGGAGTGATTTTCTGGAGGATATAGTAAGGAATGTCATTTGTTGAACTTGGTTTTGGGGCAGGAGGTGGAGGAGCTTTCCTCTTCTTAGATACTTTCTTTTTGTTTGGCTCATCATTTGAATCTTCATCATCATCATCATTATCATCAGTAGAATCCTAAGGATTATCATGCATTGCATTTATTTCTTTCAGGGCTTCAGCAGATATCAGAGGTTTCTCAGCCTGGGAGGGAGCTGGAGCTGGAGAACTATACACTTCAGTGCTTTCAACAACTGACTTATTTTCCTCTTCTATATCTGCCATGATCAGTGCATCAAGATCAGGTAGTGGTGAATCATCCATAACAAAAACTGGGGCAGGAGGAGATGAGACAATGGGGGAAACAACTTGTGTTGGACATGGAATGACTGGAGTCTCTGTTACTGCAAAACTGGCCTTTAGTTGCTTGGCAACTTTACGGCTTATGGGAGAGGTGTATGGGACTATAGCCATAGATGTCTTGATGTTGTCTGCTGGCAGATTATTCAAATAAGCTATATCAAAAATACTCAATAAATATAATAGATCTACTGTGGGATTTATGATAAAATCACCAGCAGCATCTAGTACAGCCAAAATAGGCTCATTCCTCTCAGTATCTAATTCTATTAAGTCTATGATTGCAGAAGGATCTGGTATATCTTTAGAAGAATCAGTGATAAAGGAATCATACTCCGCTGCTGCTTCTGCTTTTTTTACTGCTACTGCTTTAAACTCTATTGCTGTTGTTACTGGAGCTTCTTCATTATGAAGCATCTCCCCCTGACTGTCTGCAGAGGGTCCTGGAGCTAGTCCCTCAGAAGAAGGGACAGGAGATAGAGCAACAACTTGGGCAGATAGAGTTTGGATGGAGGTAGTGAGAGGAGCTAGAGCTTTATTTAAAAGAATTTGAAGAGAGGGAGAGATGAATGCAAGTAAATCTTTAGCAATGTCAGAGAAGTTTAAATAGAGAGACTCTGGAGCAGTGGAGGAGTAGGGATTGTGATGACCAGAATTTGAGCAAATAGAAAATGCACTAGAAATGTCTGTATGTGTGTAGTCAGGTGCAGAAAATGGAAGGTCTGTTTGGACTAAGGAAGGGAAGGGGACAAAGGGTTGAGCTATTGTAGAGGGTGGAATTTGTGGTGTGGAGACGGGTTCTTGATGTGGGGAGGATGGTGGAATCACATAATTGAATGTGTGAGAGGAGATAAATGTGACAGGATCTTGGATAGTTAAGTGAGGTGGAAGGGGGGATTGAGGTGGAGATGGTTGTGGTGATTGGGAAGGAGAGGGTGGATGGTATTCCTGAATGGGAGAGGAGGGAATTTCAGTGATATTTATGTGTGGAGAAGTTGCAGGAGATGGAGCTGTAGTAGGAATATGAACTAATTGTTGTGGTTGTTATTGTGGTTGTTGAAGATAAGACATGTTGGAGGAGGAGGGAGCTGCTTCTGAGGGTGAGGGAGAGGCTATTACTGCCCTTGTGCTTTCAGAAGGCCTGGAGGAAGAGGATGGAGCCTTGGAGGGCTTAGTGATAGTCCTCTCCAACCTGCCAAAGAGAGCACAGGTGAGCCGCTTGGAGCCATTGATGAATATAGTCAGGGAGACCAGTGATTCAACAGCCTTCTCCTTCAGGAAGATTCCTAATATTCTTCCAAAGCAAACTTCTTTCTTTGTATTCTTTTTCTTAATCAGATATAACATGATCTGAGCCCAGTTTACCTTCTTCTTGTTAACAACCGCACACATAACCAGGAATTGGTGCCTAGTTATGTAGTCATGTACAGTGTGCTTTGATGAGTTGTAAATATACCTAATTTTATGTGTTAGAAAGTAGAGAAAGGAAGCGAAAAGAAGAGAACAAGCCGAATAAACTTTTGAATAATCGAAATTTTATTATCCAAAAATGATAACTATTACAAAGGTATGCCCTCCCTTATATAGAATGGAGGAGAGAAGAGAGAATACAAAATAAGAGATGTGGGACTAAAATTTACAAGCTAAGCGGACTGTACAAAGTAACCGCACAGGACGCGCGGTTAGACAGAAGGACTAACCGCACGGCTTACAATAAGAGATGCAGAGAGGTCGCCTGTGAAGATTGCTTAGACCGCCCGGTTTACAAGTCGCCGAGTCAAACCGCCAGACCGCGCGGTCTCTAACCCGCCAAGACAGACCGCCCGGTCTCCAACTTTAACACTCCCCCTCAAGCTGGAGCATATATATCAATCATGCCCAGCTTGTCGCAAACATGCAGAAACGAGGCGGAGACTGGCTTGGTGAAGATGTCGGCTAGCTCTTTATCAGATGTGACAAACGGAGTGCAAATCTGTTCTTTTAAAATCTCTTCACGAATGAAATGGCAGTCAACCTCAATGTGCTTTGTTCTTTCATGGAATACCGGATTTTTGGAGATGTATATGGCGGCCTTGTTATCACAGAACATAGGTAGAGGATGGTTGTACACCTCTCCTAAATCTAGCATGAGAGCCCGCAACCATTTCAACTCACAAGTGGTTGACGCCATACTGCGATACTCAGCTTCTGCACTGGACCTGGAGACAACAGACTGCTTTTTACTCTTCCAGCTCACAAGATTTCCCCCAACAAAGGTGCAAAAACCTGAGGTAGACTTGCGATCCCCTTTGTCATCAGCATAACTTGCATCTGAGTAGGCTTCAATCCTCAGATGACCATTCTTCTGAAACAGTAATCCTTTCCCAGGCGCTGCTTTGACATATTCCAAGATCCGCAAGGCGGACTGAAGATGACAATCCCTGGGCGCTTGTATGAATTGACTCACCTTGCCCACAGCATAAGAAATGTCGGGTCTGGTCACTGTGAGATATATGAGCTTACCAACCAGACGCCTGTATCGCGAACTATCTGAAAGAAGAGGCGAATCATCTGTCCAGGTTTTGTCCTCCCCAATAGCCATGGGACATCGGGCAGGTTTAGCTCCAGTCAATCCTGCCTCTTTTAAAAGATCAAGGGCATACTTACGCTGAGAGAGAACTAAGGAGTCGGGCTTCCGAGAGAGTTCGATCCCCAGAAAGTACTTTGGAGAGCCCATATCTTTAGTGATCAGATGTTGGCGAAGATGTAGCTTTGTCAGGGCTACCCCTTCCTGGTCATCGCCAGTGAGAAGAATATCATCGACGTATACAGCAAGAACAACCAGCCCAGAAGGAGTTTTTGCGAATAAAGAGAGAGTGATCAGCAGAGCTTCGCACAAAACCAACAGCCGCCACAATACCGCTGAACTTGTCAAACCAAGCTCGAGGACTCTGCTTGAGGCCATAAATTGCCTTCTGCAGCCGGCATACTCGTGTCTCCCCCTGAGCAACATACCCAGGAGGTTGCTCCATGTAAACGGCCTCGTGAAGATCACCATAAAGGAAGGCATTCTTGACGTCCAGCTGAGAAGTTGGCCAATCCCGATTGACGGCCACAGAGAGAAGAACCCGGATTGTGCTGAGACGAGCCACAGGGGAGAAGGTGTCAAAGTAATCAACCCCATAGGTCTGAGTAAAGCCCTTAGCCACAAGGCGAGCCTTATACCGATCCACAGTGCCGTCTGGGCTAAATTTGACCACAAAGACCCAGCGACAGCCAACAACATCAGTGCCAAAGGGAGGAGGAACAAGAGTCCAGGTACCCCGCTCAGTGAGGGTCGCCATTTCCTCATCCATGGCCATCTTCCAGTGAGGAATAGCAAGGGCCTCCTGATAGGAGCGGGGTGTGGCAGTGGCAGAGATAGCCAGTGCAAAGGCCCTGCGAGAAGGAGTAAGACGATCATAGGAAACAACAGCAGCAAGGGGGTGTAAGGTGCACGTCCGCACCCCTTTGCGAAGAGCTATAGGAAGATCCAGGTCAGCCGGGCCCGCGGCATCCGGAGCATCCGTGGTAGAGAAAGCTGGCCCGGGAGAAGAGAGCGACGGCAGCGGAGAGGAGGGAGAGGGTGGTGGAGAAGGGAGAGAGAGAGGTGGAGGAAGAGGAGGGGGTGGAGACAGTGTAGTGGTGGAGAGTGTAGGAGGAGACGAGGGAACGAAGGGAATGGCAGGAGAATCAGAAGCTGGGAGAAGAGGAGAAGAGGCATCCGAGAAGTAGGAGGTATTCTCGAAGAAGGTGACGTCAGCAGAGACGAACTGCTTACGAAGGACGGGATCAAAGCAACAGTAGCCTTTCTGAGTGGTGGAATACCCCAGAAAGACACATTTGGTGGAGCGAGGGGAGAGCTTATCACGGGTGGCAGAAGGGGCATGCACAAAGGCAGTGCATCCAAAGATTTGGAGAGGGAGATGAAACGGCTCCTTGCCCGGATACAAATGGAGAACGGGGTTTGGCCATGGAGAACCGTGGAGGGAATGCGATTGATGAGGTAGCAGGCAAGGAGAACAGCATAGCCCCAATATGAGCGAGGAACATGCATCTGGGTCATCAAGGTGCGAGCACATCGAGCAGGTGTCGGTTTTTGCGTTCGGCTACACCATTTTGTTGTGAAGAATAGACACAACTAGTTTGATGAAGAATCCCATTTTGCATGCAGAATGTAGAGAAGTCACGACTGAGATATTCTGCGCATTATCAGACCGAAAAACTTTGATAGAAACATCAAACTGAGTTTTGATCATGAGATAGAAGGATGTCCATACAGAGAATAATTCGGAGCGATCTTTTAACAGATACACCCACGTACAGCGAGAGAAATCATCAATGAACGTGACAAAATAGGAACTACCCCGACCAATGGTAAGAGTAGGAGAAGGACCCCAGATGTCGGAGTGGATAAGATCAAACGGACGGGTAGAGCTACGAACATGCTTTGGAGGGAAGGAGGAGCGGTGATGCTTGCCAAGCTGACAGGCCTCACAGTTGAGCGGAGGACTTTGAGGAGGAAGGTGGGGCAGAAGTTGACGAAGAAGACGGGGAGGAGCATGACCAAGGCGGAGATGCCATTGGAGAAGATCTGTGGAGGTGGAGGAGAAGGTGGAAAAGCAGAAATGTTGTCGAGGAAGTATAAGCCGCCACTCTCAGTCCCAGTAGCAATCGTCCGTTGGGAGTCCGGATCCTGAAAAGAGCAAGAAGTAGAAGTAAATGTGACGGAACACTGTAATTGCTTGCAAAGAGATGTAACAGATAATAAGTTGCACGGGAACTGGGGCACATATAGAGTATCCGCCAAGTGAAGAGACGGGGTGACATGAACTATCCCTGTGCCATGAACTGATGATGAAGAGCCGTCAGCGAGAGTAACTGGGGGCAAGCGAGCATGTTTTTCTAGGAGAGAGAAACACGGGAGATGGTCGGTCATATGATTCGTAGCACCAGTGTCGATCAGCCATTTGCCCTGAGTAACAACATGTGCACGACCAGAAGACGTGACAACCGAGGCGAAAGCCATGAAGGGAGGAAGAAGAAACTGCAGCGGTCTCGGTGACAGCACACCAGCGGCACGAAGGGCCACGACCAAGGTGCAGAGCACAAGCCGCGCGACTAAACCAGGAGGTCGCGGCGACTAACAAGAGAAGCGGCTAAGAGCGAAGAGGCGGAGAGGCCGCTCAAACAAGGAAGAATCCGCGTGAAACCGCGGCGGGAACAAAAGGGAAGAAGCCGCTTGAACACGAGCGGCTAGGATCCAGATCAAGGCACAGCGGGAAGAAGTCGCGCGGACTGCAAAGGGCCGAGCGAACAGAAGAGAGGAGAAGAGCAGGAGACCGCGACCAAGATGCGGGTAAGAAAGGGACAACCCGCACGGTCAGGCAGATCACAGCAGTTGCGAGAATGCGGTCAGGGCACAGCGGGGAAGAGGTCGCGCGGACTGAAAAGGCCGAGCGAACAGAAGAGAGAGGAGAAGAGCAGGTGACCGCGACCAAGATGCGGGTATGAAAGGAACAACCCGCACGGTCAGGCAGATCACAGCAGCAAACCGCGAGTGCAGAGACAACACACGCGGACAGAGACAGACCGCAACGACTAGGAAGTCGGAGCGGCAGGAAGAGCAAGGAGCGCGGCGACACGGAAACAGGTCGCTGCGACAAAAGAGCAGGAGGAGAAGAGAAACAAGAAGAGCAAGCTGCGCAAAAAGGTAGCGGACAGAAACAAGCCGCGCGGATAGAAACAAACCGCGCGGACAGAGGAGAAGGCAAGCCGCGAACAAGCCGCAGAACGCGGAAGACAAGCTGCGAACAACAGAGAGCGCACAGAATCAGGAGGAAACACCGTGTCCTCTGATACCATGTTAGAAAGTAGAGAAAGGAAGCGAAAAGAAGAGAACAAGCCGAATAAACTTTTGAATAATCGAAATTTTATTATCCAAAAATGATAACTATTACAAAGGTATGCCCTCCCTTATATAGAATGGAGGAGAGAGAGAGAATACAAATAAGAGATATGGGACTAAAATTTACAAGCTAAGCGGACTGTACAAAGTAAACCGCACAGGCCGCGCGGTTAGACAGAAGGACTAACCGCACGGCTTACAATAAGAGATGCAGAGAGGTCGCCTGTGAAGATTGCTTAGACCGCCCGGTTTACAAGTCGCCGAGTCAAACCGCCAGACCGCGCGGTCTCTAACCCGCCAAGACAGACCGCCCGGTCTCCAACTTTATACCTAATTTTATGTACATTACTTAAGTCGTTTTATTTAATTTTTGTCATTTCTACTTGTTTTTATTCAATAAAATGCTCATATTTTTGTAAATATTATACTAACTTGCTTTATTTTATTTTTCAGTGAAAAAAGTCAAAATCTGCAAAAAAATGACATGTCATGCCCGTGACATATTGGTCACGCCCGTGACCAGGGCGTGACAGCTCAAAATCCCGAAAAGAAGCCAATGTTGAAGATAAAAGCCTGACACGCCCGTGTTCCATAATTCGACACGCCCGTGTCGATCTGACACGGGGCGTGACCCAGCCGTGTCCATCCCGCTTGATAATTTCAACTCAACTTTCGTCGACCCAAGATGGCCACGCCCGTGTCTGATGTGCGACACGCCCGTGGCAGCCCGACACGCCCCGTGCCAGCCAGCTCAATGTTTCGCGCTCAACGTTCGTCGAACCCAAGAGGGACACGCCCGTGTCCGATGTGCGCCACGCCCGTGTCCGCCCGACAAACTGCCGCCGGCGAATCCCGAAGTCAACATCGCCTTAAAGCGCCGAATGACACGCCCACCGTCACGCCCGTGACCGGGGGCGTGACCGCCGCGTTTTCGGCCGGAAAGTCAAATCGCCGTCAAATCCGTCAGGTCGCCGAATCCCGCGGTAAATAGTGCTGACACGCCCCCCGACACGCCCGTGTCGGAGGGCGTGTACTTGGAAATTTTTGCCTATAAAAAGGCAGCTGCTGTATGAGTTAAGGGTTCCAAAAATCCGAACCATTTTGATGTATAAGGGCTGCCGTTAGAGCTGCTTTAGTGCTATGTAAGGATTCTCTTTCCCCCTTTTTGAATTTAGTTTGTTTAAGCTCCTGTAATCAACTTCTTTTATTAATAAAATAGATATTTTTCTCATCCTCATATGCTCTGAATTTTCTCTAAAGGCCTCCTTTACTTCAATCTTATACACTTTCATGTTTTAAAACGCAAATGTTCTCGTTTTCTTTCCAAATATAACAAAACTTATAGCCGTTACTATGCCGATTTTCATTCTCACTCTTTAAATTTGGTTAGATTTAGGATTTTCATACTTTAAAAAGCATTCTTATGAACTTGTTAAACTTAAAAAAGGTGATTTTCACCTCTCTTAACTTAGCTTTTAATTTGTTTTAATTATAAAACTATTGATTATTTTAGCTTACTCTCACTTTTTAAACCATTTTACAAGGCTATAATAATATATAAATTGTCATTTTTATTTTTCATAAACTTGCATTTTAAGTAGTTACAAAAAATATTTTCGCTCGAACAATTTTTATTTTCACTTTTTTAGCATTTCTATCAAAATCTAACGGTAAAAATGTAACCGTTTTAATTTTTCGGGCACTTGCCCTTCTCACTTTAATTTGAAAACTTTTTGCTCAAACAATTTTTATTTTGCCTTTTTATGCATTTCTACTGCATTCCAGCGGTAGAAATGCAGTCATTTTAATTTTTCGATAACTTTGATTTTTGCAATTATTTTAGCACGAGTGTGTGCGTGTATGAGATATTTTTCAGCTCCTAAGTTAAATTATGCAAGTGTGTGTGTGTGTGTTTATTTATGTCGAGTGCGTGAGTAGTTACTTTCAAGTAGAGTGCGTGTGTTGTTTTTTATTTTTCCGCCTACTCATTTGAGTTAATTGGCTGGATTTTATTCAAGTAGAGTGCGTGTGTTGTTTTATTTTTCCGCCTACTCATTTGAGTTAATTGGCTGGATTTGATTTAAGCAAGTGTTTTCATTTTTTATTTCTCCGCCTACTCACTTGAGTTAAATGGCCGGTCTGTATTTTCAGTCCTACTCGTTTGAGTAGGACTTGTAATTTTCAATCTTTATTTTTTTCCGCCTACTCACTTGAGTTAAATGGCTGGATTTGATTTTCCGCCTACTCGCTAGGAGTTAAATGGTCGGACTGTATTTTGATGTAAATATTTAAGAAAGCCCTGTAATCGCATTTATTTTCTCCTACTCGTTTGAGTAGGACTCGCTTTCATTTCAGTCCTACTCGTTTGAGTAGGACTTGCAATTTTCAGCTTTAATTTTCCGCCCCCACTCGTTTGAGTGGGACTTGCAACTTTCAATTATGCACTTTTCAGCTTTTATTTCCCGCCCCCACTCGTTTGAGTGGGACCTGCAAATGTCAATTATGCAATTTTCTCTTATGTGTAAATTAGTTTTATTTCTTCCTTTTGTTATATGTTTGAATGAGTGCGGGTGTGTTTATTTGTAATAACTTTTCTAAAATTAGGTTATTTTGCTTTTCTTCTTATTTTCTTTATAACCTTTCAGCGAATAGTTTAGGACGCTCGCATAACCAAACATACAAGCTTTCCCCATTCCGATGAGTGGCTAATTTCTTTTAGCCCTCGGTATCGAAGAGCTTTGGGATCTAAAATGTTTTAAATAACCAAATGTCTAATTTTTCAATTTAATTAAAAACTTAAGGTTTACCCCGGGTTAACGACGCGTAGACCCACATATCGATGTGTGGGCTCTATTTCCGTTATCCATACGCTAGCTAGCCGAGAGGCCGTGCATATGGACAGATCACCCCTGGGTAGATAGAGTTTCGCACTAACCCTCGAGAGAGGAGGCGCGCTAACTCTACCGGATCGGGTTCCCCACCCAATAGCGGGGTTCTTAGCGTACTGCGGGCATTAAGGGGAATCCTTCGTCGGACGAGAGCCCGGTCGAATAGCCTTAATGTCTAGGTGAGCGATATTCCTAGAGATAGGTGAGCTCATTATTTTGAACCTCCACGGCCAAGTTTCTGCATTAATTAAATTGAAACTTTAGATATCTAGTTATTCAAATCTATTTTTAATCCTAACGCAATTCGATACCGGGAGTTATCTCTTCATCGACTACTTTCTTAAAATCTATTTTCGTTCCTATTTTACTTAAAACCCTCAACTTCTATTTCGGTAAAATAATAGTGTTTTCGGAGGAGTAGGGGTAATCAACCCGTTCCCGGGAATAATACGACCTCGGTATTCTCCCGAATATCGAGTACTACTTGCGATAGGTGCACTTGCCTACCCTAGCAAGCCCGCGGCGATCGACTCACCGAACCAACCACAGTAAGAGTCTGTTCGCGGGCCAATCAAGTTTTTGGCGCCGTTGCCGGGGACTTCTTTTTGAGTTGTTATTCCGAATCCGAACTCTATTACTTTTACTTTTATTTCTAAAAACTAAAAAAAAACTTAAAAAACTTTACTTCAAAATCCGAAAAAAAAAGAGTTAATTTTTCTACTTTTCATTCGGGTGTATGACCCGTGGACAGCCTTCGGAGTCCGAAAATTTGGATTTCGATCCTGAGATCGAACGCTCTCTTGCGCGTATTCGGTCTCAACGCCGAAATCCCTCTTTGGATCCCGCAGAATCCATCGGAGAACCCTCTGCCGTTCCTATGGCCGACCCCAATCCGAACGCGGCCCTTGAGCGTACAATGTCATATTACGCCCGGCCAAATTTGGACGATACTGGGTCCAGTATTGTCCGCCCGACGGTGGCGAACAATAATTTTGAGATCAAATCGAGCGTTATCCAAATGATCCAAAATGCCGTGCAGTTCGATGGACAGCCGGATGAGGACCCGAACGTTCATTTGTCTAGTTTTTTGGAGATTTGCGACACTTTTAAGATTAATGGCGTCACTGATGACGCCATTCGTTTGCGCCTTTTTCCATTCTCCCTCAGATCCAAAGCTAAGGCGTGGTTGAATTCCCTCCCACGAGGATGTATCACCACCTGGGCCGAGCTTGCGGAGCGGTTCTTAACGAAGTATTTTCCGCCCGCCAAAACTGCAAAGTTACGGGCGGACATTTCTTCGTTCATGCAGAATGATTCTGAGTCTCTTTTTGAGACTTGGGAGCGCTTTAAGGAATTCCTCCGCAAGTGTCCGCACCACGCGCTGCCTGCGTGGTTGCAGGTCCAAATCTTCTATAATGGGCTTAATTATCAGACGCGTCAAATGATTGACGCGGCTGCCGGGGGTACCTTGAATAATAAGACCCCCGAGGCTGCCCAAGCTCTTATTGAAGAGATGGCTATGAACGCCTACCAATGGAACGTCCCTCGGGGACGTCCCAAGCAGGCGGCCGGCCTCTTCGAAGTGGATGCCACTGCCCACTTAGCCCTTCAAGTTGAAAGGCTGACAAAGCAGGTGGCGGAGATGTCTGTTGCCTCCACCACTCCTCCTTGGGCGATTCCCCCTAATGCCAGCGTAGCAAATGAATTCGTCGACTACGTGGGAAATGCTGGGCGACCTTCCTTCAACCACAATAACAACCCTTATAGCAATAACTATAATCCGGGTTGGAGGAACCACCCCAACTTCTCATGGAGCAATCCGAATAATGCGCAGCGCCCCCCCAATTCTTTCGCGCCTGGATTTCTGCCGCCTCCCCCTCTTCCAAAACCCTCCCCGATGGAGGATAATTTTTCTAAATATATAGCTTCCAACGAGTCAAATATCCGGAACATCACCGGATCGCTAAAAAACTTAGAACTCCAGGTTGGACAGCTAGCGCGAATGATGTCCGAGCGCGCGCTCGGGGCACTGCCGGGAAACACGGAGCCCAATCCGCGGGAAAATATCAACGCTATAACCCTCCGTAGCGGAAAGGAGGTGATCGATCCAAAACGGACCGATCCTCAGGGTTCCTAAACTGCGCCTCCCCCACCTCCTCTCAGGGAAGCTTCTACCCCCCCCCCCCCCCATTTCTTTCTTTTCTTTGTATATATTATCTTCCCTGTTTTGTTCCGCATACTTACGTTACAACATTGGGGACAATGTTAGACTTAAGTATGGGGGTGTTTTCTCGCTTTCTTTTTCATATTTCTATTTTCTGCACTGTCTTTCTATTTTCTGCACTTTAAACATAAAAAATATATATAAAAAAAAAACTATAAAAATAACAAAAACTTCAAAAACAAAAAAAAAACCTAAATTATTTATTTTCTGTCTTTAAAATGTTTTTGTTTTATGTCTTTTTAAGGCAAAAATCCCAAAAAACACAAAAAAATTATAAAACAAAAACTTCAAAAAAAAAAACAAAACAAAAACCTAAATTATTTATTTTCTGTCTTTAAAATGTTTTTGTTTTATGTCTTTTTAAAGCAAAAATCCCAAAAAACACAAAAAAATTATAAAACAAAAACTTCAAAAAAAAAACAAAACAAAAACCTAAATTATTTATTTTCTGTCTTTAAAATGTTTTTGTTTTATGTCTTTTTAAAGCAAAAACCACAAAAAATTTATAAAACAAAAACTTCAAAAAAAAAAATTCATAAAACCAAAATTCCAAAAACATGTTTAGTTTCATTTTGTAAAAATCTGTGTAAATATTTTTGTAACTAATCTTCTCTCTCCCCATTCCTTTTCTCTCTCATACCATCTCTTTTTCTCCCACTTTCCGTAAAACCTTAAAAATCTAAAAAAGATAATAAGTTCACTAATCAAAAAAAAAAAATTATAAAAACAAAAAAAAACTCTAAAACAACCAAAAAAATATTTTGAAACAAATAAATCAAATATACCATCCTTAATTTTCTTGCTATCCAAAAATTTTGCTTTGAGTTTATTTATATGTGAATTTTATTAATTCTTTGTTTGTTATTCGTTTGTTAATTATTGATTGAAAAATTTAAATATTCGGGGTTAAGTTTTAAAGAATTCATTATGCTTTGTTAAAAATAGTGAACTCGTTTTAGGCACTACTTCTAATTTTTCATTAATAGGAGCACGTGTATTATGTTAGAAAATAACGATTATAGGATTCAATTATGTTTACTTTTAGCTTTCTGAAAACTTGGAACTTACAATTTATTAAGGTTGCTCTCAAAATTATTTTTTAATAAAAAATCTAGTTTTCTTTTCTCACCGTCCTTATCATGACTGACTTGGCATGATAAAATTGTTATCCTTAAAAGATCCTATGTCCATGGGAATAAGATTTCGTTCCGTAAACATAGGCACCCAATAGATTAAAAGATTATATGCTATGGAGTAAGAGGATAAAATTCATTACTCCTACACATATACATTGGGTTAACATTTATTTTGAAGTTGAAAAAAAATCGATATTAGGAAAATAAGATTTCGTTTTCCTAATAATCCAAAAAAAAAAACATGGAGGTTCGAGAACAAATTACCTCGCCTCAAACATCAAAAACCTCTTCATAAACCAACATCATAGCCAATTTCATGATTCTAGATTTAATTCAAAAATCGTTTTGAGAGCATAATTTGTAAATTGCATTATTTCCAGTAAAACTCCTATAGGCTAAAAGTTCATATAATTCCAAACTATTCTTGTTAATCTAACCATTACAATTATTGCTTTCTATTTGATTATATCAAGAAGTCTTTTGGCCGAAACTTTTGCGCTATTTAAATCATCTTCATAAATTTAGGACTTAACTCTTACGCCCCGTTTATTTATTTAGATCTCTCTTATAATTGATTAAGCGGTAGCTAAACTTAGAGTTTTTTTTATTCCTTATAAGTTCATATCAAACTTTTGCTCTGGAATAGCAAAAGCTTAAGTATGGGGGTATTTGATGAGTTGTAAATATACCTAATTTTATGTACATTACTTAAGTCGTTTTATTTAATTTTTGTCATTTCTACTTGTTTTTATTCAATAAAATGCTCATATTTTTGTAAATATTATACTAACTTGCTTTATTTTATTTTTCAGTGAAAAAAGTCAAAATCTGCAAAAAAATGACATGTCACGCCCGTGACATATTGGTCACGCCCGTGACCAGGGCGTGACAGCTCAAAATCCCGAAAAGAAGCCAATGTTGAAGATAAAAGCCTGACACGCCCGTGTTCCATAATTCGACACGCCCGTGTCGATCTGACACGGGGCGTGACCCAGCCGTGTCCATCCCGCTTGATAATTTCAACTCAACTTTCGTCGACCCAACATGGCCACGCCCGTGTCTGATGTGCGACACGCCCGTGGCAGCCCGACACGCCCCGTGTCAGCCAGCTCAATGTTTCGCGCTCAACGTTCGTCGAACCCAAGAGGGACACGCCCGTGTCCGATGTGCGCCACGCCCGTGTCCGCCCGACAAACTGCCGCCGGCGAATCCCGAAGTCAACATCGCCTTAAAGCGCCGAATGACACGCCCACCGTCACGCCCGTGACCGGGGGCGTGACCGCCGCGTTTTCGGCCGGAAAGTCAAATCGCCGTCAAATCCGTCAGGTCGCCGAATCCCGCGGTAAATAGTGCTGACACGCCCCCCGACACGCCCGTGTCGGAGGGCGTGTACTTGGAAATTTTTGCCTATAAAAAGGCAGCTGCTGTATGAGTTAAGGGTTCCAAAAATCCGAACCATTTTGATGTATAAGGGCTGCCGTTAGAGCTGCTTTAGTGCTATGTAAGGATTCTCTTTCCCTCTTTTTGAATTTAGTTTGTTTAAGCTCCTGTAATCAACTTCTTTTATTAATAAAATAGATATTTTTCTCATCCTCATATGCTCTGAATTTTCTCTAAAGGCCTCCTTTACTTCAATCTTATACACTTTCATGTTTTAAAACGCAAATGTTCTCGTTTTCTTTCCAAATATAACAAAACTTATAGCCGTTACTATGCCGATTTTCATTCTCACTCTTTAAATTTGGTTAGATTTAGGATTTTCATACTTTAAAAAGCATTCTTATGAACTTGTTAAACTTAAAAAAGGTGATTTTCACCTCTCTTAACTTAGCTTTTAATTTGTTTTAATTATAAAACTATTGATTATTTTAGCTTACTCTCACTTTTTAAACCATTTTACAAGGCTATAATAATATATAAATTGTCATTTTTATTTTTCATAAACTTGCATTTTAAGTAGTTACAAAAAATATTTTCGCTCGAACAATTTTTATTTTCACTTTTTTAGCATTTCTATCAAAATCTAACGGTAAAAATGTAACCGTTTTAATTTTTCGGGCACTTGCCCTTCTCACTTTAATTTGAAAACTTTTTGCTCAAACAATTTTTATTTTGCCTTTTTATGCATTTCTACTGCATTCCAGCGGTAGAAATGCAGTCATTTTAATTTTTCGATAACTTTGATTTTTGCAATTATTTTAGCACGAGTGTGTGCGTGTATGAGATATTTTTCAGCTCCTAAGTTAAATTATGCAAGTGTGTGTGTGTGTGTGTGTTTATTTATGTCGAGTGCGTGAGTAGTTACTTTCAAGTAGAGTGCGTGTGTTGTTTTTATTTTTCCGCCTACTCATTTGAGTTAATTGGCTGGATTTTATTCAAGTAGAGTGCGTGTGTTGTTTTATTTTTCCGCCTACTCATTTGAGTTAATTGGCTGGATTCGATTTAAGCAAGTGTTTTCATTTTTTATTTCTCCGCCTACTCACTTGAGTTAAATGGCCGGTCTGTATTTTCAGTCCTACTCGTTTGAGTAGGACTTGTAATTTTCAATCTTTATTTTTTTCCGCCTACTCACTTGAGTTAAATGGCTGGATTTGATTTTCCGCCTACTCGCTAGGAGTTAAATGGTCGGACTGTATTTTGATGTAAATATTTAAGAAAGCCCTATAATCGCATTTATTTTCTCCTACTCGTTTGAGTAGGACTCGCTTTCATTTCAGTCCTACTCGTTTGAGTAGGACTTGCAATTTTCAGCTTTAATTTTCCGCCCCCACTCGTTTGAGTGGGACTTGCAACTTTCAATTATGCACTTTTCAGCTTTTATTTCCCGCCCCCACTCGTTTGAGTGGGACCTGCAAATGTCAATTATGCAATTTTCTCTTATGTGTAAATTAGTTTTATTTCTTCCTTTTGTTATATGTTTGAATGAGTGCGGGTGTGTTTATTTGTAATAACTTTTCTAAAATTAGGTTATTTTGCTTTTTTTCTTATTTTCTTTATAACCTTTCAGCGAATAGTTTAGGACGCTCGCATAACCAAACATACAAGCTTTCCCCATTCCGATGAGTGGCTAATTTCTTTTAGCCCTCGGTATCGAAGAGCTTTGGGATCTAAAATGTTTTAAATAACCAAATGTCTAATTTTTCAATTTAATTAAAAACTTAAGGTTTACCCCGGGTTAACGACGCGTAGACCCACATATCGATGTGTGGGCTCTATTTCCGTTATCCATACGCTAGCTAGCCGAGAGGCCGTGCATATGGACAGATCACCCCTGGGTAGATAGAGTTCCGCACTAACCCTCGAGAGAGGAGGCGCGCTAACTCTACCGGATCGGGTTCCCCACCCAATAGCGGGGTTCTTAGCGTACTGCGGGCATTAAGGGGAATCCTTCGTCGGACGAGAGCCCGGTCGAATAGCCTTAATGTCTAGGTGAGCGATATTCCTAGAGATAGGTGAGCTCATTATTTTGAACCTCCACGGCCAAGTTTCCGCATTAATTAAATTGAAACTTTAGATATCTAGTTATTCAAATCTATTTTTAATCCTAACGCAATTCGATACCGGGAGTTATCTCTTCATCGACTACTTTCTTAAAATCTATTTTCGTTCTTATTTTACTTAAAACCCTCAACTTCTATTTCGGTAAAATAATAGTGTTTTCGGAGGAGTAGGGGTAATCAACCCGTTCCCGGGAATAATACGACCTCGGTATTCTCCCGAATATCGAGTACTACTTGCGATAGGTGCACTTGCCTACCCTAGCAAGCCCGC
Source organism: Platanthera guangdongensis (assembly GCA_039583875.1). NCBI lineage: Eukaryota > Viridiplantae > Streptophyta > Magnoliopsida > Asparagales > Orchidaceae > Platanthera > Platanthera guangdongensis. The sequence goes on from CM077160.1 coordinate 99,963,716, forward strand.
GGCGATCGACTCACCGAACCAACCACAGTAAGAGTCTGTTCGCGGGCCAATCATGCTTGCCCAACAACACTTTGCCCACAATGTCTGCTAGGAATTTAAATTCAGCAGACATGTGTTTCTTTAGCAACTTATTTGGGGTTTTTCCAGAATAACCCATCATACCCAGCATCACATCATATTCCTCAATATCAATTTTCAACTCTTCTTCACCATTACTTAACCCAAAAATTTCTGTTAGGATGGTCGGACTAAGAGAAATAACATTACCCGATACTATCCCTGTCAGAGTGTTCTCATCGGTGGTGGAGAAAGTATAGACCCACTCCTCGATTTCAGCGCTAGCGAGTTTGATCGTGGTTGACATCAGAGTCTTTAACTGCTGTTCTTCAAGCAGTTGCAGGATTTCCAGGAAGATGGGGTCTGAATGCTGGAAGGAATCAAAATTGACTTCAAAGCCAGTGTCGAATTTCATTGCCGCAAAATTTCCTGCTGGAATCGCCATTAGAGCACCTGCAAGAGAAAAACGACGATCAAGTGTAAAGGAACTGAAAGCGCGGGATGGAAGTCGAAGAAAACTTAGATATAAGGTTTTCTAGAATATGAATCGACAAACTCTGTTCCACGAAAAATAAAATAATTCTTCGATCTGAGGTCGACGAAATAATTTGCTATTAAATAATTCGTTGAGCTCAGTCTGAAGATTTGAAGACATTTCATCGAGCTCCGTTCGACGAAAATTTTCTAAAGCAGATTCGTCGATCTCCAGTCAATGAACACAACTTTACTCACAAAGAGTTCTTCGATCTCCGTTCGACGAATATCTCAAGAACTTTCCCCAGTTCGTCGAGCTCCGTTCGACGAACTTTGGCAAATGCGTCGAGTGTAGATAGAAATTAAACTAAGGCTTCTTCATTGATCATTCCAAGCTGATTTATAAAGAACATGTGATTTCTTTCATTCAAGGGTTTGATGAAAATATCAGCTCTTTGTAAATCAGTGTAGATATAGACAAGTATAATTTTGTTTTTGTCTACACACTCTCTAATGATATGATGCCTAATGTCTATATGCTTAGTCCTACTATGATGGACTGGATTCTATGCTATGGATATAACACTTATATTATCACATAGTAGAGTTGAATTATTTAAGTTGAAACCATAGTTCAGGAGTTGATTCTGAATCCACGACTGTTGGATCCCTAGTAAGATTTGGGCCAGGTTCACTAAGTTAGGATCATATGACCCACATTGTATATCCAGGGTCATAGTTGTGTCCTAGAGTCTAGGAAAAGTCCTTAGAGTCAACATCACATGGACCAGCTATCAACAAGATTGCCAGAGACTCAAGACTAAGAAGATTTCAAGACACTGTAAAGTGAGTTCGACGTTCGTCGAACTCAGGTCGACGATTGTCGTTCTCAGCTCGATGAACTCAGAGAAAATTCTCTGAGCTGAGCTGGACAAACTTTATTCTTTGGTCGACGAATCTTTCGACTATTACAACATTCTTTCAAGACTATGTTCTCTACTCTCAGGTCGACGAACTTAGTTCTCTACCCGACAAATTCTGGATTATCTACTTCAACAACTTAGAACTAGAAGACTTGTGTGGACACTCAGAGTATATGTTGACACCAACTGAGTCGACACTAGAAGAACTCGTGTCGACACCCAGATCATCATTCGACACTTTGGAAAGTTTGTGTCGACACCATACAGAAGACTTATGTCGACACACAGGATATCAGTCGACACTTTAAAAAGGTTGTGTCAACACCACACAGAAGACTTGCGTCGACACACAGGATATCAGTCGACACTTTGAAAAGGTTGTGTCAACACCACACAGAAGACTTGTGTCGACACACAGGATTTCAGTCAACACCACCTGTGTCAACACCAGGAGTAATTGTGTCGACACACAGAATATTTGACAACTCCAGAGACTCAGCTCGACGAAATCAAATCCTAGGTCGGCGAATTCTTGAGACCTTAACTCTCATTTCAGATACAACTGTGAATATTCTAAGTCCAGAATGGTTGCTGAACTCCAGTCGACGAACACAGTTATCAGCTCGACGAATTTTGTCATCAGTTCGACGATTCCAGACTTAGCATTTATTCCTTCTGTCCTTAGTCCATGGCAATAAGTTTTGAATGATTAATGACAAAATATTCTCTGAATATTACCGTTGGACGCTACATTAATCCCGACTTTCATCAGAATTATTGTTCTCCATTTTTCCAAGAGACAGTTGAGGAAAGAAATCAATGCAGTTTATTTTCAAGGACCGCCAGCATTGATTGTCGTAGAAGGATTCAAATTTCGAAAGGAAATTCCCTCAGGAAATATAAAAAGAGATTTTTCTCTCTTTCCTGAAAAAACACAGCACAAAAAAGCAAGAAAGTGAGAACAATCAATGTACCAGAGCAATTGCAGAGACACAGTATACACAGACACAGAGATTTTCAATCAGTCTGTATTCAACAGTTTCTCTGCTCCTTTCACAAAAGCTCTGATACAAAAAGTAGATCTGATCTCAGAAGAAGAAGAACAATCATACAAAATCAAGAGTCTTCTTACTTCAACACTCCAGGACTTCCAAGGACAACAAATATCAAATATGTCATGAAGATCCTGTAGATAAAGGCTAAAAGCATGAAGACCTATCACCCTGCAGCAAGGCTTCTATATTTTCCTGAACCATTCAATATCTCAGGGGGAACCATTTGCTACCATCAATAATCCACAAGTCTTCTCTCTGATTGTTGATAGAGAAGACATAATGAACTCTCTCACCCCCACTGTGTAAAGGGTTGTCATCTTCCTTCAAAAGTGATTCCTGGTTATAAGTCACCTGATCAAAAGACTTGGGGATTTGGTTTTCGAGCACCTAATAAAAATCTCATTGGTGTCAGGCACCTGATCAAAAACTTGAGTGGATTCCTACCAGGGTGGTAGAAGAGTGGATGTACCCAGGTTGGGGAACCACTATAAATTTCTTGTGTCATCTGGTTGCCCTCTTTATTTTGTTTTCTTACTGTGGCTGTGGTAGTTAGTTTCCGTGCTTTTATATTTTGATTTATTTACTACTGCACTTAGACTTATCTGCATTATCCAGCAGAGAATTTTATAAAACTCTAAATACTCTATTCACCCCCCTCTAGAGTATTCCCGATCTAACTGCTCACTTTCAATTGGTATCAGAGCAGGTTCCTTTTGTTGTACAAGCTAACCCTTGAACCAAAGATCCTTTGTTAGATCTAAATTTTATTTTTATTTCCATATTAGATTTATATACTCATCTATGGCACAAAACAAGGATTATGCAAGCACCCGACCTCCAGTTTGCAACCTAAACAGGTTTTCCATCTGGAAGGCAAGAATTAAATTATACTTGAATTCTATTGATTAGGACATATACAACTCTATTTTGACATGTCCCCCTCAAGCTTCAACTTCTGCAACATCTACAAGCACTACTGTAGTTCCACCACCTGAGTGGACTGAAGCCCAGAAGAAGGCAAAGATAGTTGATGCCAAAGCTATGAACATACTGACACAGACTATGTCAGATGATATTTTTAAGAAGGTGGCTGAATGCACCTCAACCAAAACCATCTGAGATTCACTAAATCAGATGGTGGCTGGTTAAGCTGATGAGAGAAAGGATAGGAGATCCAACCTCATATCCTTATATGAGAACTTCAATAAAGAAGAAGCTGAATCCGTAGCTGATATGTATAACAGGTTAAGATCGATTATCAATGAGCTAAAAACCTTGGACAAGGACATCACCTTCACAGAGGTGAATGATAAGATCCTGATATGCTTCCCAAGCTCGTGGGATTCAAGGATCTGGCCCATCAAGGAGGCCAGAAGCCTAAATGAGATATCTACAGAATCTCTATTGAGAAAGTTAAAGTCTTATGAACAACTGATCAAGTCCAGGGAGGCAGTAGAGCAAAGAACACCTCCACCAGCCAGAAATGAGCAAAGTATAGCTTTCAAGGTTGTTGAGGAGATAGAGACATCAACATCAAATGAAGAGCTCATGAGTCTATTTGCCAGAATATTCTACAAGATGACAAGAAAGGACTTCAGAAGAAAGTCATCTAGGCAAGATGACAAAGCCAGGTATGATAAAACACCAACTAAAGAAGTGGTGTGTTTTGGGTGCAGGAAACCTGGGCACTTCCTCTCTGAGTGTCCAGAGAACCAGAAGAAAGAGAAGAGAAGAGAGAAAGACACCAGGAAACAGCACACCAGCAAACCTTCTTCCAGCAAATACAAGAGGAAGGAAAAGGGTTTTGTGGCTGAAAACTGGAGTGAGACTGAAGAAGAATCAACATCTTCCAGCTCCAGTGAAGATGAGGAAGAAGCAATGGCTAAGGAGGTTTTCCTCATGACAATTGATGCTTCCAGGAGCAATTCAGAAGAAGATGAATCAGACAATGAAGATGCTTCATATTCAGAAGCCGATAAGGTACTATCTTCTTTTGATTACACTTCAGATTCTTTTAAAATTGAATTTAAATCAATGTGTATAGACTTAATAAATTCAGAGAAATAGATTAAAACCCTTAAGGAAAAATTAGGAAATTTAGAAAACATTAACTCTTAAAATAAAAGGTTAAAAGATGAATTATGCTTAGCTAATGAGCAAATAACATTGTTAAAAACTGAGCTTTGTGAGGCTAAACAACTTGAGGAAACTCTTAATGGAAGAAGCCTCAAGCTGATGGACATCACAAGCACTGTGAATGCCAGACTTAATGGCAAGCTAGGCTTGGGTGCTTCATCACGTTTGCCCCCCATTCTCAGGAAGAACATCTTAACAACCCCCATAAAATTTGTCACTACTAAGGGAAAAGAAAAAGTAATCAATAAACAAACAAGAAAAAAAGTTTCTAAATCAATATGTCAAAAAACCAACAACCAGAAAACCATAGATAACAAGGATCAGCAGAATTCGTCGAACTTAGTTCGACGAAATCTAGCCAGTTCGTCGAACCCAGATCGACAAACTCTGAACACAAACTATAGCTATAACTACTCATCTAACTGCAATCGACGAACTCTGTATGGTTCATCGAGTAGAGGTCGACGAACAAGGGGCACAAAAAATGAATGTATTCATTCTCTGGGTAGAGGTCGAAAATCTCAACCCTATTCGTCGAACTCTGGTCGACGAACTCACAGAAATTCGTCGAACCCTGAAAGACTTAACCAAAACTTTAATTATAACAGAAACTTAAATAATTCCAGGAAATCCTTTATTCTACTAGATGATTTGGTTATACCACCTAGGATATATCACCCTCTAGGATATTAGTCCCAACCTGAATATTCTGTGATTTCCAGCTTTTCATACTAGGAAAAAAAAGGACCCAAGGTAACCTGGGTCAAGAACATTTAACTATTTTTCATTACAGGTAAAGAGCTGTCCAAGTATGAATCAACCTTGGTACATGGATAGTGGTTGCTCCAAACATATGCCAGGCAACAAGGACAATCTATCCAACTATAAGTCCAAGTTGGGGCCAAAGGTAATCTTTGGTGACTCCAAATGTGGCCAGTCAGAAGGTTTTGGAGAAGTGAAGATTGGAGCTGTCACATTCAAGAAAGTGACATTTGTCAAAGGACTGAAGCATAACCTCATCTCCATAAGTCAATTATGTGATGAAGGTTATCAGGTACATTTTAGTTCATCTTCATGTATTATCTCTAATAAAGAAAACCAAACAGAAATTGGGAATAGACAAGGCAATATAAATTTAGTTGATTTTTTATCTGCCAATTCTGATAACTGTTTACTTAATATAATTAGTAACCAGAATGACTTATGACATAAAAGACTAGGTCATGTTAATATTAAAAACATTGTTAGGCTATCAACAGATAACCTTGTTAGAGGTTTACCTTCTGGTCCCTATAAGAAGGAAGGTCTTTGCAGGGCTTGTCAATTAGGCAAGCAAACTAAATCTAGTTTAAAATCCATTAATAAAAGTGATTCACCTAGGATTTTGTATTTACTAGACATGGATCTATTTGGACCCATTGCTGTACAAAGCCTAGGAGGGAAATCCTACACTTTGGTTATTGTAGATGACTTCTCCAGGTTCACTTGGGTGTCTTTTCTGAGATCTAAGTAAGATACCTTCAAGGTTCTTACAGATTTTCTTAGGACCATACAGATTGAGTTCTCTACTCATGTTGCATTGATCAGAAGTGATCGTGGCACAGAGTTTGAGTCTCTTCTTATGCATGAGTTCTGTGAGAAGGAAGGTATCAGGCATTGTTTTTAGCTCCTAGAACTCCTCAACAAAATGGGGTAGCTGAAAGGAAAAATAGGACACTCATTGAAGCTGCAGGTACATTACTTGCAAATGCTTACATGCCACTATACTTTTGGGCAGAGGCTGTGAACACTGCAAACTATGTCATGAACAGAAGCCTGATACATAAGCTAAAGAGTAGGACACCCTATGAATTACTAAAAGGGAAGAAATCTAAAATAAACTATTTTAAAGTCTTTGGTTGTATATACTATATTCACAGAAACAACAAAAGATATATTAGAAAGTTTGAGACAAAGGCTGAAGAGGGAATTTTTCTAGGATATTCCCAAGTAAGCAAAGCCTATAGGGTTTATAATAAATCAACTTTAAAAATTGAGGAGTCTATCCATGTTACTTTTGATGAAGCTAACATGTCTTGCAAGGGGAAAGAAATTTCTACCAGAAGCAACTTGCAGGTACATCACTTATGTGAGAGTTTGGATGGACTAAACCTTACCCAAGAGGTTCCGAATCATCGTTCTCCACAAGTCATTGAAGAAAGTGAAGATGAAGGCATTGAAGGGAGTGATATTCCCCCAACAGCAAACATAATTCCACAGGAGGAATTAATTCCAAATGCTATTGCAGAACCAACTCCACCAGCTGATCTTGTCACAGTTAGGGATCACCCCAGATCTCAAGTTATTGGAGACATATCAGTAGGTGTACAGACAAGGCATCAACTCAACCAAGATTTGATGCATGCCTGTTTTCTCTCTCAAATTAAACCTCTATCCATCCATGATGCAGAGCAAGATCCACACTGGATCATTACAATGTAGGAGGAATTAAATTAGTTTGAGAGATGTAGAGTTTGGGATTTGGTTCTAAGGCCTCAAGACTATCCAGTCATTGGAACCAAATGGGTCTACAGAACCAAGCTGGATGTACAATGAGTAATAGTGAGGAATAAAGATAGGCTTGTTGCACAAGGATATAGGCAAGAAAAGGAATAGATTATGACCAGACCTTTGCACCTGTTGCAATGTTGGAAGCAATTAGAATATTCCTTGCCTATGCAGCTTACAAGAGATTCAAGGTCTATCAAATGGATGTGAAAAGTGTATTCTTGAATGGAGTACTCAAGGAAGAGGTGTATGTTGAACAACCTCCAAGTTTTGTTTCTCCAACTCATCCCTCTTATGTTTGCAAATTGAATAAAGCTCTCTATTTTCTAAAGCAAGCTCCAAGAGCTTAGTATGAGACTCTAGCCAGCTTTATGTTAGAGCATAAATTCATTAGAGGCATTATAGGTAGAACACTTTTCACTAGACATCATAAGGATCAAATACTGTTAGTACAAATATATGTGGATGACATAATATTTGGGTCTATTGATTCAAAATTGTGCAAGAGATTCTCTGATCACATGCATTCTAAATTTGAAATGTGTAGCATGGGTGAGCTTTCCTACTTCCTTGGTCTCAAAGTGAAGCAGCTCTCTGATGGCATCTTCATCTCCCAAGATAAGTATACTAAAGAGCTTATCAAAAAGTTTGGGATGGTTGATGTCTCAGCAAAGAAGACACATATGGTTATAAATGTTGTAATTGATTTAGATGCACATGGGAAACTTGTGGATCAGAAACTATATAGGGCCATCATGTTTGCCACATGCCTTATAGAAAGCAGACCTGACATCATGTTTGCCACATGCCTTTGTGCTAGGTTCCAAGTGAACCTAAAGGAATCTCACCTTATTTTCCTAAAAAGAATTTTGAGATATATAAAGGGTTGTCCTAGTTTAGGCCTATGGTATCCCACAGAATCAGAATTTTAGTTAACTGGATACTCAGATGCTGATTTTGTTGGATGCAGGGTGGATATAAAAAGTACTTCAGGAACTTGCTAGTTCATGGGTATGAGATTAGTATCCTAGTTTTGTAAGAAACAGTCATCTGTATCTACCTCAACTGGTGAGGCAGAATACATTGCAGCAGGTAGCCGTTGTTCCCAGATGCTATGGATACAAAATCAATTACTAGACTATGGTATCAACTTAAATAATTCAACTCTACTTTGTTATAACACAAGTGCTATAGCCATTGCACAGAATCCAGTCCATCACAGTAGGACAAAGCAAATAGACATTAGACATCATTTCATAAGAGAGTGTGTAGGCAAAAACAAAATTAAGCTTGTCTATATCTACACAGATTTACAAAGGGCTGATATATTCACCAAACCTCTGGATAAGAGAAATCATCTCTTCTTTATAAATCGGCTGGGCATGATCAATGGAGAAGACTTAGTTTAGTTTAAGTCTGCACTCGACGAATTTGCCAAAGTTTGTCGAACGGAGCTCGACGAACTATAGAAAGTTTGTGAGATATTCGTCGAACGCAGGACGACGAACTCTTTGTGAGTGAAGTTGTTTTCCTCGAATGGAGATCGACAAATTCACTTCAGAAAACTTTCGTCAAACGGAGCTCGACAAAATGTCTTCAAATCTTCAGACAGAGCTCGACGAATTATTTGACTATTAATTATTTCGTCGATCTCAGGTCGAAGAATTTCTTAATTTTCGTGGAACGGAGTTTGTCAATTCATATTCTGGAAAACCTTATATCTAGGTTTTTCTTCGACCTCCATCCCGCGCTTTCTGTTCTCTTGTACTGGATCGCCATTTGTCTCTCTTACAGGTGATTCCAATGGCTATTCCAGCAGGTGCCCTAACCGGAATGAAGTTTGACATGGGCTTTGACGTCGACTTCGAATCCTTTCACCATTCAGATCCAATATTTCTGCATATACTGAAACTTTTGGAGGAACGAAAACTGAAAAATCTGATGCCAACAAAGATAAAACTATATGCAACTGAAATCATAGAGTGGGTTTATACATCTACATCAGAGGAGAACACTATGATCGGAATAATTGCGGGTAACTCTGTATCTTTATCTCCCGCTGTACTTATTGAAATTTTTGGATTGGTTAATGGAGAAGAACAATTAGAAATTGATTCTGAAGAATATGAGATGATGTTGAGTTTAAGGGGTTATGCTGGAGATAACCCAAATAAGTTATTAAAGAAACACTTATCTACCAAATACAAATTCTTGGCAGATATTGTAGGAAAGGTTTTGCTGGGCAAGCATACAACCCATTACTACATTACCAGACACCAGTTTCTGGTTATGTGTGCAGTGATTAATAAAAAGGAAGTGGATTGGGCTCAAATCATATTTGATTTGATAAAGAAAAAGAACAACAAGAAGGAAGTTTACTTTGGAAGGATCCTAGGGATCTTCCTGAAAGAAAAAGCTGCTGAATCCCTGGTCTCACAGGTCATATTCATTAATGCCAGCAAGAGGCTCACATGCACCTTGTTTGGCAGGTGGGAGAGGACCATCACTAAGCCATCCAGGGCTTCAACCTCTTCCACCACAGCTTCTGAGAGCACCAGGGCTGTAAGAGCTACTCTCCACCCTGATGAACAGATCATTCCACCCTCATCATCTCTTCCAGCTTTTCTACCTACACTTCCACTAACAGTCCAAACCATCTCTCCAACTCCACAACCACAATAATAACCTCTACTGCAACAACAAAAATACTCTACTCATGTTCCTACTCCACCTACATCTCCACAAATTGATCTTATAGAGATCCCATCTTCCACCCTTCACGAAAACCAACCACCAACACCACCTGATTCCCCCCATGACACATATATTCCCTCCACACCACCTTCATCTCCTCTTCCACCTCACCTATCCTCGATTCCAACTTTTGATCTTCTGACTTCCCCCCTCAATTCTCTTCCTCCTCAGGATATCCACATGCTTTATGTCCCTCCTTCATCATCTCCAACATCTATCATTCCTCCACATGTTTCTACTCACACTACATCTGAAACATCCACTGCTACAACATTGGACCCCTCCACCATATCTTCCATCATTGCTATCATCACACCCCTAATAAAATCAATTATAGTAGAGGCCATTATACCTCTTGCTACTTCTATCTCCACCCTTTCTGCTCAACTTTCTGCCTTCACTGCTGCCCCCTCTTCATTCAGGGGCCTGGCTCCAGTATACACTGAAACTAGGCAGGGGGAGATGCTTAATGAAGAAGCTACATCACCCGCAATAGAAGCAGAAATCTCAGCTCCAGCAGCTCCAGTAATAGCAGAGGCAAAAACACAAATAGCAGATACAGATTTTATTCCTGATGATAGAGATTTAATTGATTTGATTCATTTTATTGAGACTGACATGGACATTGATGAGTCAGTCCCTGAAGAGATAGTTGTTGAAGACATTCTTTCTGTTTTTGAATTCATAATTAATCCCATAATAAACTTAGTTGATTTATTGAAAAGTTTTGATATTGCCTTTCTGAATTATTTTCCAGCAGTACCTACTAAGCCATCCTTGGCTATTATACCATATACTTCTTCAATCTCTCCAAAAGTTGCTAAGCAACTTAGAGATAGTTTTGTTATTTCAAAGCCAGCAGTCATGCCATCTCCAAAAGAAGTTATTTCTGTTCCAACATTTGTAATGGATGACTCACCCTTAAAAAATCTGGATGATTTGATTTTGGCTAATACAGAAGAAGAAAGTAAGGCAGCTGCTGAAAGCACTATCAGAACCAGTTCTCCAGTCTCTCCTATGGCTTCTTCTCCAGGTCCTGTTGAAATTTCTGCTCAAGCTCCTGAAAAGCCAATCATTTCTACTGAGGCTCTAAAAGCACTCAATGACATATATGATAACCCTCAGGGATCAGATAATGATAATGATGATGATGAGGATGAGGAAGATGATTCAAATGATGAACCTAAGAGGAAGTTAGTATCAAAGAAAAGAAAAGCCCCTCCTCCTCCTGCTCCTAAGCATAATCCAAACAATGACACTCCTTATTATACTCTCCAAAAGATAACTCCATACAAAGGGATGCCATCTTGGATGTGGTTATCTAAAAACCAGTGGAAGGAAAGGAAGAAAAGCAGAAGGTACTCTCCTCCATCAGTTCAGAAATATAGAAGAGATCCACATCCTCCAGCTGCTGGTGCTTCAAGCACATCTTCTCAAAGATCTGCCATGCTTCAAACATATCAAAGACACCAAAGGAGATCACATGAAAGCAGCCAGCACAGGCAATACTCTTTAGGAAAGCAACATCAGCAGCAGCAGCAACATCATCAGCAGCAACAATAACATCAACAACAGCAAAAACATCAACAGCAGCAACAACATCAACAGAAGCAACAACGTCAACAACAACAGCGATAACCCACTGAACATCAACTAGATGAAGGCTCTAAAAGACCATCTTCTCCTCCTGTTCCTTTTGAAGATCCTGAAATAGCTACTACTGCTAGAATGGCCAGGTTTCAGGAAATTGTAGGCTTTGCTATGATTAACAAAGCCAAAGCTGAAGGAAAGGATCCTTCTAAATATTCAACAATGTCAAAGTACAAGAAATAGGAACTTAAAATATTTGATAAAGCAAATAAGTTTTTCAATGTAGATGACTACATGAAGTTTCACCCAGAAGCAGTTGTCCCCAGAGCTACATCTTTGAATATTATAGGGGCTGCTGACATGACCATGACAAAAGTGCAAGCTTCAGATCCCAAAAGAGAGATTGTGTTCACAAAGCCTGAGAGAAGAGTAAGCAAGAAATGCCAAAGGAAAAGAAATAGAAGAAGTAAATTTTGAAATCTTTTGTTTTCTACAATTATCTATAACTGCTCTATATTCTGAACAAAGCTTATGTATATATATCTGCTGCATGTGTTATTGATCTCTGCCAGATATATGCTTTTTCTGCTTTGTTTATTTTTCAATTTTGATTTGAGTCTGTAATTAGTGACCTCACCCAAATAGGGGGAGATTGTTGGATCCCTAGTAAGATTTGGGCTAGGTTCACTAAGTTAGGACCATATGACCCACATTGTATAGCCAGGGTCATAGTTGTGTCCTAGAGTTTAGGCAAAGTCCTTAGAGTCAACATCACATGGACTAGCTATCAACAAGACTGCCAGATACTCAAGACTAAGAAGATTTCAAGACACTGTAAATTGAGTTCGACATTCGTCGAACTCAGGTCGACGATTGTCATGCTCAGCTCGATGATCTCCGATAAAATTCTCTGAGCTGAGCTCGATGAACTTTATTCTTTGGTCGACGAATCTTTGGACTACTACAATATTCTGTCAAGACTATGTTCTCTAGTCTTAGGTCGACGAACTTAGTTCACTGCCTGACGAATTTTGGATTATCTACTTCAACATCTTAGAACCATAAGACATGTGTCGACACTCAGAGTATATGTCGACACCAACTGACTCGACACTAGAAGAACTTGTGTCGACACCCAGATCATCAGTCGACACTTTGGAAAGGTTTTGTCGACACCGCACAGAAGACCTATGTCGACACACAGGATATCAGTCGACACTTTGAAAAGGTTGTGTCGACACCATACAGAAGACTTGTGTCGACACATAGGATATCAGTCGGCACTTTGAAAAGGTTGTGTCTACACCACACAGAAGACTTGTGTCGACACACAGGATTTCAGTCAACACCACCTGTGTCGACACCAGGAGTAATTGTGTTGACACACAGAATATTTGACAACTCCAGAAACTTAGCACGACGAAATCAAATCTTAGGTCGACGAATTCTGGAAACCTTAATTCTCATTTCAGATACAACTGTGAATATTCTAAGTCCAGAATGGTTGCTGAACTCCAGTCGACAAACACAGTTATCAGCTCGATGAATTCTGTCATCAGTTCGACGATTCCAGACTTAGCATTTATTCTTTCTGTCCTTAGTCTATTGCAATAATTTCTGAATGATTAATGACAAAATATTCTCTGAATATTACCGTTGGATGGTACATTAATCACGGCTTTCATCAGAATTATTGTTTTCCATTTTCCCAAGAGACAGTTGAGGAAAGAAATCAATGCAGTTTATTTTTGAGGACCGCCGGCATTAATTACCGTAGAAGGATTCAAATTTCGAAAGGAAATTTCCTCAGGAAATATAAAAAGAGATTTTTCTCTCTTTCTTGAAAAAACACAGCACAGAAAAGCAAGAAAATAAGAACAATCAGCGTACCAGAGCAATTGTAGAGACACAACATACACAGACACAAAGATTTTCAATCAGTCTGTCTTCAACAGTTTCTCTGCTCCTTTCACAAAAGCTCTGATACAAAAAGAAAATTTGCTCTCAGAAGAAGAAGAACAATCATACAAAATCAAGAGTCTTCTTACTTCAACACTCCAGGACTTCCAAGGGCAACAAATTTCAAATCTGTCAAGAAGATCCTGCAGATAAAGGCTAAAAGCTTGAAGGCCTATCACCCTGCAGCAAGGCTTCCATATGTCCCTAAACCATTCAATATCTCAGGGGGAGTCATTTTCTACCATCAATAATCCACAAGTCTTCTCTCTGATTGTTGACAGAGAAGACATAATCAACTATCTCACCCCCAATGTGTAAAGGGTTGTCATCTCCCTTCAAAAGTGATTCCTGGTTACAAGTCACCTGATCAAAAGACTTGGGGATTTGGTTTTTGAGCACCTGATCAAAAGCTCATTGGTGTCAGGAACCTAATCAAAAACATGAGTGGATTCCTACCAGGATGCTAGAAGAGTGGATGTACCTAGGTTGGGGAACCACTATAAATTTCTTGTGTCGTCTAGTTGCCCTCTTTCTTTTATTTTCTTGCTGTGGTTGTGGTAGTTAGTTTCTATGCTTTTATATTTTGATTTATTTACTACTACACTTCGACTTATCTGCATTATCCAGCAGAGAATTTTATAAAACTCTAAATACTCTATTCACCCCCTCTAGAGTATTCCTGATCTAACTGCTCACTTTCAACAACATCTGTGAAGAGCAACTGCTAGCTACTATATATTCTGCTTCAGCTGTTGATGTACACACAAATGATTGTTTCTTATAGAACCAAGACACTAGTCTCATACCAAGGAACTGGCAAGTTCCTGAGGTACTTTTCCTGTTAACCCTGCATCCAGCAAAGTCAGCATCTAAATATCCAGGTAAATCAAATTCTGACTATGTAGGATATCAAAGGCCTAGACTAGGACAACTCTTTATATATCTCAAAATTCTTTTTAGAAAAATTAGGTGAGATTGCTTAGGGTTCACTTGGAACCTAGCACAAAGGCATGTGGCAAATATGATATCAGGTCTGCTAGCTGTAAGATATAATAGGGACCCAATAATGCCCCTATATAACTTCTGGTAAATAGGTTTCCCATGTGGATCAGAATCTTTTACAGCATTAGTAGTCATAGGTGTTTTCTTTGCTGAGGCATCAGTCATCCCAAACTTTTTAAGAAGCTCTTTATTATACTTAGCATGAGAGATGAAGATGCCATCAGGTAGTTGCTTCACTTGGAGACCAAGGAAGTAGGAGAGCTCACCCATGGTACTCATCTCAAACTTATAATGTATGAGGTCAGAAAATCTCTTGCATTGTTTGGAGTCAGTAGACCCAAATATGATGTCATCCACATAAATTTGTACTAACAAGATTTTATCCTTATGGTGTCCAGTGAATAAGGCTTTATCTACTCTGCCTCTTGTGACATGCTCTATCTAAAAGCTAGCTAAGGTCTTATACCAAGCTCTTGGAGCTTGCTTTAGACCATAGAGAGCTTTATGCAATCTAAATGCATAAGAGGGATAGGTTGGAGAGACAAAACCTGGAGGTTGTTCAACATAAACCTCTTCTTTTAGTACTCCATTTAGAAAGACACTTTTCACATCCATCTAGCAGACCTTAAACTTCTTGTAGGTAGCATAGGGAAGAAAGATTCTAACTGTTTCTAACCTTACAACTGGTGCAAATGTTTGATCATAGTATATGCCTTCTTCTTGCCTATATCCTTAAGGAACAAGTCTAGCCTTGTTCCTCACAATTGCACCTTGTGCATCTAGTTTGTTTCTATATACCGATTTGGTTCTAATGACTGGGTAGTCTTTGGGTCTTGGAACCAAATCCCAAACTCTACATCTCTCAAACTGGTTGAGTTCCTCTTGCATTGCAATGATCCAGTGGGGATCTTGCTCAACATCTTTTTTTGATTGAGGTTCAACTTGAGAGAGAAAACATACATGCATCACATCTTGGTTGAGTTGATGCCTTGTCTGTACACCTACTGTTATGTCTCCAATCACTTGGGATCTAGGGTGATCCCTTAGTGTGAAAAGATCAGTGGGTGGAGTTGGTTTAGCAACAACATTTGGATTTAATTCCTGTTGTGGAATTATGTTTGCTGTTGAATGAGGTTCAACTTCTTCCAAAGATTCTTCTTCACTGTCTTCATCAACTTGTAGAGAAGGATGTGTTGGAGCCTCTTGGGTGAGGTTTAGTCTATCCAATTTCTCACACAAGTGAGGTACCTGCAAAGGATTACTGGTAGAAATCTCTTTCTCCTTATAAGACATGTTAGTTTCATCAAAAGTAACATATATAGATTCCTCAATTTTTAAAGATGATTTATTAAACACCCTATAAGCTTTGCTTACTTGGGAATATCCTAGAAAAAATTCCCTCTTCAGACTTAGATTCAAACTTTCTAATGTATTTCTTGTTATTATTATGTATATAGCATACACATCCAAATACTTTAAAATATGTGATTTTAGGTTTGTTCCCTTTAAGTAATTCACAGGGAGTCTTATTCTTAAGTTTATGTATCAAACTTCTATTCAGTACATAATTTGTTGTGCTTACAGCCTCTGCCCAAAAGTATAGTGGCATATAAGCATCTGCAAGTAATGTGCGTGCAGCTTCAATCAGATTTCTATTCTTCCTTTCAGCTACCCCATTTTCTTGGGGAGTTTTAGTAGCTGAGAAGCAGTGTCTGATACCTTCCTTCTCACAGAACTCATGCATAAGAAGAGACTCAAACTCTATACCATGATCACTTCTGATCAATGTAACATGATTATAGTACTCAATCTGTATGGTCCTGAGAAAATCTGTAAGTACCTTAAAGGTATCTGACTTAGATCTCAGAAAAAACACCCAAGTGAATCTTGAGAAGTCATCTACAATGACTAGTGTATAGGATTTCCCTCCTAGGCTTTGTACTGCAATGGGTCCAAAGAGATCCATGTGTAGCAAGTACAAGATCCTAGGTGAATCAGTTTTATTAATTGATTTAAAATTAGATTTAGTTTGCTTGCCTAGTTGACAAGCCCTGCAAAGGCCTTCCTTCTTGTAGGGACCAGAAGGTAAACCTCTTACAAAGACTGTCTTTAGATAGCATTGCAATATTTTTCATGTTTACATGTCCTAATCTTTTATGCCATAATTTGTTTTAAGTGCAAACAATATTAAGCAGACAAGTATCTGAATTGGCAGAATAGAAATCAACAAAATAAACGTTTCCTTGTCTATTTCCAATTAAAACATTCTATTTTTCTTTATTAGAAATAATACAAGTTTTTGAATTGAAATGTACTTGATAACCTTCATCACATAATTGGCTAATAGATATGAGGTTATGCTTGAGTCCTTTTATATAAGTCACTTTCTTGAATGTGACTGCTCCAATCCTTACTTCTCCATAGCCTTTAGACTGGCCACACTTTGAATCACCAAAGATGACATTTGGTCCCAGCTTGGACTTGTAATTGTGTAAGTTGTCCTTGCTGTCAGTTATGTGCTTGGAGCATCCACTATCCAGATACCATAGTTGATTTACAACTAGACAGCACTTTTCCTGCAATGAAAACAGTTAGTTGTTCTTAACCCAGGTTACCTTGGGTCCTTTATATTGTTGATAAGAAAAACTGGATATCATAGAATACTCAGGTTGTGATTTATATCCTAATGGATGATATCTTCTGGGAGGTATTATCCAATCTACAAGTGAATTAAATGGTTTCTTAGTTTGATTTGAGTTGGTGTTATAATTATAATTTTTGTCAAGTCTGACTTGGTTCGAGGAATTATTGTGAGTTTGTCGACCAGAGTTCGACGAAATGGGATGAGATCGTCGATCTCTGCTAAGAGAATGAAAATAGTCATTTTCTGTGCCCCAAGTTTATCAATCTCTGCTCGACGAACCATACACAGTTCGTTGATCGCAGTAAGATGAATGATTATTATATAAATTTGCATTCAGCGTTCATCGACTTGAGTTCGACGAACTGGCCACATTTTGTCGATCTGAGTTCGACGAAATCTGCTGAACTTTATTTTTACTTGTTTTCTGGTTTCTGTTATTTTGACCTTTTAAGTTGGGCATTTCTTTTATGGTTTGTTTAATGGTTGTTATTTCTTTGCCCTTAGCAAAAACAAATTTAATGAGGGTTGATAAAATATTCTTCTTAAGAATTGGGGGTAAACTTGATGAAGCACCCAAGCCTAGTTTGCCATTTAGTCTAGCATTGACTGTGCTTGTAATGTCCATCAGCTTAAGGCTTCTCCCATTGAGAGATTCCTCAAGTTGTTTAGCCTCACATAACTCAGTTTTAACAGAATAATTTGTTCATTAGCTAATGTAAGTTCATCTTTTAGCTTGATGTTTTCAGATTTCAGTGTTTCTTGACTAGTTAGTTCTTCCCTAAGTGCTTTGATTTCTTTTTCAGAATTTATTAAATCAATGCACATAGTTTTAAATTCAATCTTAAAAGCATCAGAATTATAGTCAAAGGATAAACGTATCTGATCATCTTCTGTCTCTGAAGCTTCTTTATTGTCAAAATCTTCTTCTTCTAATTGACTTCTAGAGGCATCAATTGTCATAAGACATACTTCCTTGGCCCTTGCCTCTTCCTCATCTTCACTGGAGCTGGAGGATGTGGATTCATCCTCAGTTTCACTCCAGGATTCAGCTACAAAGCCTTTCTCATTCTTCTTGTATTTGCTGGAAGAAGGCCTGCTACTATGCTGTCTTCTAGAATCCTTCTCTCTTCTCTTTTCCTTATTTTGATTTTCTGAACACTCTGAGATGAAGTGTCCAGGTTTCCTGCAGTAAAAGAAAACCATTTATTTAGTGGGAGTTTTGTCATACCTTGGTTTGTCATCCTGTCTGGATGATTTTCTTCTGAAATCCTTCCTTGCCATTTTATAGAATCTCTTGGCAAAGAGACTCATCAGCTCTTCATTCACAGTTGAGGCTTCAGTTTCTTCAACAGCTTTAAAAGCTATGCTGTGCTCCTTCCTTTCTAGTGGAGGTGTTCTCTGCTCAGCTGATTCTCTGGATTTGATCAGCTGCTCATAAGACTTGAGTTTTCCTAAAAGAGATTCTGTGGAAATCTCATTTAGGCTCCGGGCCTCCTTGATTGGCTAGATCCTTGAATACCATGATCTTGGGAAGTACATGAGAATTTTGTCATTCACCTCAGTGAGGTTGATGTCCTTGTCCAATATCTTTAGCTCATTGATGATTGAGCTCAGTCTATTGTATATATCTGCAACTGATTCTGCTTCCTCCTTGAAGTTCTCATATTGTGATATGAGGTCGGATCTTCTATCCTTTCTTTCATCAGCAGATCCAGCCACCATTTGATTAAAGAAATCCCAAATGGCCTTGGCTAATGTGCATTTAGCCACTTTTTGGAATATGTCATCAGACATTGTTTGGGCCAGAATGTTCATGGCTTTGGCATCAACAACTTTAGCCTTCTTCTGAGCCTTAGTCCACTCAGGTGGTGGAACTGCATTAGTGCTGGATGTTGCTGTGGAGGTAGATGGTTGAGGAGGACCTGTCACAATGGACTTGTAGATATCCTCATCAATAGAGTTCATATATAACTTAATTCTTGCCTTTCAGATGACAAACTTATTTAGATTGCATACTGGAGGTCTTGTGCGTGCATAGTACTTGTTCTGTAACATGCTGTAAATATAAATCTAATAGAAATAAAACTCAGATCTAACTCAGGATCTTTTGGTTCAAGTGTTAGCTTGTTCAACCAAAGGAACCTTGCTCTGATACCAATTGAAAGTAAGGGTTAGATCTGAAATACTCTAGAGGGGGGGGGGGGGTGAATAGTGTATTTAGGGTTTATAAAATTTTTCCTAATTAATTCAATCTATTACTAGTGCTGCAGAAATTAAATTAAAAACACAAACACAGCAACCTAGCAAGCACAACCACAGTAAGAACAAAAGAAAAGAGCAACCCAGACAACACAAGAATTTTATAGTGGTCCCCAACCTGAGTACATCCACTCTTCTACCACCCTGGTAGGAATTCACTCAGGTTTTTTATCAGGTGACTGCCACCAATGAGCTTTTGATCAGGTTCTCAAAAATCAATCCTCAAGTGTTTTGGTCAGGTGACTTACAACCAGGAATAAATTTTGAAGGAAGTTAAGAACCCTTTATACATTGGGGGATGAGAGAGTGATTTTGTCTTCTCTTTCTCAGATACAACTGAGAAGACTCTAGTGGAAAGATGATGTTAGCAAAGGCTCCCCCTGAGATATAGAATGGTTCAGGAAGTTAAAGCCTTGCTGCAGGGTGATAGGTCTTCAAACTTTTGCTTTGGCCAGAAGAACTCCAGGAACTTCTTGATAGATAGAGTGTTTGTTGTCCTTTGAAGAATCCTGGGATGTAGAAGGAAGAAGACTCTTGATCTTGATGTATGTTCTTCTTCTTCTTCAGCTTGCTATTCTTTTATCTGGTCAAGGGCTAGGGCTTCTTGTCTCTTGACAGTGTTATTGCCATGTGAGCTCTGTGTTCTGTATATTCTCTATGTCAGTTTTTCTATTCTCCTGTATTGTTATTTTTTCTGTCGAGAGATATGAAGAAAATCCCTTTTATATTTTCCATATAATTTCCCTTTGAAATTTGAATTCCTTTCTTCATTTAATGCTGACGGCCTGGAGAATATTTGCATTGATTGATTTCCCCAACTGTCCCATGGAAAAACGGCAAGCAATAATTTTGATGAAGACCGTAATCAATGCTTGCTTCTAATGATAATATTCAGAGAATATTTATGTATTGATTACTCAGGAATTATTACAATAGAAAAGGGGCAGAGAGAGAGGAAATTTCTAAGTCTGAAACTCTACAGAATTCGTTGAGAAGAATTCATCGATCTGTGTCCAGAGTTCGTCGAACAGATAAGTCAAGTTTGTCGACCAGATAATAGTTGTTCGTCGAGCTGAGATCCAAGATCGTCAACCTGAGGACAGAACTGCTTTCTCTGGAACCTTGCCAACTATGTGCATCAAGATCATCGAGCTGAGAATATAACTTCATCGACTGAATAACAAAATTTCATGTTTCTTGGGCTTTGAAGTAACGTGTCCAGAAATCATCGACCTGAGAACTACGTTCGCCGACCTGAAAACTTCTAATTGCTACTTGATAATTCTTGCCAAGACTGTGGTCTAAGTTCATCGAGCTGAGAAGATGAATTCATCGACTGAAGAATGATTCTGGACTTAAAATACTTGAGTGTTTCTGGTCTTATAGTGTTGAAGTAGATGATCCAAAAATCGTTGACCTAAAAACTAAGTTCGTCGACCTGAGAACTAAGTTCATCGACTGGAGTTAAGTGTGAAGAATTCTGGACTTGGAATGTTGAAGTATACTCTAGAATTCGTCGACCTGAGATTCAAGTTCGTCGGGCTCAGCTCAGAGAATTGACTCTGATTTCATTGAGCTGAGCATGACTTTCGTCGACCTGAGTTCGATGAACGTCGAAATCATTTTCTGAGTCTTTGAAATTTCTCTAACTCTTGAGTCTTTTGTAGTCTGTTGATGGTTGGTCCATGTGGTGTTGACTCTAAGGACATGGCCTAGACTCTACAACTCATACATGACCCTGGCTATACATGTTGGGTCAAACATCCTAGCTTAGTGAACCTAGCCCAAATCTAACTAGGGATCCAACAGTGTGGACCCCTGTCAGCAGACGGCTGTATGTTGCTTTAACGGAAGAAGTCATACAGTAGACTTCTGGCATTGTTTGTCGTGTTCTGTAACTTTCCCGCACTTAATTTGAATAAAGTTGAATTGTTTACTTTGCTGACATCACCATTTTGTGGGCTTAGCGAAAATCAAGCATCATTAGTATAGACGTTGAATAAGTAAGCTTCACTCAATGCCAAAACAATTAGACAAATTTTTTGTCACTATGTTTTTAGTGAGCAACCTGCACTCAACGCCAAAATACAGAAAAATTTCTCTGCCATTAGGCATTGTGTGAATAACCTTCACTTAATGCCAAAAGACTTAAAAAAGTTTTTTGTCATTAGGCGTTGAGAGAGCAACCTTCACTAAACGCCAAAACACTTAGAAAAATTTCTTTATCTCTAGGCGTTGAGTGATTGAGCTTCACTCAACGCCAAACTGCTTAACTGGAATTCTGTCACTTGGCATTGAGTGAGTAAACTTCACTCAACGTCATAACACTTACATTTTATTTTAGTCACTTTGCATTGAGTGAGTAAGCTTCACTCAATGCATTCGCGACTTAGCCAAATTTCTATGAAGTTGCAGTCTCTGACTGACTAAGGTTCAATCAACGCTTTTTATCACACGGCGTTGAGTGAGTAAGCTTCACTCAATGCCTGTGGACTTAGCCAAATATCTAAATAGATTTTTTTGTGGCATTGACTGTCAGAGCTATACTCAATGATTTATGTTGTATGGCATTCAGTGAGTAGACTTCACTCAAGTCCTATGGACTTAGCCACATTTCTGCCTATTTCTTATTACGCTTTGAAAGGTTCAGCTTTACTCTATACTTTTAGCTATATGACGTTGAGTGAGTAGACTACACTCAATGCATGTGGAATTAGCCACTTTTATGTTTAACCAATAGTTAGGCTTAGACTAACCAAGCTATACTCAACGCTTTTAGCTGTATGTCGTTGAGTGTGTAGACTACACTCAATGCCTGTGGACTTAGCCACTTTTCTGTCTAGCCAATAATTAGGCTTAGACTAACCAATCTTTACTTAATGCTTTTAATTACATGACATTGAGTGAGTAAGTTTCACTCATTGCCGGTGGACTTACGTGATTTCCAGCCTATCCATCGTCTTCTCGTGCATTTGGCATTGAGTGAGTAGACTTCACTAAACTCCTGTAGACTTAATTAAATTCCTGCACCTGGCATTGAGTTAGTAAACTTCACTCAACGCCTGTGGACTTAGGAAAATTCCTGCCCGTCCAGCATCTATATTTGTGTCCACCTGTCAAATCACTTCAAATACCCATCCTATCAATGTTTTAAGGACAACCTACATGCCTGAACTTAAGCACACATCAAATACAGCTTTTTGTATATCATTGACATGATTGACTTCTTCAAATCTGGGACATTGTGGGAAATGGACGCAATAATGGGTCAGTGGCTACTGATCAATCGGTGCACCTAGAGCAGGTCCGGATAGATAATATAGATATGCGGGTATTACAACACAATAAGGTTCCGCTGGTCAAGGTCCTGTGGAGGAATCATGGACAGGAGGAGTGTAACGCCTCCACTCGTCATATGGAATATAATGGTGGGTCTGGCCGGGGCCACACGCCATATTTCATAGACAAACTGAGGAATTACGTATGAATATCAGAATCACGTTCTACTCGCATTCTTACTCAGAGCATTCTAGCGAAAGCATTTTAAGTTGCAAGAACTCATCATAGTGAATGTCCACTAAATATATATAAATCACACATTTATATATGTCACCAGGAATGTATACAAATAAACAACTCTCATGGCCTTAAGCCTTACAAGTTTCTCTTTACAAATATATAGCTTCATACATCGACACACAGGCCGGCCACACATGAAATCCAAGACTTCGCACGGCCTTCGAGGGCCTTTCCGCAGCAAGGCTTCAATCCGCTCAATCCAATTCAACCCGTCAGCACCTACAGTAAAACATCCACTCCAAGAGCGGTAAACAAAGCAACGGTCAGCATTAGCTGACCAATTATAACGACCCTACCCTTACCCGGGGCAGTGGTTCCTTCCCTGTATGCATCGCAATTACAATATAATTATATATGCGTTTAAGCACAACAGTATCACAAATGCCAGCCTCCGCCAAACGCTCCATGCACTCAGGGCACCTTATTGGTGTACCAGATATACCAGTTGCCCACCACCGAGCAGAGGTTTTTAACATGTTGGTTGGCCGACCCTAGTCTACCAACACGCATGCTGGCGACATACCGTCCATCCCACTCAGAGGTGCTAACCTCAAGACAAACTTGAGCATTCCCACTTCGGATCGACCCACCCTTGTGGTGCAGCAAGCTAGGTCTGGCCCATAGCCCCCATTTGTCTTGCCACCAATCGATATCCCACAACACAGGTACAAGTCAGCCATTTCCCATTGCTCAATTCGTCAATAGCGCAGATCTTGATGCGGGTCAACCTTCCCTTTCCTGCTCCACACATAGCTCTCATAGAGCCGCTTTCCAATCAATTCCAGTTCATCACCACACCCAATACAAGGGCTCATACACAGCTTTTCAAGGATTCACAATTCACAAGCATCCGTACAATCCACGGAGACTTCTCGGGTTCACAATATAAACATCAACAATCCAAAATAACGGTCCGGATGGGCTTCACACAGCATGCCTATGCCATACTACATATTTTCGGCTCTAAATGCAGACTCAATCGGGAATCACTTACGCTTTCCACCTCTTGGTAGAGGATTCCATACTTATGCATAAAGAAAGGACTTCACTTGTCCAAAAAGGAGATCATTACCCTTGACGATCGCTTTGGATCCATGAACTAGCTAGATGGAAATCACTGTCACGGCTTTGCCGCCACGAATCTGACCTCGGCTCTCGATTCGCCGCGCTAACGATCCTGTAATAGCCGGATCCCTTCTACTTCTTCCTCCTAGATCTCCCTTCTATCTAGCTCTTTTATAAAGTGAATGGGCTAAAGATGAATGAATCTTATCTATCCACTTCCAGCCTTATAACAGCATCGAAAGGCCTGGACCCTTGGATCCAAGATGAAGGGAATGAACGGCCACGATTTGCCTAAAGATATCCATTTTTGGGCTAACACGCCCGTGTCACAGGATGTGTCCCTTAAGCGGCGCACGAACTGCCTTATCCATAATAGGACATAGCCATGTGACACGCCCGTGTTACATGGCTGACACTCCCGTGTCACTCAGTACACACCCGTGTCTAGTGGCTGTGTACCTCAGGCAGTACACCACTACCCCAACCCGAGCAGGACACGACCATGGGACATGCCTGTATCCCAGGCTGTATACCCCAAGACACACCAGTGTCCACCAGCACTCATCTCCGGCTGATCCAGAGAAGGACACGACCCTATGACATGCCTGTGTCATAGGCCATATACTCAACTTGACTTGTCGTTCGATGATCGTCGAGCACAGTTCGTCGATCAGAGGAGGACACGCCCTCTGACACGCCCATGTCGTAGGGCGTGTTCCCTATCGAGAACTTCTCGAGTGCATTTCATCAAGCACTCGACAAGCTGCTCAACCCGAGCAAGACACGCCCTGGGACATGCCCGTGTCCCAGGCCGTGTCACCCAACCTGACCAAAATTGGGATTTGGGGTGTTACAACCCTCCCCTCCTTACAAGAAATTTCATCCCAAAATTTAGCTCAGCTATAGACATCAAAATAACCATGTCGTTCCTTGGTAAAATGATCCGGGTTAGAGGTCAGAGGCCGCAGCTTGTCTCGCCCCACGACATCGCACAAAACAAGTCATTAACATGTCATACATACACACCATACTCAAATCGTTTACCCCAGTATTCATACATCAATAGAACCATTCCTTTATTACGCCTTGTTCAAATGATCACTGGATAAAACAAGGTGTAAAACATCTCATCGTTCATCCCTACATACAACATATATTTACTTCACCAAAGTAACGTAGTTTACTATTCAGTTTACTTCCGCGCATCTGCATCTCTCATAAGTCGTTTTATGGCCTCTTGTACTTCCAAACTAAACACTCGAGGCTGTTGTACTTCACCGATTGAGCTTTGCAGCTCCTACAATTCAAGATTGTACACTCGAGGTTGCGTATGGGATGTAGATGTCTCGGTCACTGCTTTACCCTTTTCTTCATAAGACACACCTGTCTTTTTCTCATTCCTTGGAGGGAAAATCCAACAATAACGGGCCATATGTCCCTGCTTCCCGCATTTAAAACATGTATGTGTTTCAACACGTTCTTGTCCATAGGTTGCTCTCGAAGAAACAGTCGAAGGAGTTAGTTCAGCAGGCCTGAACCTCTTCTTGTCTCATCTCCTAAACTCTGACTGTTCCACCTGTGGAACTTTGAATTACGACTTCTCCACTGCCAGGCTCTTCTTATCCTGTACCTGTTTCAAATATTTCTTCAGCTCCCAGGCTGTATCTACTAATGTTTGGAAGCCTTGGTTCACCGAACTCGGGAGTGCCAACCTCAACTCATCATGCAGTCCCTCATAAAATCTTTTCGTCTTCCGTGCCTCCTCAGTAAAGGTAGACCCCGTATAGTGCCCCAGCCTGGAAAACTCATGCAGGTACGTATCAACATTACTCTCACCCTGCACCAGACGTTGGAACTCATTTTGCATAGCAATTCGCCGCGACATTGGCAAATACTTGGCCAGAAATAATCTTGAGAATTCTTCGATCGATATCTCTTCCAATCCTCGACCTGCTAAGTGGTGCAATTCCACTTCATCCCACCAAAGCCTTGCATCTCCTTCCAACAGAAAAGTGGCTAAGTTAACTTTCTGCCAGTGCGCAGTCCTGATTGCTGTCAGGATTCTCTTCACTCTTGCGAGACAATCTTCATCCTGCATAGGGGAACCCGTTTCTCCAAACATAGGTGGATGAAACTCCATAAACCGTTTCAATTGCTCGTCAGCTGCTTGCTCCTCAACCAGAACCTTAACACGCTCTTGCCTTGCAACAGGCCATACTGGCACCCTTGCAGGGCTTGCCTGCCCAATAGGTTGTGCATGTAATATTGCGAGCACCGTCTCAGTAACCACACGTATGGTCTCCACTGAGGGAGGTGTAGGCGCCTTAGCTGGTGCCGCACTCTCATCAGAACGCTGGGGATCAGACTACCCAACACCACTCCTCGTCACCTATCAATGGAAAAAACACCAATTACGTCCATTCCATAATGATAAACATACATTGACTATACACTCACGCTCCTCTCGTGCATGTATTACATTCCTAGTGGATATTCTTGAGTTCAATTATTTTCACCCTCCCAAAAATCTCAAACCTGACTCTGATACCACTTTGTAACGCCTCCACTCATCATATGGAATATAACATTGGGTCCGATCGGGGCCCCATGC
Organism: Platanthera guangdongensis; assembly: GCA_039583875.1. Taxonomy (NCBI): domain Eukaryota; kingdom Viridiplantae; phylum Streptophyta; class Magnoliopsida; order Asparagales; family Orchidaceae; genus Platanthera; species Platanthera guangdongensis. The sequence goes on from CM077160.1 coordinate 99,990,371, forward strand.
CATATTTCACAGACAAACGACGAAATTACATATGAATATCAAAATCATGTTCTACTCGCAGCCTAACTCAGAGCATTCTAGCGAAAGCATTTTAAGTTGCAAGAACTTATCACTGTGAATGTCCACTAAATATTTATAAACCACACATTTATATATGTCACCAGGAATGTATATAAATACATAACTCTCAGTGTCTTAAGGCCTTACAAGTTTATCTTTACAAATATATAGCTTCATACATCGGCCACACATGAAATCCAAGGCTTTGCATGACCTTCGAGGGACTTTCTGTAGTAAGGCTTCAATCCGCTCAATCCAATTCAACCCGTCAGCACCTGCAGTTAGACATCCACCCCAAGAGCGGTAAACAAACCAACAGTCAGCATTAGCTGACCAATTATAATGACCCTATCCCTTACCCGAGACAGTGGTTCCTTCCCTGTATGCATCACAATTATAACATGTCTATATATGCGTTCAAGCACAACAGTATCACAAATGTCGGCCTCCGCCAGATGCTCCGTGCACTGAGGGCACCTTATTGGTGTACCTAATATACCAGTTTCCCACCACCGAGCAGAGGTTTTTAATATGTTGGTGGGCTATCCCTAGTCTACCAACACGCATGTTGGAGACATCCCATCCATCCCACTCAGAGGTGCTAACCTCACGATAAACTTTAGCATTCCCACTTCGGGTCGACCCACCCTGGTGGTGTAGCATGCTGGGTCTGGCCTGTAGCCACACATTTGCCTTTCCACCAATCGATCTCCCACAACACAGGTACAGGTCAGTCATTTCCCAATGCTCAATTCGTCAATAGCGCAGATCTTGATGCGAGACGGCCTTCCCTTCCTGCTCCACAGTTCATCACCACACCCAATACAATGGATCATACACAGCTTTTCAAGGATTCACAATTCACAAGCATCCATACAATCCATGGAGTCTTCTCCGGTTCACAACATAAACATCACCAATCCAAACTAACGGTCTAGATGGGCTTCACACAGCATGCATATGGCTTATTACCTATTTCCGGCTCTAAATGCAGACTCAATCAGGAATCACCTACTCTTTCCACCTCTTGGTGGAGGCTTCCATGCTTATGCATAAAGAAAGGACTTCACTTGTCCAAGAAGGAGAACGTTACCCTTGACGATCGCTTTGGAGCTATGAACTAGCCGGATGGAAATCACCACCATGTCTTTGCCTCCCTGAATCTGACCTCTCCTCTCAATTCGGCGCGTTAACGATCCTCCAGCAATCGGATCCCTTCTCCTTCTTCCTCCTTGCTCTCCCTTCTCTCTAACTTTTTTAGAAAGAGAATGGGCTAAATATGAATGAAGCTTATCCATGCACTTTCAACCTTATAACAGCACGGAAAGGCATGGACCCTTGGATCCAAGATGAAGGGAATGAATGGCCACGATTTTCCCAGAGATATCCATTTTTGCGCTAACACGCCCTATGACATGCCCGTGTCAATGTCGTGTCCCTTATGTGGCGCACGAACCACCTTATCTAGAACAGGACATGGCCATGTGACACGCCCATGTCACATGGCTGACATTCCCGTGTCACTCAGTACACGCCTGTGTCTAGTGGTCGTGTGCCTCAGACAGTACACCACTACCTCAACCCGAGCAGGACACGGCCATGGGACATGCCCGCGTCCTAGGCCGTGTACCCCAAGACACCCGTGTCCACCAGCACACATCCCTAGTTGATCTGGAGAAGGACACGACCCTGTGACACGCCCGTATCACAGGCCGTGTACTCAACTTGACTTGCCGCTCGACGATCGTCGAGCACAGTTCATCGATCAGAGGAGGACATGCCCTCTAACATGCCCGTATCGCAGGGCAAGTTCCCTCTTGAGAACTTCTCTAGTGCATTTCATCGAGCACTCAACAAGCTGCTCAACCCGAGTAGGACACGCCCTTGGACACGCCCATGTCCCAGGCCGTATCTCCTAACCTGACCCAAATTAGGATTTGGGGTGTTATAAGGAGCTTTCCTCGAGCCACTAGACTTGATGGAATAGATTTACCCAGAGCTCTTCGCGTTAGGTATAATTTAAGGGATGTTACCTTCAATTACTTGCAGTAGAAACCCCACAGGCCTAACCTGAATTTCGGGGATGAAATTTTTATTTATGTATTGGGATTTGCAGCATCTCTCAAACAACTAGACCCCTAGGATAGTTTGGTCATGACTGGGTCATGATAAAACCCTAAGAAGCATAAGGAACCAAGTGAGCTTAGACATGAAGGTGAAAATCACCTTGGTCTTCAAAAAGTAAATTACAAATACCAAACCTAAGGTTTGACTTTAGGGCTTCACCTTGACCCTTTGACCCTACCATATCGTCCATAACCAATTATGGGATCCATTGTAGCCATTACGTTCCATTGGGGTCAACTAAGAAGGTCAAATTGCCCCAAGTCAACCTTATCCCTAAATTGGTCAAAGTGCCCTAATTAGGCGCAATTGGCGTCTAATGTGCCCAATTGACCCTACCCAGACCTTCCTAGCCCTTAGGGGAGGCCAAAGGGTCACTAACCACCCATTGGGTTAAACCCAATTGGTCAAATTGATTAAAGTCAACTTTAACCCTGGTTAGGTCAACTAAGCCCAATTGTGGTCAAAGGGCATCCAAATGGGCCCAATATGGCCCACCAAACCATGGTTAGCCCTAGGTGTTGTTAAGGGACCCAGGAAAACCTATTACAGTCAGTTAGGTCACCCTATGTCGCTTAGGGTTGGGCTAACCCACATTAGGTCAATTTAACCTAACTAGGCTAACTCAAGCTCAAACACAAATCTACTTGTGCTAACCTCATTTTAATAATTCATGAGTTAATGGGGCGCTTTTTAGTTAAAATAATCATCTAAATCGGCCATGGTGACTAGGTGAGAGAAAAATGAGAGTTTCCCCCAATTATTAGAGAGAGAAAGTGAGCTTTAATGGCCATGGAAGGCCAAGGGGCCTCCTCAATCCTCCTCCCATGGCAAGGTCCCTCCTCCCTAGTCAGTTAGGAGAAGATCGATGGCCATGGCCAGCCACCTAAGTGGCTGAAATAAATTTCCCCAATTAGGAAGAGAGAGAGAAAGAGAGGTCAATAATAGCATGGAAGGTGAAACCTCCACAAATCTCCTCATTGATGGCTGGATTCAACTCCTTATGAGTAGGGGAGGAGTTTCCAGCAGTTTCCAGGGCACTGAGAGGCTGAATTCATTGAGATTTCAGTTACCCGAAATTCGCCATTAATGGTGATAATGGGAATTCATGCCTTGACCCTTCCCCTCCCCAATTGAAGTGTTTATCTTCATCACAGGACTCAGAGGAGTAAAACAAATCCCCATTCCCCGGAAGAAATCGAGCCCTCTGTGTAGGAGATAGAAGAGCACCCAAAAGCTCCAAAAACGGTCATGATGGACCTACAATCGGCAAGGCTACAAGCCCGCTCTAAGGGCTGGTTCTTCTTCTCTCTCTATGGTAGAATCTAGATCAACTAGGATGTGTAATCGAGCTTAATTGAGCCGATTCCAAACTTAAATTTCCATGGATTTTTGGATTTGGGCTTCTTTGCGAGTTCGACGGAAACCGCCACTCAAGCGGCTGTGCCACCTCCCAGAGATAGCCACCACCTCAACGGAGGTGGTGGTGATGGTGGCCGACTGGGGAGGTGGTCGGGTGGCCAGATTTTGTGGCTGGAAAAGCTACATGAAGTGAACTTTTCGGACTTGTTGTTTGGGGAAGATAAAATCACAACCGTTGATTATGATCAAAATGTTATGTATAAATATTATATGATGATATCTGTACCCCTGACAGTTTTAATTATTAAAAATAGCTAGATTCCTCTACTGTAAAAGTTGTCAACATAGGAAATTTACGAAAGGAAGTCCCTTGTATAATGCCTCTAATTTCAAGTGATTTCGACCAATGGAGCACCCGGGGCACCAATTTTAGTGGAGGGTGTCCCTAGGGTGGACCAGAAACTCAAATGGGTGCCCCCACTACTCTTATTGTCCAAATAAGTCTTAACAAAAATTTTTAATTTTTGGAGATAATTTTCGTAAAGTTTTTGTATAAGTTAATTAAATCAAATGAGATTTATTTAAAGTGGAAACTGACTTTAAAATTCACCGAAGTTTTGGTGAGAGGCTTTTATGGCCATGATAGTGCTCTGGCTAAACAGTTAGCCCATTTGGGCTTGATTTGAATAGTGGGTGTTGAAAACAAGATTTGGTCAAGTGGGCAATATTTGACCTAGGAATTTCTTGGGGTGCTTTGAGGAAATTAATTGGTCTCCCCTCATCCCCTTGGTGTGAAACTTAGGTCACACAATTAAAATGTCATTATAAACTACCTCATGAAAAATTGTAGAGTTCTAGGATGGTTTGGCCATGGGGCCTAGTGTAAACCCTAAAAGTGCACTTTTGGAGTTATTAAAGGACATAGGGTCAAACCCCCATAGAAGTCGGTGAAACTTGGCAATTAGGTTTTTTCTTGCTATTATCACTTGAGAAATTTTATGAAAGTTTTGCGAATATTTATACATTTATTTCTCAATTAATTTAAATATTAGTGCTTTACTTTACTACTAAAATGAAGGGACAAATATTGTGGAAATGCCTTGGAATCTTGCTAGTGATGTTTTTATGACACAAGTATCCTCTGGGAATTTTGGTATAACTTTTGGAAGGGTATTTTAGGTAGATTATTCACAATATGCCCTAATTCAATTATGTTGATATAAATTAATTGGTTGTACATTATAATTTGGTAAAATATGAATCTTATCTAGAGAGCTCATATGGATAACATAGTGCTCTGAAAATTTTATGGAATCATTTAGATGGATATTTACAGTACCTCCTACACACCTTTATTGTTTATAATATTCTTGAATTTAATTATTTATGTGATTAATTGGCCCTAAAAAATTGTGAAAATTTGGCAGAGATCATTTAAGTTAGTTGTAATGCTCTGGGAATTTATTTGCAATTTTTTTAAAGAATATTTCGAGTACTTAATTCAAATGTGGTGCTTATTTAGCAATTATGGTTTAATTAATTTAAGTAATTAAATGAACTTTGTTCTCATCACCCCTGGATAGATAATATTTTTTTTAGCTTGGATAAACCTCCGGTAAATTATTTATATTATTAGACAAGAGAAAATAGTATACCTTTTATAACGGTCCAGGCTCATCAACATGGGACCCAGCCAGACCGCCGGCCTACCAGAGTCCAGACCCGGACACACTGCTAGTAGTCAGCCTTTAACATTCAAGCCTGCAGGCCATGCACCCCAACCCCTCTCCGGCCTGTTTATCATGCCCAGTACATCATGTCCTCACTACATTTCTCTCATCACGGAAGCAAACTAATATAATGACTAGCATTCAGGACTCACAGTCCCTGTCGTCTGAACTTCGAAACTAGACTGCCCGATCTCCAAGCGTGCCGACCTCCGGGGCTGCTCCTCCACGCTGGACTCCACGATCCCCTAAAATGATGTTGTTCGAAAACCGTTAGTCTAAAAGACTAAGTCCTATCATCCTCCGCCCCTTCCTCCATGGCTCCTAGGCACCGAGCGGGGAGAAGGAAAGGAGAGGACATGAAGGTGGAGAATAACAAAACAGATGGCAGCGGACCTATACTAGCAATTCTATAATAGATATTGACAATAAGATGAAATATGAAAATTAACCTTCACTTATGTGGGAACACATAAGCCAAGGGGTCTTCTGCAAGGCTCCCATCGTATAAAAAGTCTCATACCAATTTATACGTTGGGGTGTCGGTTATCAAACAGTAGTAAATATATATATCAAAATTGACCTTAATTTATAAACTTGCCCACACAAGCTTATAGACCAAGGGGTCATTTTGCAAGTCCTAATGTATAAGCGTCCCATTCCACTTATACCTTAGGTGTCAGGGGTTAAATAAAATTGATTATGCTATGACATGCGAGTGGGTATGATGGAACATGCAAGTGCAAAACACACACCCGACTCTATGCACACAGACCTTTAGTTCCCCCTTTCTGGAGCCGTAACCTCCCAGGATACCTCCGTAGTGGTAGACGAAAGTGGTGGGTTGGGCCTCTCCCACCTCTAAACCAGTAAAGCACTACCGGTCAGACCTATCGTATGCCTCAACGCTTGGTGCATGAAGCAGACTCCTGCGTACTCTTGCCGGCTGGCGCACCGGACTTCTGTTGGCAATGTGCTAACCACACTTGCCGAGTCAGCGTATTGGCATCGGTGCATCGACCCTCCAATACCGAAGACCCACCACCTTAATTTTCTTTCCTTTTATGCACATGCAAATTTATCGTATTCAAAACCGAGCCGAAGCTCCCCGGACCATAATGTCCGTCTCAAACAATCGAGCCGAAACTCGCCGGGCCATCCTGCCCCTCACAAATGTCAACCGCGTCAAACCAACTCCCTGATACACCGGGGTGTGTGAAAGTGAACCCCTAATTATTCTAGTTGCTCTTTAAGATTTATCACTCCCACCGTTTAAGTTATCCTAGGACTGCCCAAGGTATACCCCGTGAAGGGCTCTCGAAGGCACTAGGAAGTACGATGGGATTACGCCCAAAGCTCCCTTTCGTAAGGCACTTACTATTATTGGTTGCTACCCGATTTCCGGAACCAAAATTAATTTTACTGAACCTAGCCCTAGTACATTAAACACTTCCTCCCTACGGGGAAGACGATCTTTCGTCGATATCGGGCAACGCCTAACTCTAGTCAATCCATCCCTCTACTCATCCTACTACCAATAATGAACTTATTTTTAACCATCCAAACCAGCATACCACTAATCCCAAGACATGCATCAATTATACTCAAATATAATTTCTGCAGTTTTTACTATATGCAGACCAGTTAAGGTATATGACTCGTAAAATGGGAGATACACCAAATAATCATCCAGTACCCATATGATAATTATTAGAGGGCTATAATGAAAGTTTTAGCATAAATCCAGAAATTCATAATTTTCCCTAATTTGTGTGATAATTTATTTATTTATTTATTCTATTAGCCAAAAAACACAAGTTTGAACATGAAGTACCAATTTCAGACAAGATAATATTCCACTAAATTTATGATAATTACAAAATGAATAATCAACTCTAAAGTCTAAGCCTTCCAATTTTTCAGCAAGGTTTTAGCCCTTAATTTTATTTTTAAATATATCCCATAATAAATCATTTTAAGAGGTATGTACAACAATAATACTTCTAAAAATTCAGATAAAATCCAAGTATGATTATAAGGACATATAAATTCTTTAGATCAAGTTTCACAATTTACCATCTAATAACAAAGTCTATACTTGATTTTCTCATAAAATTCCAAGTTAATGGGTTAATGAATAAAGTATACCAATTATCCATCTAAAAATTCCAAATAAATTCTCACATGAGCAAAATCAACTAGGAACACTACCTATCAAGTTTCATAATTTGTCATCAATTATTGAGCTCTGTAAGAATTTTTTAGCATGTTCCCAAAGTTATGAACTTGTGAAGTAGATACCCTAAATATGTATTCAGAAATTCTATTAAAATTCATAGATGATCAATATGCTCTAAAACTACCTCTGCCAAATTTTCATGTCCTTTCAATGGGCAGTGAGATCATAATAGTCAAATTATTAATTAGGGTTATCCAAAGGGATACAAATGAAGTAGTAAAAATATTGGTCCAAAATTCCCAAATAAATTACCAGAGGCTCAATGTATCCTTATGCCAATACTACCAAAATTTCATTATATTTCAAGGAATTTTGCTAACCTAATTTAGCACTACAAGTTTTATGACCAAAGTTAGGGTTAGGTTTTTGTGGGCGCTACCCTTTTCAAAATCTGTTAAGATTTTTACCAGAGTGTTTTATCTACCCTTGGACCCTCCATACAAAATTTGAAGTTCATCCAAGGTGTTTAGGACTCATGCCTTTCACAAGGCACAAAGGTCCTTCCTTAGGGTTTGGCCTACGATCTTAGAGCAAATCAATTCCACTCTACCCCACAATCCATGGGGATGTGCTAAATGCTATACCAAGTCAGTGGCCAAAATTTCAGCCTCTGTTGAGGTTATTTGGTCACTCAAAATCAAAAGTGCACTTTTTGACCAAAATACCCTCATTAAGGTAAAGTTAGGGTTGGGTCAATACCTATTCATCACACATCCAAATTAGGTGAAACTTTATACAGATACATAACATGAGGCCAGGGACCACTCAAAAAAATTTGGGATTGTTTGAAGGTAATTAGACCACCTAATTAAATTAACCTAGTGAAATTAAATAATTTCCAAAACTATAGAAAAAGTGTCCCCAAAAATTCCCATTTTTGTGTAGCACTAGATATGGTTCAGGGGGACTCCCTGCCAAAATTTCAAATCATTTGAGCCAAATATGAAGTGGGGGCACTCAGTTTAATTTCTGCCTAGCCCTAGGTCGTCCCACCAAAATGAGTGCCCTGGTCAAACCAGGCACCCAAATTGGTTCAAGCTAATTTTGTATTAAAGTAGACTCATGGTGCTACACTTTTCATGTTGATGACTCTTTATGACACAGCTTCTATGTATTTTTAAAAATTAGAAACATTAATTACAAAAATGTGTGACATAAATTAAATAACATCAAATAATTCCTATAGTTTAAATATCCCTATGCACGAATCTTGGCGCAAAGATTGACGGGATCCCTTCATCTCCTTCCTCCAGCCGACGGCTCCGATTGATCCCGCCTGGAGCATCTTCCAAACGCCACCGCCTGCGATCCGGCCACCTCCCCAGTCGGCCACCATCACCACCACCTCCGTTGAGGTGGTGGCCGTCGCCAGGAGGCGGCACAGCCGACGGAGAGCCATTTTCCGGCGATCCTGAGAAGTGGATTTCCATGGAAAAACCATGAAAATTCGAATTTGATTCGGGCTCAATTGAGCCCGAACCTTGAACCTTGTGATTGCTAAGAACTATCCATGAGAGAAGGAGTGGAGGAGGACTTTTCTGGTGGCCCGAAGCCTTGCTGATCGCTGGGAAACCATGGTGGTGGTGGTGGTGGTCAGATTTCTGCAACAACACTGTGGAACTGCTTGGCTCCTTCGGGTAAAGGGTGGGAATGACTCCTTGGAGTCCAGTGAAGGTTTTAAGAAAGAGAATTGGGGAGTTAGGTAGTTGTAGGCTGCTTACCATTATTGGCTCTTGGTCAAGCTTGGCGGCCATGGTAGGTATGGGGAAATGTTGGCTCCAGCCAGTCAAGGAGTAGCTGGTTGAATTGGGGCTGCCTTCCTGGTCTTAATGCAATGAATGTGAGGTTGGGGAAGGGGAAGGATGAGCACAAGTCTTCCTCCATTACTTCTCTTCTCTTTCTCTCTCTTCCCTTTGAAGCATTTTCTCACTCCTATACACCAAGCTGAATTTTGACTCCAACCTAACCTAATGGCAGCCCACATGTTTATTTCCTCCATCAAGGCAAGGTTAGCCCAAGTGAATTTGGCTTAAGCTTGAGCTAGCCCATTTGGGCTAGTTTGACCCAAACCTAGGCTAGGGTTGAACTTGGTCAATTTGGTCTTTGATCTTGCCCCTAATGGGTCCTTGGTGACACATTGGCCTCCCCTAAGGTCTAGGTGGGGTGGTCTTGGTCCTTTGGAGGTCACTTGGCCCTTAAGCAGGGTACCTTGACTACTTTAGGGCTAGAGTTGACTTTGGTCAACTTAGCCTTTTTGATTGGTCCTAATGGGTCCTTGGTGACCCATTGGCCTCTCACTAGGGTTATGAAGGTAACTGTGGGGTCCACTTGGCTAAGGGAACTTCAATTGGTCCTTGGTTGACCCATTTAGGGTTAGAGTTGACTTTGGTCAACTTAACCCTTTGGGCTGCCCTTCTTGGGTCCTTAGAGACCCATTGACCTCACTTTAGGTCTAGGAAGTCCCTGGTAGGATTAGTTGGGCTTTACTAGGGCACCTACCCTTAGTTAGGGCACATTGCCCAATTTAGGCCTAAAGTGGTTCTAGGTCAACTTGGGCATCTTGAGTTGACTTCAATGGACCCTTAGGGCTCTAATGGACCCTACAATGGGTTGATGAGACCATGGTGGGTTCTTGGAGTCTGGGTGAAGCCCCATGATCATCTTAAACAAGAGTTCAGAAATTTACTATTTGTAGATCATAGTGGTCTATCCTACATTCCTAGGTTCACTTGGCCCCCTTGGGCTTCCTAGGGTTTTGTCATGACCTAGCCATGACCAAAACCACTCTTAAGGGTCTAGTTGGAAATGGGATGTTACACCTTTCACAAACTCAAGTAGTGCCCCAATTATTCAATTTATGTTTTATCATGGAATTAATTAGGGAGAAATAGTAATTGCTGATTTTTCCATTAATCTTGATCATACATAACCTTCGGGTATATCATTGACCAAAGGAATACAATGCGGTTATGAGGGTGCTTCATGTGTCTCAATCCTTGCTTTCAAGGCTTGTTGGTCCGCGGATAGCCCAGATTGATGCTTGAGGTCACTTAGGTGATTGAGGTTAGGATTCATCTAAGGATTGTGTAGGGATCAACCACGTGGTGAAGAGGGCACAAGTCCCCTCAGTGCATCTCTTAGTAGTAGGGAAGAAGTATGCTTAAGAGGTGGACGGTATTCAAGAGAATGCTTGCTTTCTTCATGATAAAAACTCACTATAGGACTCTAGAGTAATACAAGTAAAAGGGGTGAATTATGGGTAGATACCAATAAGAATAAGTGTCTTGAGAAAGGCAGGTTTGGGGTGTCATCCCATCGTACCTCCTAGTACCTCTACGAGCCCCTCACAGGGTAGACCTCGGGAAATCCAAGACTAACGCTAAGTCATAGAATTATATAAACATGAGTAGACAAATCAGTAGTAAATAAGTAGCACACACGTTCATCCCTCTTAAAGTGAAAGGTAGTACTGGTGAGAAAGGATGGTTTGGTCCTGCGAGCTGAAGTCTCAGTGTTGTTTGATAAGAAATGGTTAGTCTGGTGAGTCGTGGGCTCAGGAACTCAGGAATAGCATTTGTGCATTTGCATAAAAGTGGCAGGTCTTTAGTTCTCTCTGGTCGTCGCACCGATAGAGGAATGATGACTCTGGAGGGTGTAGTGGTTGGGACTGGCTTGCCAGTATCTGTGGAGACGCTTACCTAGTGACCCTACACTTGACCAAGAAAGACTGGAGGGTTTGTCAGCATTAGTATGTGGTGACTCTGGTGTGTCCTTCAGAGGCGTACGTAAAGGCTAGGCCTGGTAGTGCGGTTAACTATCTAGGAGTGGGGTGGCCCAACCCACTATCTCTGTTGGCCACTACAGAGGCTCCTAGGAGTGAAGCTAGCTTCCAAAACAGGAGAACTAAAGTTATGTGTGCATAGAGTCGTGTGTGTGTGTGATGCACTTGCATGAATCATGACATAACATATCACAACACACAAACCTGCATATAACTTGACACCCCATCATATAAACTAGTATGTGATAGCTTATCAGATGGGAGCCTTATGAAAGACCCATTAACTTATAAGTTTGTATGAGCATTCATATAAGTTAATGTTAATTATTTACCTCTGATAGCTAGATATACATTTCATTATTTTCCTCTTATCATTATTGTTCCATAATTCATGTTATATATAGAATCGCATAGCTTGCTTTACATATTTATATAACTGTTAGCTTAAGGTCATTGTCACCTGCTTTGATATCTTTTGCCTTGATGTCCTTTCTCTTCATTCCTTCTTCCTGGTGCCTAGGAGTCACAGCGGGAGGGGTGGGGGCTCATTGACTTATTTTTTTGACTAACGGTAGGTGGACCATATCATTTTAGGGGATTGAGGAGCAGCACTAGGAGATGCATCACCACTAGATGCCAGTACAGTTGGAAGTGGGCCAGTCTAGCACAGGAGTACCACCTACTGGGACAGTGAGTGACTATAGTAGCTTTGCTTCCGCGAGTGATTTGTAGTGAGGATGTGATGTACTGGGCAGGAGCCCGTTTATTATTTATATTGTTGTTATTCTGTTATTATCATGTAGAGGCCTTACTAGTGTGATTATATATTGCATGTGATCTTGTGGACTTGGACTTATATTTGTTTATTTGTACTTCTACTTTCTTCTATGATCGAAATGGCTGGAACGATCAGCATTTTGTCATAAAGACATTCCCGTGTGTTGGTTTCACCGCAAAGCAGCAGTTCTGGGCATAAGACCCGATGGTGAAGCAAAAAAAAGAGGGTCTTATCGTAATTTTGGAATTTACTCCTTCAGACTGGTTTGCACTGCCTTGAGGGAGGCAATCTATTTCAACTGCATTTTGACTACCTTGCGGCATTTGTCACATGCTTTCAAAAGGTTTTCATACTGGATCATTAATTCAGAATCCTCTTCCTCAGAAGAATATCCTTCATGACCATTTGAGGAGGTGAAAGAAATAGTACCTAACCACCTAGAGGGGGGGGGGTGAATAGGTGTTCTTTTTCTTTTGACTTTAAAGGCAGATCAATTGTAAATAACTTTAAACCACAAATGCAATTCTACAGTTATCACAACACAGCACCCACAGAAACTAACATTCACAAAGTGCACACAGATTTTTATAGTGGTTCCCCAAGGTCTGGGTACATCCACTTTCCCCCTTCGCCTATCTAGTAGTGTACTAGATTTGACCTAACTTCTCCACTTCTTCTCAGATCCTCAGATCTTACAACTCAGAACCCCAAACATGTTCCTACAACTCAGAGTGACCCCACTCCTACAACTCAGGCACAAAGCCCTACCACTCAGTCTTCACCAAGACCTACACTCAGGCTAAACAGCCCCACGTCAGCTTTCAATCAAGGCCTACACTCAGAGAATAGAATCTCCTACACTCAGGCACAAAAGCCCTACCTCAGCCTTTATAGTTTAGGCTTACAACTCAGATCCCTTAAGACCCTACAAGAATTTAATAATACAAGGTAATTAACCACAATTCTGACTAAGAGAGATGAATTGGCTGGCTTCTTGATGAGTTCTTGGAAGAACTAGGCAGAGATCAACCACCTTTGGCTTTCTTCAAAGCTTCTTGAATTAGAACACAGTAGGGTTGAATCTCCTATGAAGATGATCTTCAATCAACTTCTGTCTTGAGATTCAGATCTCAATATGAATTTTACTTAGCAGCCCGGTTCAGCAGCTGCTCTTCTTAGAAGGAGCTCTCTCTCTCCTACTTCTTAGATCTTCTGTTGAAGGTCTTCTTATTTTGTGATTTTAGATCTCTTGATTGATTGTTGTCAATCTGTAATCACCCCTCTGTTGAAGGAGAAAGGTCTTTAAATAGTCTTCCTCCAAGGTAACCGGCTGATATGGTTTCTAACAACCTTCTGATGGCTCTGATAGTTGTAGTTGACTGGTTGAAATGGCAACTGTCAAGTTCATCCAGTTACTTCTTGAAATCACTTTCACTGTCTGAAAGTGTCGAGACAGATAGTCATTATGTGTCGACACAAATAGACTAAGTGTCGACACAAGTAGACTAAGTGTCGACACTAGCCTTGATGGTGTCGACACAACTCCTTATGTTGTTGTAACAGCTTCTCGACACTGTTTCTTCAGAATGTGTCGACACTGATTCTGTGTGTCGACACAAGCCTTCTGTTGAATATGTCGACACTGGTTGAGTGTGTCGACACAAGTACTTCTTCTTTAACACTTAGTTGAATTCTGCTGTGTGTCGACACAACTTCTTTGTGTCGACATATGCCTTCATGTGTAGAAACTTGCTGAGTGTCGACACATCTCCTTTGTGTCGACACATGCCTTCATGTGTTGAAACTTGCTGAGTGTCGACACATCTCCTTTGTGTCGACATATGCCTTCATGTGTTCAAACTTGCTGAGTGTCGACACAAATACTTTAACTTTGTTGAAGTTTGCTGAGTGTCGACACAGTCTCCTGGTGTCGACACTTTTGATGTCGACAAGGTTTCTCTGGGTGTCGACACTGCCTCTAAGTGTCGACACAGATTATGTTGATAATTCTTCACTGTGTGTCGACACTTCCTGTATGTGTCGACACTTTTCTTCTGGTGTCGACTCTTCCTTTCTTGGTGTCGACACAATTACTCCACGTGTCGACACAGCTTCTCTGGGTGTCAACACAAGCCTTCATAAGTGTCGACACTTCACCTCTAGGTGTCGACAAATGGACTTAGAAACTTTTATGCTTTCCCTGTAATTACTTAACCTACACATATAAACTCAAAACACATCAAATACACCTTGATGTATATCATTGAGTAGGGTGAGGCTTCTTCAAATTAGGTACATATATTCCAATGTACCCAACAATCTCCCCCTATTTGGAGAAGTCATAACCCTTAGTCAATAATATACACCATACATAACAAATTCTCAATATGATGTAAAACAGTATTATATGACAGGGTACAAACTAAACAACAGCACATATATAAGCAATTATCTCAGAGTAACAATGTAATAGATTGAACATTAAATATTGTTTTTACAACTTCCAAAAGTTTTATTAATCAAAAATTTACATGAAGTTTAATGTAAATGATTACAAGATTGTAAACTTAAGTAAATTCTATCCTATGGCTGATCTGGCTCCTTGATAACAATGCCCTTTCCAGATTGAATCTTTGCTTGAACTGGAGCATCATTGTCATCAGCAGGCTTCTTTCCCTTAAGATCTTTCTTTTTTTGTTCTTCATCCCTTATCTTCTGTCTCTCAAAATAATGATAAGGCTTAGGGAAATACTTGCTAGGCTCCTGTGCATTAGGAGGTAGCTTCCCTATTTAGCCTTCCTTCTGTATTGTACTATGGCATCTAGCCTAGCCTCATGTTTTTTCCATTCCTGGTCTGAATACCATTTGCCCCTCTCTAGGAAATTATCCTTTGCAGCCTTCCAAGCAGTTAATATGATATTCCTAGAGGTTGGGCTCCATTGCTCAAAGTCTGGCTCAATTCAGCCTGTTCTCTGAACCTCTTCTTAGATAATTGGGCTTCCTGCTATTTTAATAATGCCTCTTGCTCTTTTAGTACTGCCTCTGGTACAAGTTGTACAACTTTCTCAATGATCACTTTGTGAGCACCTTCAGGAGGACTATACATAGATTGTATCTCTTGATGGATCATGTCAAAATCTGCAGGAGGGTAGATTACCTGAGCTACTTCAGCTTGTTCTCCTCCAAGATATGCAGGATTTACCCCAGATTCTGCTACATTATCATCATCACATAAGGGTGGATATCCAAGGGTAGCTCTGATGCTGTTTGAAATCCATTTAGCATGGTCAGAGCCTACTTTGACTAATACTCTCTCCTCCTTTATGACTTCTCTTTCTATATGATCTCTAAGATCATCCTTTTGGAATCTGATTTGAGCATTTAAATAGTTAACTTTATCTTTATAAAAAGGTTTTAACCTTTGTAGCTTGTCAGTAATAGCCTTCTGAGAATCTTCAATGGCAGTTTTAACAACATTTAGGCTCTCCTGTAGCTGCTTATCAAACTCAGCCTTGGCAGTAGTCCTTGCTGCAATCTGTGCAGTAGCTGGAGTTTTCATTGTAGTTACTATCTCATTATGTGATTCAGTTAAATTTTCATTCATTCTAATCTGATTCTCAAGAACATATCCTTGTTTGACTGTCATGTCATCCACCTGTGTCTTGATCTGCTCTTGATGAGTAGCCAGATATACCACTGTATTCCCTTCTTTATGAAAGCAGTCAGTCATTTCCTTTTTATGTTGATTCACTTCAAATTTTATAGATTTTATGTCTTTAGCTAAGGAAAATTGTAGCTCCTTATGGTGCTCATCCATATAAGTTTCCATAGCCTTTCTTTGCTCATCCAGCTTGATATGCAAAGCCACCAACAAAGAACTATAGTCAGCAGTTGGGGCTTGTTGAGGAACTATGGTTTGTAGTGCTTTATTGTAGGTCTGGCTTCTTCTCTTGAAGACTTGGAACTTTCTTTTCTTGGCTCTAGCAGCCTCTTCATCCTCTGAAGTAGAAGTACTGACAATGTCTACCCTGTCCTTAGGACTAGGAGGTAAATCCTTCTCAGTCCTTGGTAGCTCCTCAGCATTCATTTTCTCCTCAGTCTCTTTTGTAGCAGTCTCCTCTATTTGCTCCCCCTCAAGATTGATGAAAGGGAAACTAGATCTGATATACTCTAGAGGGGGGTGAATAGAGTATATGGTGCTTTTAAAACACAAAGAAAAACTTTTGCAAAGCTTTACAACAATTGTTGTAATGAGTGTGAGCAGGGAAGCAGAAAAAAAACTAATCACAAAACTAAGCTATGCAGAGACTAAGCACAAGAGAATCTAGGCCAGAAACAAAAAGAAAACAAGCAGAACCAGATGACACAAGGAATTATAGTGGTTCCCCAAACTTGGGTACATCCACTCTTCTACCACCCTAGGTAGGAATCCACTGCAGGATGAGTTGATCAGGTGTCCTGGGCATCAATGAGCTTTTGATAAGGTGCTCAAAAACCAAAGCAGATTTTTTGATCAGGTGTCTTGCCACCAATGAGCTTTTGGCAAGGTGCTCAAAAACCAGATTCAAACTTTTGAAGGGAGTTTGAAAAACCCTTTACAGAGTGGGGGTGAGAGAGTGATGGCAGTCTTCTCTTTCTCAAGCAACTGAGAAGACTATGTGGATTGATGTCAAAGCTCCCCCTGAATCCTTGAAATCTTCAGGAAGAAGAGCTTTGCTGAGGGTGATAGGCCTTCAAAGTTAGATCTCCAGCAAAAGATGATTTCAGCAAGCTGAAATGTTGAGAGTCTGGAGTCTTGAAATGATGTTGGCCTTGAACACTTTGAGAGCTGAAGAGATTTGAAGATTGCTTGATCTCTTTGATGAGTGTTCTTCAGAATTCTTCTTGACAGAAAATTTTGAAAGAGTCTCTGTATACTGAGTTGTGTGTCCTCTTCTTGTCAATCTCTGTATTTCACCTCTTTTCATTCAAAAACATTCTGTCTTTTATTCTCTGTGCCAGAATAGAATATCACTCTGTCAAAGATAGCCGTTGGTCTGCATTGATTACAGCCTTAATTGCATAATTTCTTCTGAAGGAAAGTCCACTGAATTATTCCTTGAAAAATCCCTTGAAACTTGGTCCAGAAGTAAATGAAAACGGCTAGCAAATCTTCTGAATTAAATGCAGAATAACTTCTAACTGATTTGAATTTGAATTCTGAAAGATAACTGAAAACGTCGAACTGAGCTCTGCTATCGTCGAGCTGAGCTCAGCGAACTGGAAAAATTCAAGCAGCAAAACAATCGTCGATCTGAGCTCAAAGATCGTCGAACTGAGCTCAGAGATAAAGATCCAGTACAGAGTCAAAATCGTCGACCTGAGCTCACCGATCGTCGAATGGAGTTCGACGATATTGCGAAGTGGAGCTCAGCGATTGTCGAGTGGAGCTCGACGATATTATGAGGTTGAGCTCAGCGATCGTCGAATGGAGCTCGACGATCTGCAGAAGTTGAGCTAGACGATCGTCGACCTGAGTTCGACGAATCGTCGTGCTGAGCTCGACGATTAGACTTGGTCTACAGAAAAACTTGGTCTTCAGGGCAGCTTCCAATCCTAGACTACTAACCCTTAGACTCAATTCTAGTTGACCTATTAAGCTATACAGAAGGTCAAACACAGATTCCTAGAGACATAGTGATCCTGACCCAAATTAGTAATAGGGTGTTCCAACAATCTCCCCCTATTTGGGTTAGGAAAACTATTTACAGACTTTGGAAAAATTAAATAACATCATACAATCAGAAAAGCATAAAAACAATAGCAGCTAGACACATTGCAGAAACATCACAGAGATATATAAATAACATCCAGATAGCAGTCAGAAAAACCAAAGATTGTCACCTTACAGAGTTACTTCTTCTCTTTGCTTTTAACCATCTTGATTTCTCTGTTAGGATTCAGGGCTTCTTGTTTGGATCTGGTGTCATCTGCTGCACCCAAATAAATTTGCTTAGTAGCCCTGGGAACCACAGCAGCAGGATGCAATTCCATATATCTTTTTGCATCAAAAAATTTGCTGGAAGCATATCTCTCTAATTCCTTTTGTCTTTGTTCTGACATAGTAGAAATATTGGAAGTGTCTAGGCCTTGTTCTTTGGCTTTCTTTATCTGGTCTAATGCAGCCAACTCCTTCATCCTAGCAGTCCAAGCAACAGGATTCTTCTCAGGGTCCTCAAATGGTACAGGTGGCTCATACCTGTTGGAAGAAGTGTCTTGAGGAGTCCTGGCAGTCACAGTTTCTTTGAGCTTGTAGGGGAAAGGACCTGATGATGTATCAGAAGAAACATGTCCTCCCCTGGAGTAAGGGTGCTGCCTGGAATGCCCTTTGGAATAAACTTGAGTCTCTCTTTGATTTCCCCTGTATCCTCCTCTCCTAGAGTAAGAACCCCTAGACTGGCTTTCCCTTTGATAGGTTCTAGCATGGGGTTGATAGGGAGCCTGGCTTCTAGCTGGGGCTGAACTTGCAGAGCTGCCACCTGCACCTGCATCAGGTGGAGGTGGTGGAGGAGGATGAGGGTGCTTGAACTGGGAGGAGCTCTTCTCATACTTTCTTTTCTTTTTCATTGCTTTTAGCTGATTTTTGGAATACTGTATCCAATGTTCAGTAATTGGGCAGTTGTGCAGAATATAATAAGGAACATCATTATCATCTTTTACTTTGGCAAGTGGAACCCTTTTCATAGCCTTGCTTCTAGCCTTCCTCTTCCTGACAATAGTGGCAGCAGAGTCATCAGAATCTATCTTAAACTCATCAGAGTCAGAACTCTGGGCATCATATATAACATCTATCTTCTTCATAAGATCTTTCTTCAGTTGCATTGCAGCAGATGAGGCAGAAGCAGAAGGGGCAGCAGCAGGAACAGCAGCAGATACAGCAATAGATACAGCAGCAGATATAACAACAGATTCAGCAGCAGTTACAGGAGCAACAGCAGAAACAGCACTAGTAACTTCAGGAGTGAGGGCAGTAGCAGCTTCAGGAACAACAACAAAATCTGCAGCAGGCTCAACATCAATGGCCTCTGTCATCAGAAAATCCTTGGAAATGGACTCATCAGAAGCAACTTGAATTTCAGTAGGAGGGAGAACAACTTCAGCATTAGCATCAACAAATTCAGAAGCAAAGGCAATCCTTTCTTCATCAGCAGCAGCAGCAGGAATCACTGAGAGTACAAAGGAGGAAATAATGCTGGGGTCACAGCCAGAGAAAGGCACCAATGCCTTAGAGAGGTCTTCTGAGGGCTGGACAGCAATACCTTCTGGTAAACAACTGAAAAAGGCAGGATCAAAGGCTGAGAGCAAAGACCATAGGTCTATTGCCAGAACTGGAGTAGGCACAGCAACTGGAACAGCAGACACAAAACCAACAGCAGCAGCAGCATCAACAGCAGGAGCAGAGGCAGCAGCAACAGCAGCATGAAGGTTGGCTTCATATGGCATCTCCCCCTGCCTGGATGCAGATGCATCTGTATCAAGGCACACTGCTGGAGGTGGTGCCTGAGGAATGAGGGAGGAAAGCCTGGCAGACAGAGCTGCCACTGATTGTTGTAGAGGAGCTAAGGAGGCCTCCATGAGAAGAGAGAGCCTGGGGGCCAGTAGCTCATACAACTTGTCAGCTAAGGCTGGCAGATCTACTTGCTCAATTGCAGGAGCAGAGGTAGAGGGTATGGGGATGGCTGAGGATGCTGGAAGTGGAGGGCTGGATGGTGGAGGGATGGATGGCTGAGGAGTGGGGATTGTGGAGATGGAGGACAAGGGTATGGATATGGATGGAGTAAATGTGGGTTGGTCAAGGATGTGGAGGAGGAGATCTTGGAAAGATGTTGAGGAGGAGGGTAATTCTGGAGGAGAAGAGGGGGAATCATCCATGTAGGATTCATCCAGAAGGGTGAATGATGGTATGAATGGAGATGAGGTGACATCTGGTGGTGGATATGAGAACAATGGGTGGAAATGTTCTGCAGGAGGTGATGAAATGGTGGCTGGAGATGGAATTGAGGTTGGAGATGGGCTGGAGATGGTAATAGTGGATGAGGCTGGAATGGTGGATGGAGCTGGAGGTAGGGTTGGACTTGGAGGAGGAGAAGAGGCAGCACCAGCAACAGCCAGGTCTTCTGCAGCAGCAGAAACCTGTGGGGGAGTGACTCTTTGAGTCCTGGTGCCTGAAGGAGCAGTTGAAGAGGGCCTGCTGGGTTTGCTAATTTGCCTGTCCCACTTGCCAAACAGGGCACAGGTAAGTCTCTTGGAGGCATTGATGTGCACTCTAGAGGAGACCAGCAGAGCAGGGCACCTTGCCTGAAGGAAAACTCCAAGAATTCTTCCAAAATTGACAAAGCTTTTATTGATTTTCTTCTTTATCAGGTCAAAGAAGACCTCTCCCCAATTCAAACTTTTCTTATCTACCAGAGCTCCCATGAGGCAGAGCTGATGTCTGGAGATGGTATCATGTGCAGAATGCTTTGCCAACAGCACCTTGCCTACAACATCTGCCAAGAACCTGTACTCAACTGACAAGTTCCTCTTAAACAACTTGCTAGGGTTTCCCTCTAGATGACCCATCCTTGCAAGAATATCAGAAAATTCCTCCCCAGATAATTCAGCAGTGTCTTCTCCATTTCTCAAACCAAAAACCTCTGTTAAGACTGTGGGGGTCAGAGGTACCTGTGTTCCAGCAATGGATCCAACTATTGTGTTGTTGTCAAGGTTGTGAGCAGTATAGACGCATTCCTTTATTTCATCTGAAGCAAGCTTTATCCTGGTGGTCATGAGGGTAGACAAGTGTTGATCTTTGAATAAGCTCAGAATGTCTTGAAATATTTGATCAGTGGTGTTGAACGATTCCAGATCAATATCAAATCCTGCATCGAACTTCATGGCGGCTAGAACAGCGACTGATACGGCCATTGTACCTGCAAAACTTAACAAACAAAACGAACAAGCGTAGAACTGTTTGGAGGGAAGAAAATTTTTGCAGAGAAATTGAAAGCGCAAGAGAGAACGACGGCGAAAAAATGAGTTTTATATTAAGGTTCGACGCAGAATTGGAAAGATCGTTGAACTCAGTTCGACGATCGAGGCTTCTAAAGGAATCTGATGAGACTCCAACATCGTCGATCTCCGTTCGACGATCTGGAAAGGCGTCGAGCTCCGTTCGACGATCGTTCAGGGAACCAAATCGTCGAGCGCCGTTCGACGATCGTTGACCGAAGGAGATAGTTCATACTATCTGAGGTGCGCTGAACTCAGTTCGACGATTCTGTAAATCGTCGAACTCCGTTCGACGATCTTTGGGGAAATCGTCGAGCGCAGTTCAGAGATCAGAAAATTCTAGGCACTAAGAAAAATCAGAATTTTGCCTAGTCTTGGTCAATTTTTAGCTTTCAAAATCTTTGATATTATTTAAGACTTCCTCCATCTAACATTCCTAACTGATTTAGGAAGAAGGTGTGTTTCTTTTCATCCAAAGGCTTGGTGAAAATATCTCCCCTTTGTAAATCAGTTGGGATATATTGCAGTTCAATTTTGTTCTTTTCAACATTGTCCCTTAAGAAATGATGCCTAATCTCTATGTGTTTTGTCCTACTATGGAGGACTGGATTTTGGGCTATGGAGATAGCACTTGTATTATCACAAAAGATTTTAGACTTCTCTAAGTTGTAACCATAGTCTAGGAGTTGATTTTGAATCCACAATATTTGTGAACAACAACTGCTTGCAGCCATATATTCAGCTTCAGCAGTTGAAGTTGACACAGATGTTTGTTTCTTGCAAAACCAAGAGACAAGTCTATCACCAAGGAACTGACAAGTTCCACTGGTGCTTTTCCTGTCAATTCTGCATCCAGCATAATCAGCATCAGAGAATCCAGTTAACTCAAATGCTGAATCTTTTGGATACCAGAGACCTAGATTTGGACAACTTTTAACATACCTGAGAATCCTCTTTACTAATGTTAGGTGTGACTCTCTAGGGCTAACTTGGAACCTAGCACATATACATGTAGCAAACATTATATCTGGCCTACTAGCTGTAAGATACAGTAGAGAGCCAATCATTGCTCTATATGTTGTCTGATCAACTGGTTTCCCATGTTCATCAGCATCCAGTACAGCATTGGTAGGCATGGGTGTTTTCATGCAAGATGCCTCAGACATACCAAATTTCTTAACCAGCTCATTAGCATATTTGGTTTGAGAAATAAAGATGCCTTCAGCATGTTGCTTGACTTGCAATCCTAGGAAGAAGGATAGCTCACCCATGCTACTCATCTCAAATTTAGAATGCATTAGGTTAGAAAACCTTCTGCAC
The DNA here is from genome assembly GCA_039583875.1 of Platanthera guangdongensis. Classification (NCBI taxonomy): domain Eukaryota; kingdom Viridiplantae; phylum Streptophyta; class Magnoliopsida; order Asparagales; family Orchidaceae; genus Platanthera; species Platanthera guangdongensis. The sequence continues at coordinate 100,012,792 of CM077160.1, forward strand.
AATTGTGAGTCAGTAGAACCAAAAATGATATCGTCTACATAAATTTGTACTAGTAGGGTATGGGACTTATGGGTTCTAATAAAAAGAGTTTGGTCTACTCTACCCCTGATAAAACCATTTTCCAAGAGAAAGCATGCTAGGGTCTCATACCATGCTCTAGGAGCTTGCTTGAGACCATATAATGCTTTATTTAATCTAAAAACATAATCAGGATAAGTTGGAGAGATGAAACCTGGAGGTTGTCTGACATAGACTTCCTCTTTAATGTCTCCATTTAAGAAGGCACTCTTGACATCCATCTGATAAACCTTAAAGCCTTTGTGAGCTGCATAAGCTAGAAATATTCTGATGGCTTCCAATCTTGCAACAGGTGCAAAGGTCTGGTCGTAGTCAATTCCTTCTTCTTGAGAATATCCCTGGGCAACTAGCCTTGCCTTGTTCCTTATTATTACTCCTTGATCATCCAGTTTATTTCTGAATACCCATTTTGTTCCAACAATGGAATGATCCTTTGGCTTTGGCACTAGTTCCCATACTTTGTTCCTCTCAAATTGATGCAGCTCCTCTTGCATTGCAATGATCCAGTGTGGATCTTGCTCTGCATCTTGAATGGACTGAGGTTCAATTTGAGAAAGGAAGCAGGTGTGCAACAGGTTTTGGTTGACCTGATTTCTGGTTTGCACACCAGCTGAGATTTCTCCAATTATTTGGGTAATTGGATGGTCTCTTGATGTTACTAAATCAACAGGGAGTGTTGATTGTTCACCATCCTGTGTTGTTGTTTCCTCTTGTGGTACAACAACTGGCTCTTCAAGTGGTGGTTCAATATGTTGAGCATTGTTTTCATCTTCACTGCTTTCTTCTTCTTGAGCAACCTGTAGCTTGTTCATATCTTCAACTAGAGAGTGTTCCTACAAAGGTTCTATGGTAGAAGAAATCTTCTCCTTGAAAGACATGTTAGTTTCATCAAAAGAAATATGAACAGATTCCTCAATTTTCAAAGATGATTTATTATAGACCCTATAGGCCTTGCTGATCATGGAGTATCCCAGAAACACTCCTTCATCAGCTTTGGCTTGAAATTTTGCTAAGTATTTCTTGTCATTATTGTGAATATAGCAAATGCAACCAAAAATCCTGAAATAGTCAACTTTAGGTTTCTTCCCTTTGAGTAATTCATAGGGAGTCTTTCCCTTCAGTTTATGTATCAGACTTCTGTTCAGCACATAGTTGGAGGTGTTCACTGCCTCTGCCCAAAAGGATAGAGGTAGATGAGCATCTGACAACAATGTAGTGGCAGATTCAATAAGGGTTCTATTTTTCCTTTCAGCTACCCCATTTTGTTGAGGAGTTCTAGGAGCTGAGAAAGTATGCCTGATCCCTTCACTCTGACAGAACTCTTGCATAAGAAGAGAATCAAACTCTATCCCATGATCACTTCTGATCAGGGCAATGTGAGTATTGAACTCAATCTGTATACATTTGAGAAACTCTGTCAGACACTTAAAGTTATCAGACTTCTTCCTTAGAAAGAACACCCAAGTGAATCTAGAGAAGTCATCTACAATTACTAAAGTGTAGGATTTCCCTCCTAGGCTTTGTACTGTGATGGGTCCAAATAGATCCATGTGTAACAGATACAATATCCTAGGTGAATCACTCTTATTAAGTGACTTAAAACTGTTTTTAGTTTGCTTGCCTAATTGACAAGCCTTGCAGAGTCCTTCCTTCTTGTAGGGGCCAGAAGGTAGTCCTCTAACAAGATTGTCCTTGGAGAGCCTAGCAATAGTTCTAAGGTTTAGGTGTCCTAGTCTCTTATGCCATAAAACATTTGGTCTACATACTGAATTGAATAAGCAGATATCTATAGTAGTTGAAAGAAAATCTACTAGGTAGATGTTACCTTTCCTTTTACCTGTCAACACAGTTGTGTTGTCCTCTGACTTGATTTTGCATAAGGTTTTGCTGAAGGTCACCTGGTACCCTTCATCACATAGCTGACTGATGCTGATTAGGTTGTGCTTCAGTCCTTCCACATATGCTACCTTCTTGAAGGTTACTGAACCAATATGGACTGCACCATATCCTTTAGTTTGTCCAAAGTTGGAATCACCAAAGATAACTTTGGGTCCAAGCTTGGCTCTAAAGGAATTGAGGTTATCCTTGTTCCCTGTCATGTGCTTAGAGCACCACCTATCCAAATACCATTGCTGGTTAGATGTTGGATAGGTCTTCTCCTGCACATAAAACAATTTACTTGTTTTTGACCCAGTTTACCTTGGGCCTAGGTTGATAACCTCTAAATTCAGAAATGAAAGACATCCCTGGCTGACTCTTATATCCTTCAGGATGATATCTCCTTGGAGGTAAAATCCATTCAGTATAAGGGTTGAAGGTTTGGGATGAAGAACCCTCAGGATTCAATTTTGATTTGCCTTTGAAAAATTTTCTAGAGCTCTGACCTCTGTTCGACGATCTTGGAGCTGAGTTCGACGATCTTGGGTCAGATCGTCAAGCTCCGTTCGACAGTCGACTATGGGTGAGGTCAGGTATATGAGATCATCGAGCTGCGTTCGACGACTTTGGCTGAGATCGTCGATTAGCGTTCGATGATTTTCCCTGAGATCGTCGAGCTGCGTTCGGCGATCGTCGATCTTCATTCGGCGATCGTCGAGCTTCGTTCGACGATTTCTGCTGGGACTTAAATTTCTGAGGCAGATCAGAATTTTTCCTGGCAACCTCTACAACTCCCTTTCCCTTGCTAGAAATAAACTTGATGGGAGTTGTTAGGACTATAGGTTGGCTGGATGAAGCACCCAAGCCCAGTATACTGTTAAGTCTAGAGTTCACTGTGCTTGTGATGTCCATCAGCTTGATGCTTCTCCCATTAAGGGATTCTTCAAGCTTCTTGGCCTCAGAGAGCTCACTTTTCAGTATAGCTATCTGTTCCCTACAGTTCTCCAACTCCTGAGAGAGTTTGAGGTTTTCTGACTTTAAAACATTTTGTTCAGATAATTGATTTCTGAGAGAGATGATCTCTTTCTCAGACTTTAGCAGGTCTAAACATAGTGCTTTAAATTCAGATTTAAAATCTTCTGAAGTAAAATCAAAAGAGCTGATTACCTGATCTTCTTCAGGTTGAGTCTCTGAGTCTGACTCTGACTCCTCTTCCTCTGAGTTGTGTTGTGAGGCATTGATTGCCATCATGCAGAACTCCTTTTCCTCTGCATCATCCTCATCATCACTAGATCTGGAAGAGGCTTCTGACTCCTCTTCAGTCTCACTCCAGGATTCAGCAACAAATCCTTTCCTTGTATGCTTATTTTTGCTGGAAGAAGGTTTGTTATTGCCATTCCTTTTGGAGTCTTTCTCCTTTCTTCTCTCCTTTCTTTCCCTTCTGTCCTTGTTCTTGTTCTCTGGACAGTCAAGAACTATATGCCCTGGTTTCCTGCAACCAAAGCAAATAATGTCTTTGTTATTGCCAATGGACTTGTCATACCTTGGCTTATCCTGCTCCTTGTATGATCTTCTTCTGAAGTCCTTTCTGGCCATCTTATAGAATCTTTTGGCCAACAAGCTGAGAAGTTCATCATTGCCTGTTCCTTTTTCTTCAGGCAGATCCTCAGTTGCCTTGAATGCTATGGTCTTCTCCTTTCTTGTGGCTGGTGAAGCAGCCTTCTGTTTTTCCTCTCTGTTCTTAATGAGTAGCTCATAAGATTTGAGCTTACCCAACAAGGCTTCAGTGGTGATCTCATTCAGACTTCTGGCATCTTTAATTGGCCAGATTCTTGAATCCCAAGTGCTGGGAAAGCACATTAGGATCTTGTCATTAAGTTCTGTCAGTGAGATCTCTTTGTCTAATGTCCTCAGTTCACTGACAATTAGACTCAGTCTGTTATACATGTCTCCCACTGACTCAGTCTCTCCCTTCTTGAAGTTCTCATATTGAGAGATGAGATGGGATCTTCTGTCCTTTCTCTCATCAGCTGAGCCAGAGACAATTTCTGAGAGCCTGTCCCAAATTTCCTTGGCTGAATTGCATTCAGCTACCTTTTGAAAAATGTCATCTGACATTGTCTGGGCTAGAATATTCATAGCCTTGGCATCAGCTACTTTCCACTTTTTGATGTCAGCATCTGTTCCTGATGGAGGTGGAACAGCATTTGTACTTGTGCTTTCTGGGGGTCTTGGACATACTGTCAAAACAGAATTAAATATATCTTCGTCAATAGAATTCATGTAGAGTCTAATCCTTGCTTTCCAAAGTGCAAACTTTGACAGATTGCACACTAGAGGTCTGGTGCTAGCATAATCTTTATTTTGGGCCATGATTTGTGCAAACAGAAGCTTAATAATAAAATATAAGAGAAGGATCTAGTTTGGGATCTTGGGGTTCAGGTGTTAGCCTGTACAACCAAACAGATATGGTATGTTTAACCAACCTGGCTTTGATACCAATTGAAAGGGAAACTAGATCTGATATACTTTAGAGGGGGGTGAATAGAGTATATGGTGATTTTAAAACACAAAGGAAAACTTTTGCAAAGCTTTACAACAATTGTTGTAATGAGTGTGAGCAGGGAAGCAAAAATAAAACTAATCACAAAACTAAGCTATGCAGAGACTAAGCACAAGAGAATCTAGGCCAGAAACAAAAAGAAAACAAGCAGAACCAGATGACACAAGGAATTATAGTGGTTCCCCAAACTTGGGTACATCCACTCTTCTACCACCCTAGGTAGGAATCTACTGCAGGATGAGTTGATCAGGTGTCCTGGGCACCAATGAGCTTTTGATAAGGTGCTCAAAAACCAAAGCAGATTTTTTGATCAGGTGTCTTGCCACCAATGAGCTTTTGACAAGGTGCTCAAAAACCAGATTCAAACTTTTGAAGGGAGTTTGAAAAACCCTTTACAGAGTGGGGGTGAGAGAGTGATGACAGTCTTCTCTTTCTCAAGCAACTAAGAAGACTATGTGGATTGATGTCAAAGCTCTCCCTGAATCCTTGAAATCTTCAGGAAGATGAGCTTTGCTGAGGGTGATAGGCCTTCAAAGTTAGATCTCCAGCAAAAGATGATTTCAGCAAGCTGAAATGTTGAGAGTCTGGAGTCTTGAAATGATGTTGGCCTTGAACACTTTGAGAGCTGAAGAGATTTGAAGATTGCTTGATCTCTTTGATGAGTGTTCTTCAGAATTCTTCTTGACAGAAAATTTTGAAAGAGTCTCTGTATACTGAGTTGTGTGTCCTCTTCTTGTCAATCTCTGTATTTCACCTCTTTTCATTCAAAAACATTCTGTCTTTTATTCTCTGTGCCAGAATAGAATATCACTCTGTCAAAGATAGCCATTGGTCTGCATTGATTACATCCTTAATTGCATAATTTCTTCTGATGAAAGTCCACTGAATTATTCCTTGAAAAATCGCTTGAAACTTGGTCCAGAAGTAAATGAAAACGGCTAGCAGATCTTCTGAATTAAATGCAGAATAACTTCTAACTGATTTGAATTTGAATTCTGAAAGATAACTGAAAACGTCGAACTGAGCTCTGCTATCGTCGAGCTGAGCTCAGCGAACTGGAAAAATTCAAGCAGCAAAACAATCGTCGATCTGAGCTCAAAGATCGTCGAACTGAGCTCAGAGATAAAGATCCAGTGCAGAGTCAAAATCGTCGACCTGAGCTCACCGATCGTCGAATGGAGTTCGACGATATTGCGAAGTGGAGCTCAGCGATCGTCGAGTGGAGCTCGACGATATTATGAGGTTGAGCTCAGCGATCGTCGAATGGAGCTCGACGATCTGCAGAAGTTGAGCTAGACGATCGTCGACCTGAGTTCGACGAATCGTCGTGCTGAGCTCGACGATTAGACTTGGTCTATAGAAAAACTTGGTCTTCAGGGCAGCTTCCAATCCTAGACTACTAACCCTTAGACTCAATTCTAGTTGACCTATTAAGCTATACAGAAGGTCAAACACAGATTCCTAGAGACATAGTGATCCTGACCCAAATTAGTAATAGGGTGTTCCAACAATTGACCTTCTCCCCCTCAATAGCTGCTTTCTCTCCCTCAAAGTCAGTCTGTCAAAGATCAGGGAACAGCTCTTCTAATGTAAACTCATGTTGAGGTTGTACAGGAGAATCTCTTATCTCTGGTGTAACTGATTCTACTTTATCAGCAACTGATGTGTCCTCCATGACAACATCTTGTGGTTGACTATATGACTGTGTATGCTGATCAACATCAAGTAATGATTCAGTCAGAACTTCATCCTCAATATTGAAATTTAATTGATTAACTTCAGTGATTACCTCTAGAATTGTTTGGGTAGCCCTTTCACTCGCTAATTGGGTTGGCTCATCCACATGTAGGGGCTCCCCCTGGAATGGATCCAGGTGAATAGGGCTAGCTGATGGTAGCTCCCCTGCCTCTGGGCATCTACTTGTCTTACTGGTGACTGTCCAGCATTGTCATCTTCTTCATCATCAGAACTAAAAACCACTTGCTCCTCTGAGCTACTTGAGGATTCTTGAGCCACAATGGCTGTCTTCTTCTTCTTCTTCTGAGGTGTTTCCTTTTCTGGAGTTGGCATTTCCTTTGTCAATACTCTATCCCACCTTGAGATAATCCTAAGATCCATTCTCCTCATATGATTTATCTTAGAACCAGAAGCTTGGTTCATCACTTCAGGGATACTTCCAGCTAAGTATAAACTCAGAATCCTACCCAGATTTGGCTTCTTCAGACTTTCCTTTATCTTATCAAATAGTACTACTGACCAATCAGTTTTAAGCTGGAAAATTATCCTTGTCATCAGACTGAACATGTGAGCTGATATTCTATCATGCCCACCAGGCTTGCTCAGAATTACCTTGCCAACTATTTCACACAAGAACTTGCCCTGCATGTTCATGTCTTTCCTGTTGAAAACTGATCCAATCTTCAGGCTTGAATCAACTCCACACCATGCCAGTGCGTCCCTTGTCTTTGAAGCAGGTACATCTTCCTCTTTTTTAGTTCTAGGGAGATGTAGAACTTTTCTGAGATTCTTCTGGGTGACCTTTACCTTAACTCCATGGACTTTAGATTTAATCTTAAGACCAGTGTCATCTAGGGTAGCTGTGGTAAAGAATTCGAGGACTTCCTTCTTCCATATCTTGATTGGTTCTGACACAAGATACTCTAACTCAGTCTCTGCAACTAGTGTTACCACACCTTGGATTTCTGGTTCCGCGTCATCAAAGGCGTGTCGCACGAGCTCATAACCTTCATTAATGTTCTCTTCTAGCTTGGGCGCCATTAGGGTTTGAAGAAATTTTGAATTTAGAGAAGAGAAATGTCGACACACAACTTTGGTCTCGAAACTATGGTGAGCGTGTCGACAAACAATGGGAAAGACCTATTTATACCTTTCTAAAATCGAAGGTGAAAAGGCGCGACAAAATACTTGAAATGTGTCGACATTGTTGAAAAGTGTCGACGCTTACTACTAATGTCTCAACAACTATGTGTCAACACAAATATAGTCGACAGAATATATGTGTCGACACTTATACATCTCAGCTCGACGATTAGTCGAGACTCTACTCGACAAATTCTGTGTAAATCCTAAGTGTTGACACCACCCTGGATGTGTCGACACCTACTCTGCATGTGTCGACACTAATTCTGTCAAGTGTCAACACTGACTGTCTAGATGTGTCGACACCATTTCTGTGAAATGTCGACACCACTTCTATGTGTCGACACAGACAACTCTGTGTGTCAACACTATTTTACTTGGCCAATTTTTTAAACTATTCTAAGTTTATCATTCCTAATTCAATTTTAAACTTATTGAATTTGGTTTCATCTAGGGGCTTAGTAAACATATCAGCTAACTAATTATCTGTCTTAACATACTCTAGGGAAATGTCTCCTTTTTATACATGTTCTCTAAGAAAATGGTATTTAATTTCTATGTGCTTAGTCCTACTATGTGAGACAGGATTATTTGCAATAGAAATGGCACTAGTAGAATCACAAAATAAAGGTGTTCTACTTACTTGAATACCATAATCTTCTAGGTGATGTTGAATCCATAGAAGTTGAGCACAGCAACTTCCTGCAGCCACATACTCTGACTCAGCTGTGAAGATAGCCACACTGGTCTGCTTCTTACTACTCCATGACACCAGCCTTCCACCTAAAAATTGACAGGTTCCTGTAGTACTCTTCATATCTTCCTTGCAGCCTGCAAAATCTGCATCTGAAAAACCTGTCAGTACAAAATCTCCATTCCTAGGGTACCAAAGGCTTAGATAAGGTGTGCCTTTAAGATATCTCAAAATCCTTTTGAGATATCTTAACTGCTGTCAGATGAGATTCTTTAGGGAAAGCTTGATGTCGCTGCCCCTCCGCCACTACTTGATGACGATCCAGTTGCCGAGGCCCTACAACATAAAGACCTTCGGAGTCGTGATGACGCTAACGGACGACGCCGCTACAACCTCCGCCCGCGGCGTGCTACCCTCACTTGAAGACTATTTTAATTAATTTCTCATGCTTTATTATTTTATGTGCGAATATAAAATTATTCCAATCTTGGTTAATAATTTTATATTCATTTGGGACTTGTAATCTTTATTTTTTTCCTGCAAACATTTTGGTATGTATTTAGCCTTCCGGATGGATGAGATTTCATCTCCATGTTGGATGGCTAGATGTGTGTTGTAACTCCTATATAAGGAGATCTTTTTGAGAATGAAGTTAGAGAGAATTAAAAAATCAACCCTAACCCTCATTGAGAGAGTTCGGCCAAGAGGGTATCCTCCATAGCCGCCGGCCAAGGTGTGAAGCCGCAGCCCCCCTTGCTTCCTCCCCCTACTACGGTGCGACGCCGGCGTGGCTTCCTTTCAGTGCGACTCCAAGGAAGAAGGTTGCAGCCCATTCGGTGTGAAGCCGGTGGATCCGTGGAGAGAGTGATTCTCCCACCTTATCTTGTGTGATTGTTGTTCTTTGTTGGGTAACTCCTTCCCCTTTAGAGATTCTTGCTTTAGATTTTGTGGAGGTTTTTGCAAACCGTTTCTTCCGTGATTTTTAAATATGTCGCTTGCAAATTCCGATTTCGATTTCGTTGTTATTGAACCTCTTGTGATCTGGATTGGGTAGATCCGTTGCGAGAGCGAGGCTTGGCCTAGCCTTGACTTGCCCTCCAAGATTGCCACATTTTGGTGTTAACAAGGGAGTTAATCTCAACTCGAACTCGACCGCCTATTGAATTTTTCCGCCGCTCCGAAAATAAAGTATTGCTGCGTTGAAACGGCTCAAGTTGGTACAATAGATGCTTGTGTAGGTGCGGTGAGTTGTGTGCTTGTTGGAGAGGTAGGTCTTAAGGACGTTGTATCGAGTCCGGCTTGCGGTGAGTTGTGTGCTTGTTGGAGAAGTAGGTCTTAAGGACATTGTATCGAGTCCGACAATTTTCTCTTTCGGATTTGGGATCAAACCCGACCCCTTTTCGCTCGCTTTTGGTCGGAGCCCTCCCCTTTAGTTTTATGTCTTGTGACAATACTTTTCGTTAGCGTATTCGAGCACGTATCACGGTCACCCATACATAAATTTGGTATCAGAGGGAGGTTGTTTCAACTCACACGTTGCAAACATCCTCTCTACGTTTCTTGTTGGCCGATCGGATCTTAAAAAAATACAAAAAAATTATTTTCTGTGGTCTGCCAATAGCGGGCTGAAATCTTTATTTTTCAGCAAAATTTCAAAAAAAACAATTTTAACGATCCACGTGTTCCTCACATCGGGAAACTATAAAAATATCTTATTTTCAGTATAGCTACGGCCCTAGGAAAAATCACCTTTCCAAATTTTTCTAGAGCTGAATGCGCACTAGGCACGGATCGGAGTACGCGACACCGTCTACGTCTAGGATGGCTGTGAACGAGCATGGGGATCCCAACACCGAGGCCATAACAGGGCTACGTAACGAAATGACGGAGCTTAGAAACATGTTGGCACAGATCCTGCAAAATCAAGCAAGGCCACCCCCGCCACCCATTAATGTTGAGCAGCCCAACCGGCGCCAACAAACTCCTGAGTCGGATTCCGATGAGGACTCTCCCCGAGTGCCCCTCGAGAACACCGCCACGATCGTGCTTACGATATCACTAGGGCCATTAAGATCGACGCCCCCACTTATGATGGCATGGGAGATCGCCAGATCTTCCTTACTTGGGTGGTGGATATGGAGTGCTACTTCGATTGGCACACCCTTACGGACCATCAAAAGGTCCAAGTTGCCAGGATGAAGCTAACGGGGCGTGCCAAAACTTATTGGCTGAATGAAGAGCGTAGGCTAGGAACCGGGAATGGGGTCCCACTTATTGGATGGGCCGTGATGAAGAACCTGTTGACCGATCAGTACGTTCCCGCGTACCATCGGACACAGATGTTCGACGAGCTTGCCACTCTACGGCAGGGCTCCAATTCGGTAGCTGAGTATATGGGAGAACTGAAAGACCGTATGGTGCGTTGTGATCTGAGGGAGATCCCCGAGGTCACCCTATCCAGATTTCGTAAGGGGCTTCATCCCGATATTCAGCGGAAGCTCTTACGATATGGTCATACGGATCTGAACACGACATTTAATGCCGCCCTCGACATCGAAAAGCACTTAGCCTCTAAGGCTCACTCCCGGTATTCCCATGCGAAGGGAAAGTCCACAGCTGGAGCCTCTTCCTCCACATATCAGGATAAAGGGAAGTTTCGGTCTGCCGAGTCAAAGTCTGTCGTGATTACTGCTACAGACGCCAAGAATCCTGTGAGTGAGTGTGTCCCTATAGGGAAGGTTAGCAAGGCTAACACCACTTGTTACTCTTGCGGCATTCAATGCCACTATGCCTTTGAATGCCCAACAAAGACTAAAGTCATAGCCCTACTAGAGTCGACTACCGACCTTGCTGATTTTGTTTATGAGGCTGCTGAGGAGAGTGACCCAGAAGGGGTCCCAAGCGATTTAGAGGATGAGCACCCCGTTATGGTGATGCATTGTATCTTGACCACCCCTCGTCCGTTAGATGACTGGAAAAAGACTAGTATATTTTCCCTGATCTTTAAGAGTGGCGAGAAGTTGTGCAAGTTGATCATTGATAGTGGCAGTTGTGTAAATGTCATCTCTGAGAATGCCGTTACACGTATGTCCTTGACTACGCAGCCCCACCCGGCTCCCTATCAGGTAGCTTGGATTAATAAGGTTACCGTCCCGGTCACCAAGCGTTGTCTTGTACCTCTCTTGATCAAATCCTATACTGACAAGGTGTGGTGCGATGTCCTTCCAATGGACGCTTGTCACGTGTTATTGGGCCGCCCTTGGCTTTACGACCGTGACGTGACACACTTTGGAAAGGCCAACACATATGAGTTTAAATTCAATGGCAAGGTCATTACATTGAGACCAACCGTCCCGAAAGAGCCAGTAGATTTGGCTAAGGACACCAGTGTTCCAGTCGAGAGGAAAACGTTGAGTCTCGTGGGAAGAAAAGAATTTGTGAAGGATCCCTTTCTTGACGGGATGATGTACGCTCTAGTTCTTATGAGTGCGAAAGGGGATACAAGAGCATTGGATTATTTGCCTAGAGAGTTACGGGAATTGTTGGATGAGTATAAGGACGTGTAGCCGGATGAGTTGCCTTCGGTATTACCACCGCTTAGGAATATACAGCATGTTATAGACCTTATCCCCGGTTCCTCCTTACCGAACCAGCCCCACTATAGGCTTCACCTCTCCGCCCATAAGGAGTTACAGACCCAGATCGAGGATTTGATGAAAAAGGGGTTCATTAGGACTAGTATGAGTCCATGTGCGGTACCTGCCCTTCTTGCCCCCAAGAAGGATGGTACGTGGAGAATGTGTGTTGATAGCCGCGCCATCAACAAGATTACCATCAAATATAGATTTCCTATTCCACGATTAGATGACCTCCTAGATGTCTTATCTGGCGCCACCATTTTTTCAAAGTTAGATTTGCGGAGTGGCTATCACCAGATCAGGATCCGTGAGGGGGATGAGTGGAAGACATCATTTAAGTCCAAGGATGGGTTATACGAGTGGCTTGTGATGCCCTTTGGGCTATCCAACGCCCCCAGTACCTTCTCCCGAATGATGACCCATGTCTTTCAGCCTTACATGGGGAAGTTTGTGGTCGTCTATTTTGATGACATTTTAGTCTTTAGTACCACCACTACTGAGCATGTCTCCCACATGAGGTCGGTTCTTTCCACCCTGTGGAAGGAAACCTTATTCCTTAATCTCAAGAAATGCACATTCCATGTCACTGAAGTGGAATTCTTAGGCTATATAGTCGGTTTGGAAGGCATTAGAGTTGAACCTTATAAGGTTAAAGTCATTAGGGATTGGCCCGAACCGACCACATTACGAGAGGTGCGAAGTTTACATGGGTTAGCTACTTTTTACCGCCGTTTTATTAGAGACTTTAGTAGCATTATGGCCCCCATTAGTGATTGCATGAAGAAAGGTGAGTTCACCTGGACAAGGTCCGCCGCTACTGCTTTCCAACGCATTAAGGAACTTATGACCGAGGCACCTGTCCTACATCTACCTGACTTCAATAAGGTCTTTGAGCTTACGCGTGACGCTTCTGGCATAGGAATAGGAGGTGTCTTGAGTCAGGAAGGGCACCCTGTGAGTTATTTTAGTGAGAAGTTAGTGGGCGCCAAATTGAATTACTCGAATTACGATAGGGAGTTTTCTGCCGTCATTAGATGTCTGCACCATTGGAGGCACTATCTCCTATCTAAGGAGTTTGTGATCCTCTCCGATCACGAGGCACTGCGGTTCATCAATGGCGAACATAAAATCAGCCAGCGACACGCTAAGTGGGTATCTTTCCTACAGGGTTACACTTTTAACCATAAACACCTTAAAGGAGCTGACAATCGAGTCGCGGATGCTCTTAGTCGCCTGACCCTGTTACTCACCACTATGGAGGTTAACGTGGTAGGATTCGAGCGAATCAAGGACGAGTACGCCACATGCCCTGACTTTCAGGATGCATATTTGTCTGCCCAAGATAGCTCCCCACGATTATATCTGCGTTCGTCATTAAGGATGGCTACCTATTTAGACATGGGAAGTTATGTATCCCGCAGTCATCGTTACGCCTTCATATCATCTGGGAATTGCATAGTGGAGGGTTGAGTGGTCATTTCAGTAGGGATAAGACCATTACGTTAGTTGAGGAGAAATTCTATTGGCCAAAACTTAAGGCGATGGTGGGAAGGGTAGTTAGTAGTTGTCGTACCTGTCAGGTATCCAAAGGCACCAAGACAAACGTAGGATTATATACGCCCATGCCTATCCCTTCCACGCCATGGGAAGACGTGAGTATGGATTTTGTTCTAGGCCTACCCACCACCTTACGCCGTCACGATTCTATTTTTGTAGTGGTGGATAGATTATCTAAAATGGCATATTTGATTCCCTGCTCTAGAACCAACGACGCATCTCACATTGCCAAATTATATTTTAAGGAAGTAGTTAGTCACCGGGGAGTGCCGAAGACAATAGTCTCGGATAGAGATGTTAAGTATACGAGCTATTTTTGGAAAACACTTTGGGTCTTGATGGGTACCAAGTTATTGTTTTCCTTAGCCTATCACCCTTAGACCGATGGGCAAACAGAGGTAGTCAATCGGAGCCTAGGAAGCCTTCTTAGATGCCTAGTGAGCGATCACAAAGGTACTTGGGATCTTCTTCTTCCCCACGCCTAGTTGGCCTATAATAATTCCAAAAACCGGTCCACTGGTCTGTCTCCAAATGAGATTGTTCACGGGTACAAGGCCCCTGTGCCTCTTGACTTGGTTCCTTTGCCCCCAACATACAAGATAAGTCAATTTGCACAATCCTTCGCCCAACATATTCATGACCTACATGCACGTATATGAGCTACCTTGACTGCTCAATATGAGTCTTATCAGACGCACGCTAATCTATATAGGAGGGTGTCGCACTTCAACGTCGGCGATTTGGTACTAGTCCGGTTAGTTCCCGAACGCTTGCCATGTGGCACCGTTAAAAAGTTGGAACCAAAGCGCGCCGACCCTTTTCGAATTATAAAGAAACTAGGTGACAACGCTTTCGTGTTGGATTTGCCAGCTGATTGGGTTATCTCCCCTATTTTTAATGTCTCGGATTTGACGCCGTTTGTTTCTCCTCCACCTGAGTTGAATTCTTTGTCGTCTTCTCCCTCCACTAAAATTTCTACTGGGTTGGGGACTGGTAGTTCGGATGATCTCTCTCTTTCGGTCCCCGCAGGTATAACATCGGATGGTACGTTGCCTTCTTTTTTCCCTACGGCTGACATGTTTCCCAGGTTTCCGAAGACATTTCTCACTCCAGATATGATACTTGCTGCTGAGCCACTTACCACTTCTGATGGGGCTACCTACCGCTTCCTCATCCATTGGCGTGACCGCCCCCCTTCAGATGATTCATGGGTACTTGCGACAGAGCTTCAATGTTTGGATGCCGAGCTTCTCCGCCGCTATCTCTCGGACCACGCATCGGAGATACGTGATTTTGAGTGGGGGAGTATTGATGCCGCTGCCCCTCCGCCACTACTTGATGACGATCCAGTTGCCGAGGCCCTACAACATAAAGACCTTCGGAGCCGTGATGACGCTAACGGACGACGCCGCTACAACCTTCGCCCGCGGCGTGCTACCCTCACTTGAAGACTATTTTAATTAATTTCTCATGCTTTATTATTTTATGTGCGAATATAAAATTATTCCAATCTTGGTTAATAATTTATATTCATTTGGGACTTGTAATCTTTATTTATTCCCTGCAAACATTTTGGTGTGTATTTAGCCTTCCGGATGGATGAGATTTCATCTCCATGTTGGATGGCTAGATGTGTGTTGTGACTCCTATATAAGGAGATCCTTTTGAGAATGAAGTTAGAGAGAATTAAAAAATCAACCCTAACCCTCATTGAGAGAGTTCGGCCAAGAGGGTATCCTACATAGCCGTCGGCCAAGGTGTGAAGCCGCAGCCCCCCTTGCTTCCTCCCCCTACTACGGTGCGACGCCGGCGTGGCTTCCTTTCGGTGCGACTCCAAGGAAGAAGGTTGCAGCCCATTCGGTGTGAAGCCGGTGGATCCGTGGAGAGAGTGATTCTCCCACCTTATCTTGTGTGATTGTTGTTCTTGGTTGGGTAACTCCTTCCCCTTTAGAGATTCTTACTTTAGATTTTGTGGAGGTTTTTGAAAACCGTTTCTTCTGTGATTTTTAAATACGTCGCTTGCAAATTCTGATTTCGATTTCGTTGTTATTGAACCTCTTGTGATCCGGATTGGGTAGATCCGTTGCGAGAGCGAGGCTTGGCCTAGCCTTGACTTGCCCTCCAAGATTGACACATTTTGGTGTTAACAAGGGAGTTAATCTCAACTCGAACTCGACCGCCTATTGAAGTTTTCCGCCGCTCCGAAAATAATTATTGTTGCATTGAAACGGCTCAAGTTGGTACAATAGATGCTTGTGTAGGTGTTGTGAGTTGTGTGCTTGTTGGAGAGGTAGGTCTTAAGGACGTTGTATCGAGTCCGGCTTGCGGTGAGTTGTGTGCTTGTTGGAGAAGTAGGTCTTAAGGACATTGTATCGAGTCTGGCAATTTTCTCTTTCGGATTTGGGAGAAAACCCGACCCCTTTTCGCTCGCTTTTGGTCGGAGCCCTCCCCTTTAGTTTTATGTCTTGTGACAATACTTTCCGTTAGCGTATTCGAGCACGTATCATGGTCACCCCTACATCAAGCTTGGTACCTAGCACAGACACATGTAGCATACATGATATCTGGTATACTAACAGTCAAATACAGTAGGGAGCCAACTATCCCTCTATACAAAGTTTCATCTACAGGTTTCCCTGCATCATCTTTTCTTAGAGACATGCTTGACCCCATAGGAGTTTTCATGGTAGTGGATGATTCCATGCCATACTTCCTTATCAACTCTAGGGTGAACTTAGACTGGCATATGGATAATCCATCTTCAGTCTGTCTAACTTGGAGACCCAAGAAGAACTTAAGTTCCCCCATACTGCTCATTTCAAATTATCCTTGCATAGGTTTTGCAAACTTTCTGCAAAGACTACTTTCTGTAGACCCAAATATTATGTCATCTACATATATTTGGACTAAGATAATCTTGCCTCTGGATTCCCTAAGGAATAGAGTCTTATCTATTTTCCCCCTTGAGAATTTGTTCTCAATGAGGAAACTAGACCGGGTTTCATACCAAGCCCTTGGGGCTTGTTTTAACCCATAAAAAGCCTTCATAAGTCTATATACATAATCTGGTTTAAGAGAATCAACAAAACCTGATGGCTGCTCTACATAGACTTCTTCCTTCACATTTCCATTCAGAAAAGCTAACTTAACATCCATTTAATATACCTTAAATCCTTGATATGTTGCATAGGCAAGGAACATCCTTATTACTTCCTGTCTTGCTACTGGAGTAAAGGTTTGATCAAAATTAATACCTTCTTCCTGCTTATATCCCTTTGCAACAAGTCTAGCTTTATTCTTTATGATGATTCCATTCTCATCCAACTTGTTTCTAAATATCCACTTAGTTCCAATAATGTTGTGGTCCTTGGGTTTAAGAACTAGCTCCCAGACCTTGCATCTTTTGAATTGATTCAGCTCCTCTTGCATGGCCTCAATCCAATGAGGGTCTAGGATTGCTTCTTCAAACTTCTTTGGCTCTACTTGGGATAGAAAACTGGAGTAAAGAACTGTACTTAGATTCCTGCTCCTTATTTGCACGCCTTGTCTGGGATCTCTAATTATTTGATTAGCTGGATGATCCTTTAAGTGCCTATTTGCTGGAGGCAGCTTGTCTTCAGGTTGTACACCTTCAGTCTCTTCATTTAGCTGCATCTCTTGGTCTTCTTCAGCATCAGGAGTATCTTGTACTCCCCCTGGACAACAACCACCATCTTCCACTTGCTGACTTGCAGAAGGACCTTCTGTTAAGGTAAGCTTGTCCATCTTCCCAGTTACACCTGTAGAGCTGCAAACACTTCTTGGCAATTCATTGTTAATGAGTCTAGCTTCATCAAAAACTATATGAACAGACTCTTCTACAGCTTGAGTAATCAAGTTGTAGACCCTATAAGCCTTACTATTATTGTTGTAGCAAACAAAGATCCCCTCTTAGGATTTGGCATCAAACTTGGTTAGATAAGACTTACCATTGTTAAGTTTATAACACTTGCAACCAAAGATCCTGAAATAGGATAAATTTTGTTTTCAACCCTTCATAATCTCATAGGGGGTCTTCTTGTGGCTCTTGGTGATAGTAGCCCTATTGATCACATGACAAGCATTATTTACTACCTCAGCACAGAAATATTCTAGGAGAAAAGTGTCACTCAATAGGGTTCTACCAGCCTCTATCAAGGTTCTATTCTTCCTTTCAGCAATACCATTTTGCTGAGGTGTTCTAGGTGAAAAAAATTCCTGAAAAATCTCAAACTCTTCACACAGTTTTGTCATACTTTCAGACTGAAATTCAGTGTCATGGTCACTTCTGATTTTGACCACTGTACTATCCAATTCATTCTGAATTTGTTTAACAAAACTATATAAGATACTTGGGGTTTCAGATTTTTGTCTAAGGAAGAACACCTAGGAAAACCTTGAATAGTCATCTACAACCACATATGTGTAGACCTTCCTACCTAGGCTGTGAACTGGCATAGGACCAAAAAGATCCATATGCAAGAGGTATAGACACCTCACAGAATCCTTGTTCTCAAGGCTATCAAAAGTGGATTTGGTCTGCTTGCCTTTTTGACAAACTGAGCATATCTCATCCTTTATACACTTAACCTGAGGACCATTCCTCACTAACTCTTTGCTAAAGAGTTGGCCAATTATCTTATAGTTAAGATGATCCAGCCTCTTGTGCTATTTAACACAATGTGAGACTTTCTCATCAGCTATAAGACAAATAGGAGAAACATTGTTCTCACATACAAAGTCAAGACAATAGACATTTCTCTTCCTATATCTGTCAGAATGACCTTTTGATCACTTGACCTTTTGATATGACAACCATCTTTGACAAATGAGATGTCATATCCTAAATCACTCAGCTGACTTATGCTAATGAGGTTATGTTTCAAACCCTTTACATAAGCCACTTGAGTAATTGTAATTTGGTTACTAGAAATGTTACCAAAGCCTTTGAAGATTCCTTTTTCTGAACCACCAAAGGTAACTTTAGGGCCATCCTTGATTGGTGTATAGTCCTTCAGCAACCCCCTAGTTCCAATCAAGTGCCTGGAACATCCACTGTCCAAGTACCATATAGGGGCATGGCCACTTGTACTCACCTGCAAAATAGATTACTTAACCTTAGAACCCAAATAATTCTTGTGTCCTTGGTGCAGGTTAGTCTGACCTTTAACAAAACTACATATAGCTGTTCTAGCAGGCAGTTTGCTGCACTCCTTGACACTTGAATTGTGCCAACAATCTATGGCAAAGTGGCCTATCTTGCCACAACAGCAGCACTCAAACTTGTTGTACCTTTGTTTAGGTACAACCCTGGCTAAATTATCTACTGCAGGCTTCTTGTTTAGTGCTAGGGCTTTGCCCTTAGATATGGACCTAGCTGTCCAGGCAGGTTTTTTAAACCCCAATCCAGTTTTACCCTTATGAGGTACAAACTCATCTATCAAAGGTAAAATAGATTTTGGTTTAGAAAAACTTGCTACAATATCTCTCTCCTTCTGAAGTCTAGCCTCCAGATTTCTAATTTGATCATTCTTAAATGTAATAGTACCCATCTGAATAACAGTAATGTTCTTCAGCCTGGCTATTTCATTCAGTTTCTGATCAAATAACTTGTCTGAATCAACAGCAGCCAATTTAAGACTAGCAATCTCCTTTGCCTGAGTTTTGGCTAAGGTTTTGCTTTTCTTCAAGGCCTGCAATAAGTTCCTATATTCATCAATTAACTGATGAATACCTCCTTCAGATTCAGACACACCCACATCACTTGATGCAGATGTATCTGATTCTGACTCAGTACTAGAAATTGAACTAGAAGAACAACTTTGTACCTTACTTGGTCCAGGCTGATCCTGGATTTTGTCTCCTTCAGATAAGGCCATCAGCCCTTTGCACTGATTGTTCTCATGCTCATAAATTGAATTCATTAACTGCATGAACTCATCTTCCTCCTCTTCAGCAAACAATCCAATATAGGATTCAGCTTCTGAGTCTGTTTCTGAAGATGACTGATCAGTCAAACTTTTGTCTTTCTTAGCAACAAAGGACTTTTCCTTTTTTCCCTTAAACTAAGTTTTCTTTTTGTCAGTTGACTAATTCCTCTTTTCAGGACAGTCAGCCACTACATGTCCCTGTCTATTGCAGCAATAACACACAATCTTTGAAGATGTAGCTTTGCTTGGCTTGGATCTACTTCTGTCATTCCTTGATGACTTTCTTTTCTGATAATAGTCATCTTTTGGCTGAGAAGTGGAAGGCTTACACCTCCACTGCTTCTTCTTCAGAAACTTTTAAAAATTCCTAGTGAAATCTGCAAAGGCTTCATCACTTTCACTGTTATCTGAATTCTTGCTTTCTGAATTATCTGTCATAGCCTCAGCAACTATTTGAGGTGGAGATGGAGACTTGCTTCTATACTTCCTAGTGGCTTTAGTTTTGAAGGCCACAGATCTTTCCTTGTGCTCCACTCTAGTAGTCTTCTCTTCCTCCTTTCTAGCAAATAACTACATCTCATAAGATAACAGTTTTCCAAACAAAGTTGGAGGAGGTATATCAGCTAATTTGGCCATTTCCCTAATGGCACAAATCTTGGTGTCCCAATCCTTAGTCAGGGATCTTAATAACTTGTCATTCAGCTCATAGTTGCTGAATTCTCCTCCATAGGACATTAATTCATTGACTATCCTATAGAACTTCTTGTAACATTCAGTAATGCTATCAGACTTTCCTTGTCTGAAGCTTTCATATTCCCGATTTAACAAAGACTTCTTGTCTTGTCTTACTTCTTCTGATCCCTCCATATAGACTATTAATGTGTCCCACATTTCTTTAGAAGTTTTACAATGAATTAAGTTCTGAAATGTTGCATCATCAATCGCACTAACAATAATATTCTGGGCCCTCTTGTCCATAATGGTCAGAATGTTTTCATCTTTGGTCATTTCTGAATAGTCCTTAGGAGTTTTCTGATTTACATCTAAAATGGATATCTTCATTGGCACATATGGCCCTTCTTTGACTGTAATGTATATTCTTGGGTCAGATGCTTCTATAAAGAGTCTAACCCTATCTTTCCATATGCCAAAAATCTCTTTTCTACAGATTGGCAATTTCATGGACCCCATCTCTTTGTGATTCTCACTAGAACCCATTTTCTTGATTCTTGTTTATTCTGATTCTGCCTATAGGATCTTACTCAGACTGTTATGTCCTTTTTGGTAACCACGCTTTGATACCACTTGAAATAAATAGTGTCTAACCACCTAGAGGGGGGTGAATAGGTGTTCTTTTTCTTTTGACTTTAAAGGCAGATCAATTGTAAATAACTTTAAGCAACAAATGCAATTCTACAGTTATCACAACACAGCACCCATAGAAACTAACATTCACAGAGTGCACACAGATTTTTATAGTGGTTCCCCAAGGTCTGGGTACATCCACTTTCCCCCTTCGCCTATCTAGTAGTGTACTAGATTCGGCCTAACTTCTCCACTTCTTCTCAGATCCTCAGATCTTACAGCTCAGAACCCCAAACAGGTTCCTACAACTCAGAGTGACCCCACTCCTATAACTCAGGCACAAAGCCCTACCACTCATTCTTCACCAAGACCTACACTCAGGCTAAACAACCCTACCTTAGCCTTCAATCAAGGCCTACACTCAGAGAATAGAATCTCCTACACTCAGGCACAAAAGCCCTACCTCAGCCTTTATAGTTTAGGCTTACAACTCAGATCCCTTAGGATCCTACAAGAATTTAATAATACACGGTAATTAACCACAACTCTGACTGAGAGAGATGAATTGACTGACTTCTTGATGAGTTCTTGGAAGAACTAGGCAGAGATCAACCACCCTTGGCTTTCTTCAAAGCTTCTTGAATTTGAACACAATAGGGTTGAATCTCCTGTGAAGATGATCTTCAATCAACTACTGTCTTGAGATTCAGATCTCAATCTGAATCTTACTTAGCAGCCCGGTTCAGCAGCTGCTCTTCTTAGAAGGAGCTCTCTCTCTCCTACTTCTTAGATATTATGTTGAAGGTCTTCTTCTTTTGTGTTTTTAGATCTCATGATTGATTGTTGTCAATCTATAATCACCCCTCTATTGAAGGAGAAATGTATTTAAATAGTCTTCCTCCAAGGTAACCGGCTAATCCGGTTTCTAACAACCTTCTGATGGCTCTGACAGTTGTAGTTGACCGGTTGAAATGGCAGCTGTCAAGTTCATCCAGTTACTTCTTGAAATCACTGTCACTGTCTGAAAGTGTCGAGACAGATAGTCATTATGTGTCGACACAAATAGACTAAGTGTCGACACAAGTAGACTAAGTGTCGACACAAATAGACTAAGTGTCGACACTAGCCTTGATGGTGTCGACACAACTACTTGTGTTGTTGTAACAGCTTCTCAACACTGCTTCTTCAGAATGTGTCGACACTGATTCTTTGTGTCGACACAAGCCTTCTGTTGAATGTGTCGACACTGGTTGAGTGTGTCGACACAAGTACTTATTCTTTAACACTTAGTTGAATTCTGTTGTGTGTCGACACAACTCCTTTGTTTCGACACATGCCTTCATGTGTTGAAACTTACTGAGTGTCGACGCACCTCCTTTGTGTCGACACATGCCTTCATGTGTTGAAAATTGCTGAGTGTCGACACATCTCCTTTGTGTCGACACATGCCTTCATGTGTTGAAACTTGCAGAGTGCCAACACATCACCTTTGTGTCGGCACAAATACTTTAACTTTGTTGAAGTTTGCTGAGTGTCGACACAGTCTCCTTGTGTCGACACTTTTGATGTCGACAAAGTTTCTCTTGTTGTCGACACTGCCTATAAGTGTCGACACAAATTATGTTGACAATTCTTCATTGTGTGTCGACACTTCCTGTATGTGTTGACACTTTTCTTCTGGTGTCGAATCTGCCTTTCCTGGTGTCGACACAATTACTCCAAGTGTCGACACAGCTTCTCTGGGTGTCGACACAAGCCTTCATAAGTGTCGACAATTCACCTCTAGGTGTCGACACATGGACTTAGAAACTTTTATGCTTTTTCTGCAATTACTTAACCTGCACATATAAACTCAAAACACATCAAATACACCTTGATGTATATCATTGAGTAGGGCGAGGGTTCTTCAAATCAGGTACATATATTCCAATGTACCCAACAGGAGGTATCCGACTCAGAGAGTATTATGTGTGAGTTTACCTTCCCGTGATACTCTGAGTTGCCAACTTCCTCGTCTGATTGAGCCATAAGCCCGAAGAATGCTTCCTCATTGTCTGAGCTGGACTTTCTTGTGTCGCTGTCAGTAAGGGTCTTGGATTACTTGGAGACGAAGCTCTTTTCTTCTTTTCTCTTGCCCTATATGGATCTCTTTCCCTCTTTCTTGGAGCATTCCTTCTCCTTGTACAGACACTCCGCAATCATGTGACCTGTCTTGATGCAATAATATCACACAACGTCAGAGGAAGAATATTTATTCTGTTTAGATTTGCACATGTCCTCTCGGTTGTAGCATTTTTTGGAACGATCACCATCACGATGGGATTTCCTGAAGTCAAATGAGGATGACTGATTCTTCATCTGTCTCCTCTTACTGAGCTAGCCTTGGTCGGGATCCACCAAGAGGTGGGCTAGTCATGTTTGTGAGAAAATGGGCTAGTCGGTTTTGGGGTGGTGATGGATTGGGCTGGTCGGATTTTTTGAAGGAGAGGGCATGTTGGGTTTGGATGATGTAGGAGGGTGCCCGAGAGTTTGAAGGGGAGGGAGAGGGTGGCTGCTTGGGAGAGGGTCGAACCCTAGAGGGAGTTGGTGGCCGGCGTTTTGTAGAGGAAGGAGAGGGCTAGCTGAAATTTTGAAAAGAAGGGGGAGATAGAAATAGAGGGGAAACTCAAATTAGGATTTCTTATTCATCAACTTAATAAAATTAACAATAGCAAGGCCTTATATAGGCTTACAACTAGGTTTGGCTACATGGAGACAAAATAAAAAAAAACACACACATAAGTTTAAACATAACATGAAAATAAATGTGCTCACAAATAACAATTAAATTCAAATAAATATTAATAGGTTATCTTGCACCAAGGGAGGAGATTGTAGCGTCGCCCCACAAGGTCACAACGGCACCGCAAGTCTTTGGTTGGTGACGGAGAAAGATCTTATGTAAGTATGTCGTCACCTTCTTCATCATGTTGGGGGTCGCCGTCTCCATCAATCCTACCCCGCTCAACAGTACTCATCACTGATGAGTTTGTCTGAAGGTACCAGCGTAGAACAACATCATCCAAAAGAGCCACCTCTGATTCAAGAAGCCAAGAGTCATTGGAGGCCAGACGATCACGCCATTGAATCAAGTAGCGGCAAACATCACCAATTGGAGAGGAGAGCACTTCATCTTTGAGGATTCTATCAGGTAAAAAGGTGGTCATTGGGAACCTTAGAAAAGCATTAGGCAAAGAAGGAGAAAACGTTTCTGCATCAACATTCAACGCACCTCCAGTGGAGACCGATGGAGAGAGCGATCCAGGCACAAGCTCACCACCAAACCTATTAGAAAACTCAGTGGACCCAAACAGATAGGCAGATAATTCAAGTGGTGGAGAAACATATGACGTTAAATCAGATGCATTGAAAATAGGGGAAATTTCTCAATCTATGGGTAACTCCAAAAGATATGTGTTTTTCCTAATTTCTTTAAAATTTGAAAAGTCCAGCTCACCGATTCACCAACTTTTTATAGTGCCCGAACGCATCCATTCAGGGACGAGACGCACCAAGACTAAATCGCCTCATTAATGTGCTTATGTAAATTGGAAACATGAGAGGCAAAGTCTTGTGTAAATTGACTTGACTTATATGATGGAGGTAACAGAATCAAGTCAAGTGGCACTGGTGCTTTATATCCGTGCACGATTTCATTTAGTGATAAACCCGTGGACCTATTTTTTGAATTATTGTATGCTAACTGAGCATGAGGAAGAATTAGGTCCCACGTACCCTTGTGGTCACCCACAAGACAACGTAGTAAACTGTACAAACTTCTGTTTACCACTTCCGTTTGCCCATCCGTCTGTGGATGGTAGGCCAAAGAAAACAATAGTAGGGTGCACATAATCCTCCACAGGGTCTTCCAAAAATAACTAGTAAATTTCACGTCCCTATCGGTCACTATAGTTTTTGGAATGCCCCGATGCCCAACAACTTCCTTGAAGAATAATTTCGCTACATGTATGTATCGTTGATCTTATTACATGAAATAAAATACGCCATTTTAGAAAACTGATGTACTACCACCATAATGGAATCATGACGTCTAAATGTGACAGGTAGACCTAGAATAAAATTAATACTAACATCTTCCCAGGGAATGGAAGGAATCAAAAGAGGGGTATAAAATCCTGCTTTTGTTTTACTACCCTTAGCTAATTGACATGCGCGATAACTTCCTATAATTTTATTAACCGTTGACTTAAGTCCGGGCTAGTGGAACTTACCTTCTACTAACATAATGGTCTTGTCATGCCCGAAATGACCACATAAACCACCGCTATGTAATTCCCACACAATGAAATGTCGTAGGGAAGAGGGAGGAATACAAAGCTTCAAATGCATAAATATATAACCATCCAAAATATAATAAATTGATGCAGGCTTGTACATGGACACGGGTTTTACAGACAAAACTCGAATTCCTCTCAACGCCCAAATTCTACGTTCGCACAAAATTTCAGCGCAACACACATGTTATTCAATTTTATCAATTAAATGCTAACTTACGGGTAAACAAACCATTTAAGACCGAACAACGACTATAGGCCGATATTCTTTCAGGCTAAAAGAACCCACCCAGTCTGATCGAGAGTTTGTTGTGCCAAAAGAGATCCACTAGAAAATTTCGATCTGGAAATGGTAGATCTCTCGCAACAAAAAGAAAATGAGGTTCTTCAATCCTATCGAAATTAAACAAATCAAGATAAACAACAAAATCGATCGAAGAAAACCACATTTAATTCAATGCTATCAAGAGTCAACGCTAAATTATTACACCACAGAAATTATCTAGAGGGAAAATAAAATCACTCAGAGAAAGTAGAAATTTTTGTTACCCCACTCGGAGATTTATATTCTCCAAAACTTGAATCGCTCATCACCGGATCGACTAGAGTCGCGCCGAACGAAGAGAATCGCGTCCGCCTTCATTTCTTCATGCCATATTCGATTTCCCGGAACCACGTTGAGAGGCACCTTGGCTGGGATCCACCAAGAGGTGGGCTGGTCGGGTTTGTGAGAAAGATGGGCTGCTCAGATTTGGGGTGGTGATGGAGTGGGCTGGTCGGATTTTGTGAAGGAGATGGCTGGTTAGGTGATGAGTCCTATTTATATACTGATTTTCGAACTCATCTGGGCTAGTTTTCTTTCACTAGCACTTCAATTTTAGTTCGTAATCGTATATATTTCATCTTATATTTATTTCCATAGGAAGTGTACTTATAGGCACGTGGTTGTGTATTTTTGTTACTTTTATTGATTGTACTTCTCATTGCGATCACCTCGAATGTCTGCACATATCAGTGGTTAGTTTTTCCTGCAGGTACAGGGGTTGTGTGGGTACTCTGGGATGGTTTGGGGACCATTTATTCCTAAGGGTCACTTATCATGCATTTTTACACGTGCACGCTCAGTGGATTCCTTAGCGCACGACCACTGGTCGTGCGCCACTGATCGTGTGCATTGATTCCATTTTTACGAAGTTCTGCCATGCCAATACGCACTGTTATAAGACACAGTGCGCATGACCACTAGTCATGCGCCACTGATCGTGTGCATTATAATTTCTGTAATCTATAAATACGCAAAAGGGAGATTAAGTTTACTCGGCCAGGTGAGAAGGCCAAAGAGGAAAAGCACAAGGAACAAAGGAAGAAGAAATAAATTATAAACTATTTTCAGTCTTTCTATTATTCTAAAAACTGCTTGTTTATATTCTGATACAAAGCTCTGTGTATATATATCTGCTGCACATTTAAATTTTTCATGCCAGATATACGTTTTATTTCTTTGTTATTAATGTGAGTCTGTAATTAATGACCTTACCCAAATAAGGGGAGATTGTTGGATCCCTAGTTGGATTTGGGCTAGGTTCATTAAGCTAGGATGTTTGACCCAACATGTATAGCCAAGGTAATGTATGAGTTCTAGAGTCTAGGTCTTGTCCTTAGAGTCAACACCACATGGACCAGCCATCAACAGACTGCAAAAGTCTCAAGACTTAGAGAAATTTCAAATACTCAGAAAATGAGTTCGACGTTCGACGAACTCAGGTCGATGAAAGTCGTGCTCAGCTCGACGAAATCAGAGACAATTCTCTGAGCTGAGCTCGACGAACTTGAATCTCAGGTCGACAAATTCCAGAGTATACTTTAACATTCCAAGTCCAGAATTCTTCACACTTAACTCCAGTCGACGAACTTAGTTCTCAGATCGATGAACTTAGTTCTCGGGTCGACGATTTCTGGATCATCTACTTCAACACTATAAGACCAGAAACACTCAAGTATTCTAAGTCCAGAATCATTCTTCAGTCGATGAATTCATCTTCTCAGCTCGACGAACTTAGACCACAGTCTTGGCAATAATTATCAAGTAGCAGTTAGAAGTTCTCAGGTCGACGAACCCAGTTCTCAGGTCGACGAACCTAGCTCTCAGGTCGACGATTTCTGGACACGTTACTTCAAAGTCCAAGAAACATGGAATTCTGTTATTCAGTCGACGAAGTTATATTCTCAGCTCGACGATATTGATGCACATAGTTGGAAAGGTTCTAGAGAAAGCAGTTCTGTCCTCGGGTCGATGATCTTGGATCTCAGCTCGACGAATAACAATTATCTGGTCAACGAACTTGACTTCTCTATTCGACGAACACTGGACAAAGATCGATGAATTCTGCTCAACAAATTCTGTAGAGTTTCAGACTTAGAAATTTCCCTCTCTCTACACCTTTTCTATTGTAATAATTCTTGAGTAATCAATGCATAAATATTCTCTGAATATTACCGTTAGAAGCAAGCATTGATTACGGTATTCAACAGAATTATTGCTTGTCATTTTTCCATGGGACAGTTGGGGAAATCAATCAATGCAAATATTCTCCAGGCCGTTAGCATTAAATGAAGAAAGGAATTCAAATTTCAAAGTGAAATTATATGGAAAATATAAAAGGGATTTTCTTCACCTCTCTCGATAGAAAAAATAGCAATACAGGAGAATAGAAAAACAGACACAAAGAATATATAAAACACAGAGCTCACAAGGCAACAACACTGTCAAGAGACAAGAAGCCCTAGACCTTGACCAGAGAAAAGAACAGCAAGCTGAATAAGAAGAAGAAGAACACACATTAAAGATCAAGAGTCTTCTTCCTTCTACATCCCAAGATTCTTCAAAGGACAACAAACACTCTGTCTGTCAAGAAGTTCCTGGAGTTCTTCTGGTCAAAGCAAAAGTTTGAAGACCTATCACCCTGTAGCAAGGTTTCAACTTCTTGAACCATTCTGTATCTCAGGGGGAGCCTTTGCTAACATCATTTTTCTGATAGAGTTTTCTCAGTTATATCTGATAAAGAGAAGACAAAATCACTCTCTCATCCCCCACTGTATAAAAGAATTTTAACTCCCTTCAAAAGTTATTCCTGGTTGCAAGTCACCTGACCAAAAAACTAGAGGATTGGTTTTTGATCACCTGATCAAAAGCTCATTGGTGGCAGTCACCTGATCAAAAACCTGAGTGGATTCCTACCATGGTGGTAGAAGAGTGTTGTACCCAGGTTGGGGAACCACTAAAAAATTATTGTGTTGTTTGGGTTGCTCTTTTCTTTTGTTCTTGTTGTGGTTGTGCTTGCTAGGTTGTTGTGTTTGTATTTTTAATTTAATTTCTACAGCACTAGTAATAGATTGAATTAATTAGCAAAAATTTTATAAACCCTAAATACTCTATTCAACCCCCCACCCCCCCTCTAGAGTATTTCAGATCTAACCTTTACTTTCACACACAAGCTTCATGGAGTCGTTAATCAGCGAAAGATAAAAGGGACAGCTCCCGGATGTTGAAGGCAACTTTTAGAGTTTTATTCAACAAGAAAAAGAGTAGCTGGACTTCATCTTCCTCGCCATTATTGCCGAGAAAAAGCTTGAAGTCTTCCAACAGAACAAAAATTTCAGTTAGCTGTAGCATTTTCTCTTGCTACAGCAAGATCAGAAATACTTCTGATAAAGAAAGCAAGGAGAACCTTTAGTCTTCTAGAGGTTCAGTTAGCTGTTTGAAGAGCTCAAGACCTGCAGATCTTTAGTATTATACAGCAAGTTCAGAAATTACAATCTGAGTTACTTCTAGCATAGGCAGCCTTCTATTGAAGAATATCTTCCTGCTGTTGTGAAGAAAGATAGAGTGATGGCGACGATGTTGATGCGGTCGTTGATCCCCGTCATAGAGAGTTCGTGGATTGGGACGATTGATGCCGCAAGCTTGAAGATGAAACTCTACCACGACGTTTCTTCGCCAACGCCGCCTCTGCTACATGTTTTGCTCGACGTCCGCCGCTGCCATTAAATAAAATATATAATTATAAATTAAATAATTATAATTATATATTTTATCAATTTTTATTTTTAGTAATTTCTATTTAATGCAATTTTAATTTAAGCATTTTTATTTCCAAGCATTTCACTATGGTATTTTATTTTCATGTCATGTAATGATGGGTGCATATAACCATCATAGGTTTATTTTATTTTCAATGGTGGAGATTGAGTGGTGTAGGCTATATATAGTCATGCTTATGTTGAGTATTGTAATGAAGAATGAAAAGTTGACACTTGAATTCAAAATTTGAATTTACCCCTTACCTCTCTCTTCCCCCTTAGGCATATTTCATCCCACTCCTTCTCCCCCTCTCTCTTGGCCACCATCCTCCTCTTCCCCTCTGTATTTTCGGCTACCTCCTCCTCCTCTTGGTGAGACCACCTCTACTTTTTTCTCTTCCCTAACTCAAAACTCGATCAACCTTCTTCCACACATGACCTGGCCATCCCCACTTCCCCTCTACCACTCAGCCACGACCTTTCTCTACCACAACCTGACCAATACTTTCCCCCTTTCACTCCAAACCCGAAACCCCACCCTAATCTTCCCTTTAAGGTTTGGCCAAATCCCCTAGCCGCCACCTCTACACCCTCCTTGATAATATTGAAATTATCCCCACCACCTATCCTCTCTCCTCTTTCCATATATATATATATATATTGATTTTCAAGAATTCTCCCACTTCTAGGGTTTGGGAAAGGAAAATGGCGAGCATCTTCACCTTTCGATGCGGATCAGAGGATTTGCATGGAGATAGATTTAACCGCAGTCGTGTGTGCTTCCTCCACTCATCCTGAGGATGGATTTTTCTTTGGATTTGGGTAACGATTTCGAAACCAAATCTTTGTGTGCTTCTTCTAAATATTTGCGAGAATTGGTGAAATAGAAGGGTAGTTAATTTTCCTGATTTATATTGAAATTTGTGCTTAATTAAATCTGAATTTTAAACGTGTTTTCTTTCGAATATTCTCGTATAATTTGGAGCGGGTAGATCTCGTGAACACTTGAAGAAATCAGGTTTTTCACCCTTGATTTCCCCTTGAGTTCAAGTGATTTGGAATACCCTCATATTAATTATTTTTTTGGGATTGATTTAGACTTTATTTTAAATCGCATTTTTAGTCCAGATCCTCTCTTAATGGTTTGTGGTTTGTTTGCGGATAAATTTAATTTGAATTGCTAATTATCTGGATCATGTGGGTCCTATTTGCTTGAGCGAGCATTGGCTTATAGCTCTTGTTCAATCTCTATAAGGGGTAGCGACCCTTTGTGTTGTCTATTGCTATAACGTTTGGAATCATCATTAATATTAATTTAGAGAAATATTGCTCGCTGCATTTTTACTTTAGTTACCGAACCTAGGAATGCGTAGTTTATTCCGTCGAAATCATGGGCCTGCATCAATTTGATATCAGAGAGAGATTCACGTCAATTTCTCAATTGACACCCTCCCCCTATTATTAGTATGCCGACACGCACTTATCTTGCACGTTTATTTGTCAAAATTATAAAAACAAAATTGGTCTGCCAATAGCGGCCTAAAATTTTTATTTTTCTGCAAAAAAATAAAAAAAATTTAATAATCACCATATTATTTTCATCCAAAAAATCAAAAAAAATTATTATCTTAGTTATTAAGTGGTAATAAATCTATCTTTCCTAAATTTATTTGGGTCGGAATCTTTAGCTCATTGCAAGTGCACTACATCCAGGTAGGTTATTCTTCGGTTCCCACAAAATATGACTTATGATGCTAATGTTTCCCTAATAAAATCTTATGATTCTATGTTGAACGTTAGGAAACCAGTTCATTCCCCTGTAGTGGATGAGATTAAGGCTTTGGTGGCGCAACTAAAGACTAGCCAAGTAGCACCACCACCCCCTAGGCAACCCCACACTTATCCAACTTATGACGTTTTAGGGTGTCCCAAAATTTTTAGAGACTGGCTTAAAGGATTAGAAAATTACTTTAATTGTCACTTATGGGACGACCATCAAAAGGTTAACATTGCGCGAGAGCGATTAGTAGGTCAAGCCTATGTATTTTGGCTAAACGAAGAGCATCGTGTTGGTTGTAATAAACATGCTTGGCCGACAATGCGTAGCCTACTCTCGGATCAATTCGATCCCGCCTATCTCTGCACTACTAACACCAAGCCTATGAGTGAGTATCGTTATGGCTGTATGAAAGGGAAACTAGATCTGATATACTCTAGAGGGGGGTGAATAGAGTATATGGTGCTTTTATAACACAAAGAAAAACTTTTGCAAAGCTTTACAACAATTGTTGTAATGAGTGTGAGCAGGGAAGCAGAAATAAAACTAATCACAAAACTAAGCTATGCAGAAACTAAGCACAAGAGAATCTAGGCCAGAAACAAAAAGAAAATATGCAGAACCAGATGACACAAGGAATTATAGTGGTTCCCCAAACTTGGGTACATCCACTCTTCTACCACCCTAGGTAGGAATCCACTGCAGGATGAGTTGATCAGGTGTCCTAGGCACCAATGAGCTTTTGATAAGGTGCTCAAAAACCAAATCAGATTTTTTGATCAGGTGTCTTGCCACCAATGAGCTTTTGACAAGGTGCTCAAAAACCAGATTCAAACTTTTGAAGGGAGTTTGAAAAACCCTTTATAGAGTGGGGGTGAGAGAGTGATGGCAGTCTTCTCTTTCTCAAGCAACTGAGAAGACTAAGTGGATTGATGTCAAAGCTCCCCCTGAGTCCTTGATCTTCAGGAAGATGAGCTTTGCTGAGGGTGATAGGCCTTCAAAGATAGATCTCCAGCAAAAGATGATTTCAGCAAGCTGAAATGTTGAGAGTCTGGAGTCTTGAAATGATGTTGGCCTTGAACACTTTGAGAGCTGAAGAGATCTGAAGATTTTTGAAAGCTTGATATCTCTGATGAGTGTTCTTCAGAATTCTTGTTGACAGAAATTTTGAAAAGTGTTTCTGTATACTGAGTTGTGTGTCCTCTTCTTGTCAATCTCTGTATTTCTTCTCTATTTCATTCAAAAACATTCTGTCTTTTATTCTCTATGCCAGAATAGAATATCACTCTGTCAAAGATAGCCGTTGGTCTGCATTGATTACAGCCTTAATTGCATAATTTCTTCTGAAGGAAAGTCCACTGAATTGTTCCTTGAAAAATCCCTTGAAACTTGCTCCAGAAGTAAATGAAAAACGGCTGGCAGATCTTCTGAATTAAATGCAGAATAACTTCTATCTGATTTGAATTTGAATTCTGAAGGATAACTGAAATCGTCGAACTGAGCTCTGCTATCGTCGAGCTGAGCTCAGCGAACTGGAAAATCCAAGTAGCAAGATAATCGTCGATCTGAGCTCACCGATCGTCGAATGGAGTTCGACGATATTGCGAAGTTGAGCTCAGCGATCGTCGAGTGGAGCTCGACGATATTATGAGGTTGAGCTCAGCGATCGTCGAATGGAGCTCGATGATCTACAGAAGTTGAGCTAGACGATCGTCGACCGGAGTTCGACGAATCGTCGTGCTGAGCTCGACGATTAGACTTGGTCTACAGAAAAACTTGGTCTTCAGGGCAGCTTCCAATCCTAGACTTCTAACCCTTAGACTCAATTCTAATTGACCTATTAAGCTATACAGAAGGTCAAACACAGATTCCTAGAGACATAGTGATCCTGACCCAAATTAGTAATAGGGTGTTCCAACACTATAGTCTCATACCTGCATATATGCATGATTATATAGCTAACGCTAGAGTAGTTCCCCCAAAAGGTCAGCCTGCCCATAGTGTGCCTACTCCCACCTTTAAGGAGACCATTCCTAATAGATCATATGTATTGTACTCGAAAGATGTTACTACTAGGGTCTTGTCTCCTTTAGCTGTGTCAACTACACCTCCCAAGATTGTGAATGATACCCATGAGGATGCTGATGTAGATGTGGTATCACTTGATTCTGAGGATGATCAGCTAGGTGAGAGTATTCCTTCACGTACGATAGTGCCCGATGAGTCTAATGATTCTAACATTGAGGGAATACCTAATGATTAGAAGATGATGTTTGGGATGATGATATTCTAATCTGTGAGAGTATCCCGTTGTCTATTACCTACCCTGCTAGCATTGTGTCTGATCACCCCAGTATTGAGTGCCCTCTCCATGATACGATCCCCATCGTGATAGACCCTACAATTGCTCCCACTGAGAGTGTGTCTGAGTTATGTGAGGAGCCTAAGGGTAAGGATGTCCCTAGTATTATTATGAATGATTGCCTTATGAGGGAAGGTTAGTTTTGGATGATTTTAGTGCTGAGAACCCGAAGAATATCTCTTTGATGTTATTACCATTGCCTGAAGCTACTTGTGGATTAGAAATTTTGTCGGGTTCAACTTTGTCTATTTCTTAAACCTTTATTGATTCTGATTTGGATGATATATCTAGTGCGGAAAAATTTTCTAGTGAGGAAGTTGTACTTTTGTATGATGTTATTGATATAGACCCGGATGAGAGTTCCATGATTTTGTCACCGTTGGATGAAATTTATACGGATTTGGATTTTATCTCGGGTTTGATTGTGCCAATCCTTCCTGCTGTTTATTTGTCTATCTTAGATGACATTTTAGAACATGGAACCGGTAGTCCTATTCTGGGTTTTTGTGTGACGCCCACTTTATTAGTTTCTACATTGGTGTTGTCTGAGCATATAGATATTATTAGGTTGAGCGCATTAGTATTTGGTCTGTTCACCCCACCTCGTAGATCTGACTACGTGTCACATTTGACTGTTCATTTTTCGCGTGTCCATCTACGGTTCTGTCCTCGACGGCGACCGATTCTAAGTCCTTGGCCATTATTCCTCTGGATGTGGTGTCACTTAAACATTCTTATATACCACACCCGGTTGCACGCATTTATCCACCGCCTTTTGATGACTGTTATTTCCACACGTTAGTGACTATATCTAGGTCCCTTGAGTTGAATCGCTCGCACATCCTTTCACATCCGGGAGCGTCCAACTCCATTATTTATGATGAGCGGTTCTCCTTGGCATATCTTCATGCCAAGCGTGAAAATATTAAAGTTAAAATTAAAATTGTAGACTTGGAGACCAATGAAATCATTTTCGATTATACGGCTCTCTTGCCACCTGACTTACCCCCCTTATCCTCTGCTTTTGGGTCAACTCATGTCGCACATGGATTTTCTCATCCTTTATCTAGGACGTTAGTGTTTTATTTCAAGTTATGTCGTACGCACTTTCACTCCTTTCCGAGACTGTCTGACACTAGATTTGGTGATTGGGATTTAGTCTGGTCAGTCCCCGAGCGGATGCCTTCTGGCTCCGTTAATAAGTTAATACGTAGGAACGCCGACCCATCCATGATTCTGAAGAACATCAAATTTCATACTTTTCTTTTAGATTTTTATAAAGCACGGGGTGTTTCACTTTATTTCAAGTTTTCGGACCTTTTATTGTACGTCTCTACTCCAACTGAGTGGCTTTCTTCGACATTCTTCTCTACCACTACATGTTCTCTTG
The DNA here is from genome assembly GCA_039583875.1 of Platanthera guangdongensis. Classification (NCBI taxonomy): domain Eukaryota; kingdom Viridiplantae; phylum Streptophyta; class Magnoliopsida; order Asparagales; family Orchidaceae; genus Platanthera; species Platanthera guangdongensis. The sequence goes on from CM077160.1 coordinate 100,047,276, forward strand.
GGATGGGGAGTGTTAGTTCTGCCGTGTCTATTTTCCACATTGATTCCTTGGTTTTGGAACCGGATGGTAAGTTTCAAGTTAATTTTCTTTTGCCTGACACCATTTCGAGTTTTGTTGTTCCTATATCTGACAGGTTCTCAGTGTTGATGGATGTTCATGCTACTACGACATGGATAGTGGGGCCAGATTTGCCCCATGTTGTTGTTACTTTCGACTGTTCCCCCCTCATGGGCCACTCATCGGTGATGAGTAATTTTGAGTGGGGGAGGATTGATGGCGACGATGCTGATGCGATCGTTGATCCTTGTCATAGAGAGTTCGTGGATTGGGACGATCGATACCGCAAGCTTGAAGATGAAACTCTACCACGATGTTTCTTCGCCAACGCCGCCGCTATATATTTGGCTCGACGTCCACTGCCGCCATTAAATAAAATATATAATTATAAATTAAATAATTATAATTATATATTTTATCATTTTTTATTTTTAGTAATTTCTATTTAATGTAATTTTAATTTAAGCATTTTTATTTTTAAGCATTTCATTATGGTATTTTATTTTCATGTCATGTAATGATGGGTGCATATAACCATCATAGGTTTATTTTATTCTCAATCGTAGAGATGGAGTGGTGTAGGCTATATCTAGCCATGCTTATGTTGAGTATTATATTTGTACAACCTTGGGCTCGCGGGAAGCAACCCAAGTGGGAGCATTGGGCTAGGGGCAAGAGGGACTATAGGGGCGAGTGGGACCATAGGGTCCACTTGCCGAAGCCGAGAAGGGGTGTAGCGGAGTACGCAAGATCTCTCTCACGGCGCGGGCTGGCCCTTTGTGGCGAGATGACTCTCGCAGGGCAGGAGACTTCCGAGATGGGCAGGTAGGCTCGTCCCGCCCGCTGGCCATTTTCTCACTCGTCGTATGAGGAAAAAAAGGTGTTTTTACCTTCTTACCCCCAAGAGGGATTTTACTCTTCTACCCCAGGTAATTTTACCCTTCTGCCCTTGGTGGTCTGCGTATAGCCCTTCAGAACATCGGAGTTTGGCTGTTGGCAGACCTAGCCCAGGGTATTCTGGTAATTTCAGGTCAATTCAGTTTGGTTATTGGCAGGTCAAACTTAGAGGCCTATAAATAGACCAATAAGGTTCCTTGAACAGTTGTTGAACCCATCTATCTTCTTCCTCAAAGGAACCTAGCTCAGAACTGGCTAAGGAGGGGGAGAAATTCTGATTCTTCCGAGTAAGAGGTGGGACCTCCGAGCTGAGACCCTCAGTCTATTTCTGGTTCTGTGACTCACGTCGGGAGGGTAGTTCCAGAAGAGTAGGTATGAGCTGCAACTTCCAGTCTGAACTCTAGGTGAAGTCGGGTTACTGGCTTCAATAGTTTTGGTGCAGTGAGCGTGGACCACAGCTTACACAGAAGAATCTTGAGCACCTCATGGCAGGAGGACATGGAGAAGGAGACGGGGACGGGTCAGAGAACCCGGGAGGATTCGTAGGAAGTGAGGAATTCATGGTGTCCATCAGAGGTATTATGGACATGTTACAGGGGATCTCACTACAGGGCGACTGCTCGACCCTGTTACCTCAGGCGCCCGCTCTCGCGCAGCAGGATGAACTCGTCTCGGCAAGAGTTGGAGAGGACGCTCCTGGGAGGCGACCTGGAAAGGAAGTAATGGTAGAGGGAGGCAGGCGAGACCTGGAAGGAGGCAGTTGTTCTTAGGCCCTGCGAGTGTTGTCTCGCTGGGAGACGTCGTCGCGAGAGTTGGAACGGCGAGACCTATGGAGAGAGGGTACCCATTCTGCGAGTTGATCCTATCAACTCCAGTCCCAGAAGTGTTTAGGGAGCCCAAGATGAAATACTATGTGGGGAAAGACAACCCTCTCCAGCACTTACAATGGTTTGAAGATGCGGTCTCCATCAGGCCGATGACAGATGCATTCAAGTGCCGCCTTTTTGCCATCACCTTAAAAGATAAAGCTAGGGATTGGTTTCATCAGCTCCTGACAGGCTCAATTTACAGCTTTGAGGATCTAAGTAGAAGCTTCCAGTTATGTTTCTCAACTTCAAAGAAAAGGAAGAAGAATCCGGAGTCCATTTTTCTGATTCGACAAAGGGCGGATGAGTCCTTGGCACAGTATGTAGACAGGTTACAGGAAGAGATTTTGGGTATTTAGGAGGTGTCTGGATTTTCCCTCCAGATGTCCTTCATCATTATACTACGGGAGGATTTCTTTAAGATGAGCCTCACTCAAAAGGCACCACTGTCATTTGAAGGATTGATGGAGAAGGCTGCGAAAGAAATAGCAATGGAGGCAGCAAACCCGACCTTTGCTAGAAAGCTGACAAGGCTGACGGAGGTTGAATCAAGAGAACCAGGAGGAGGGAGAGAACAAGAAGGGAGAAGAAGCGAAGAGCCGAGGGCATCGGCGTACCAAGAGCTAGTATAGACACAGCAAGGAGGCCCTGCCCAAGGTCAAGGAAGAGGTTTTACACAGGGGGAAGGAACCAACAAGGAGGACCTGGAAGTTTCAACTGGCAGGGGTGGGGATTTTGTCTAAGACCACCCCTACCCCCTCCTCAGCAGGCTATGGACATCGGCTGAGGAAGAGGTAGATGCAGAGAAAGAGGAAGAGCAGTAGCAAGAGCTGGAAGAAGGAGGAATCCTCAGGAGGGAAGATGAGGGGAGGAGGTAGCATTGGCATACTGTGACTTCCATAAAGAGGAGGGTCACGCAACGGCTACCTACCCAGAATTCTTGGAGATGAGAACAACTAGGGGAGTAGTGGAGCAGCAGACGCTGGTGCGGATAGTGGAGGTGATAGGTACTGGGGAGGAGGATCGTTGTGTGGATCGAGCAGAAGTAGGAGATCGAGGTGGGATCAGAGTGATCTATGGGGGAGTAGGGATTGATGTTGCCCTTAAGGCGAGCCTTAATACCATGTAACGTCAGAGTGTAGCCTCAACTTCACAAGACCCTCCCCCAGATGAGAAGATCACCTTCTCTCGAAAGGACATGCCAGACCATGAAGACCCCTTTTGTGATGCGTTGGTGATCCAAACGGCCATCAAACACTTTACGGTGTCGCGGATCCTGGTCAACAATGGGAGTTCGTTAAATGTCATCTTCAAAAAGGCATTCAATGAGATGAGGGTGGAGTCCCGAAGGGTGCTGGCAGCAAATAGGCCGTTGTTCTGGTTCTCGGGGGAAAAGAAGGAAATCGAGGGGGGAGTAGGACTCCAGGTGACTCTCGGGGGGCTGTTCAGGAACTGTCGTTTTGTCATAGTGGATGCCCCCAGCAGTTACAACACCATTTTGGGCGCCCCTTGATCAGTGATTTTAGATGTGTCACGTCCTCTTTCCACCAATGCTTGAAGCTCAATGCTGGAGGGACCTAGATTAGAGTAGGAAGAGACCCAAAGGCGGCTAGGGAATGTTATGTAACGGTAGTGAACACCATTTCTTGGCAGGGAGAGGCCGAGGAAATGGAGAAGAGGATGGAGCAGTGGCAGCAGGAGTTCGGAGGCAAAGTAGAGGAGGAGAAGGGAGACGAGGAGGAAGATGGGGAAGGAGAAGTAGAGATGGTAGGAGGCATTGCGATGGAGCCGGAGATGGCGGGAGAGAAAGAAGGAGAGATGGGAGTAGAGGAGGAGAAGGGAGATATGGAGGTCGAAAGGGAAGGAGAAGAAGATATGGAGGGAGGCATTGCGGTGGAGCCGGAGATGGTGGGGGAGAAAGAAGAAGAGATGGGAGTAGAGGAGGAGAAAGGAGATAGGGAGGTCGAAGGGGAAGAAGAAGTAGAGATGGAGGGAGGCATTGTAGTGGAGCCGGATATAGCGGGAGAGAAAGAAATAGAGATGGGAGTAGAGGGGGAGAAAGGAGATAGGGAGGTCGAAGGGGAAGGAGAAGTAGGGATGGTAGGAGGCATTGTGATGGAGCTGGATACGGAGGGAGAGAAGGAAGGAGAGATGGGTGTAGGGAAAGAAAAATGAAGAGAGATAGAGTCGAAGGAAAGTGGAGGATGGAGGAAAGGAAAACGAAGGATGGTGTAAGTGGGAGAATTGTCCAGGGGGGAAGCCCGGCTGAACAAGAGGGGAAGTTCACTGCTGGAAGAAGGAAGCACAAGTGAGGTGGAGGTGGAGAAGTTTCAGGAGGAAATGGCTGAGGCTATTACGGAGCACGAGGCAATGAACCATGTAGCCAGGGAAAAGGGGGATATGTTGGGGGAGCAGGAGAAAGAGGAGGAGCCGTCGAGTCTGAAGGCGGTTGTGGAGGTGCTAGAGATGGAGATCCACACCAAAGAAGGGAGGAAAGAGAAGGTGAAAATCAGTGGAGAGCATAGTTCGGAGGACCAGGAGGAGATCAAGGCATGCGTATAGAGGAACATTGATGTCTTTGCCTGGAGCGCAGCTGACATGCCGGGGGTTGACGCAGACGTGGCATGCCACCGCCTCAACGTCGACCCCAACGCTCATCCTACAAAACAGAAGAAGAGGGCCATCACAACAAAAATGGTCGGTCCCATCAGAGAAGAAGTAGAGAAGCTGCTTAAGGTGGGGTTCGTGTCTACATGTAAATATCTGGGGTGGGTGAGTAATGTTGTAATGGTGAAAATGAGGGAGGGAAAATGGAGAATGTGTGTGGATTTTTCTCTTTTGAATAAAGCATGCTCTAAGGATTGTTACCCTCTGCCTCGAATCGACGCGCTGGTTGACTGAGCTGTCTGTTTTTCAATAATGAGCTTTCTAGATACATTTTCAGGGTACCACCAAATACGCATTGTTGGATCCCTAGTTGATTTGGGCTAGGTTCACTAGCTTAGGATGTGACCTAACATGTACAACCAGGGTCAAGTTTGTGTCCTAAAGTCTAGGACAAGTCCTTAGAGTCAACTTCAGATGGACCAGCTATCAACAAGACCTTCAGAGAGTCAAGAATTAAAAGATTTCAAGACTAAGTAAAATGAGTTCGACGTTCGTCGAACTCAGCTCGACGAAAGATGTTCTGAGCTCGACGACCTTGAGACATTTCTCTATACTGACCTCGACAATCTTTGTTCTCTGTTCGACGAATACTGAGATACTTCAACTAGCTAAAGTCAGGATAACTCTAGATTTTTCTAAGTCCAACTTCAGACTTTGGTCGACAAACAAGAATCTGAGCTCGACGAACTTGGACCTCAAGTTGACAACTTCTCAGGTCGACGAAGTCAACTTCTCAGGTCGACGAATGCAGTACTCTACTCAACGAATTCTGGTCTACAATCTAAATCTTTCTCAGTCAGAGACTTATCAGATTCTAAGTCCACAATCATTCTCAGCTCGACGAATTTGGATCTCAGCTCGACGAATGAAGATTGTTAGTTCGACGAAGATTGAAGCAGAATTGACAAGTTTCCCTAGAAGACTAATTGCTATTGTCTGGTCGACGAACTCATTCAAGCTCACCTCGACGAACTCAAGCTCAGCTCGATGAACTCATCAAGCTCAGCTCGACGAACTCAAGCTCTGCTCGACGAACTCAAACTCAACTCGACGAATTATGTTCTTCGTTCGACGATTTCAGACTAGGTCTTCTCCAGTTTCCCGTCCCTTTTCTTGGCGATGAATCCTCAGTAATTAATATCCAATCCTCTCGGAATGTTACTGTTAGAATGTGCATTTATTATGGATTATTACATGTCGTTTTTCCATGGGACAGTTAGGGAAATCATTGATTGTCGCTTCCTTCCTAAGCCGACTGCAATTACTGCTCGAGGTTTCAAATTTCGGATGTTCTTTAGTCAGTAAAAGTCAGAAAAGAAAGGATCAAGCAGTACTACACAATATAGACAGACATTGTACACAAGAACAATCTTACAGAAAAATCAAAAGTTCTTTTCTGCAATCAGCCTTGTCGAGAGAACATCATCAAGGAGAAGAAGAAATACAATCACTATCAAGAGTCTTCTTCCTTCAATCCTACATGACAACTTCAGAAGGACAATAATTAATCTATCTGTCAAAGAAGTTCCTGAAGCAATCTCTGGTCTAAGCACTCAAGTTTTGAAGGCCTATCACCCTAAAGCAGTGCTCTAGTATTCCTGATCCATCCAAGATCTCAGGGGGAGCAAATCTGCTAACATCAATCCATAAGTCTTCTCAGTTGTTATTGAGAAAGAGAAGACTCTATCACCCTTTTTCCATCCTCTGTAAAGGGTTTTAATTCCCTTCAAAATTATTCCTGTTTGCAAGTCTCCTACCAAAAGACTTGAGGTTTTGGTTTTTGAGCACCTGAACAAAAGCTCATTGGTGTCAGGCACCTGATCAAAAACCTGACTGGATTCCTACCAGGGTGGTAGAAGAGTGGATGTACCCAGGTTAGGGAACCACTATAAATTTCTTATGTCGTTTGGTTGCCCTTTTTCTTTTGTTTTGACTGTGTTCTATGATTGATTAGGTTGATGTGTGTATTTCTTTATTTACTAACATGTTCACTTAGGCTTACAACAAAAGTTGTTAAGATTTTTTAAGAGAGCACAATACTCTATTCACCCCCCCCCTCTAGAGTATTTCAGATCTAACCTGCACTTCCAATTGGTATCAGAGGGAGGTTGGTTAAACTCCACACCTTACCAGGTTGGTTAATTGGTTGTACAGGCTAACACCCGAACCATAAAGATCCCTCTTGTTAGATCTGATTAGTTTGTTTTTGTTATTAGATTTATTTCTTCACAGACATGGCACAAAACAAAGATTATACAAGAATCAGACCTCCAGTATGCAATCTTAACAGATTTGCCATCTGGAAGGCAAGAATCAAATTCTATATGAATTCAATTGATGAGGATATTTTTGCTTCTATCTTGACAGGAGTACCTCCAGCACCTACAGCTTCTACAAGCACCTCCACTAACATGACTACAGTACCTCCTCCAAAAAATAATGATGCCTACAAGAAAGCCAAAATTGCAGATGCAAAGGCAATGAATATCTTGGCTCAGACTATGTCAGATGACATATTTCAGAAGGTGGTTGAGTGCACCTCAGCCAAGGCCATTTGGGATTCCGTCAACCAAATGGTAGCTGGTTCAGCAGATGAAAGAAAAGACAGAAGATCAAATATCATATCCCTGTATGAGAATTTTAAGAAGGATGAGACTGAATCAGTGTCTGAAATGTACAACAGGTTGAACTCAATCATCAATGAGCTTAAAACCTTAGATAAAGACACCACCCCTGACAGAAGTGAATGACAAAATTTTGATGTGCATCCCTAGCTCTTGGGATTCAAGAATCTGGCCTATCAAAGAAGCCAGAAGCCTAAATGAGATATCAACTGAATCTCTGCTAGGCAAATTAAAGTCTTATGAGCAGTTGATAAAATCAAGAGAAGCAGCTGAACAAAAAGCAACAACCCCAATGAGAAAGGATCACATCATAGCCTTCAAAATATCTGAGGAAAGTGAGACCTCAACATCCAATGAGGAACTCATGAGCCTCTTTGCAAAAAGATTCTATAAGATGGATAGAAAGGATTTCAGAAGGAAATCATCCACGCAGGATGACAAGCCCAGATTTGACAAGACAGCAACCAAGGAGGTTGTGTGCTTTGGATGCAGAAAGCCTGGACACTACATCTCAGAATGTCCAGAAAACCAGAAGAAGGAGAAAAGAAGAGAAAAGGACTCCAGAAGAAAACACAGCAGCAGACCCTCCTCCAACAAATACAAAAAGAAAGATAAGGGCTTTGTTGCTGAGACTTGGAGTGACACTGAAGGATAATCATCCTCTTCCAGTTCAAGTGAAGAAGAGGAAGAAGCAAGATCCAAGGAGGTTTGCCTTATGGTAATTGATGCCTCCAGGAGCTGTTCAGGATCAGAAGGAGAATTTGAAGATGAGGCAGCCTCAGACTCAGAGGCTGATCAGGTTCTTTCAAACTTTGATTTTAATTCTGATTTATTTAAAATTGATTTCAAAACTATGTGTTTAGATTTAATTAATTCAGAAAAAGAAATAAAAACCCTTAGAGAAAGACTAGGAAATCTTGAATCTATTAACTCAGAAAATATCAAAATAAAAGATCAACTAACTCTAAAAAATGAACAGATAATTAAATTAAAATCTGATTTATGTGAGGCCAAACAACTTGAGTAATCTCTCAATGGGAGAAGTCTCAAGCTGATGGACATAATAAGCACAGTGAATGCCAGATTAAATGGCAAGCTGGGCTTGGGTGCATCATCAGGTTTGCCTCCCATAATTAAGAAAAATATACTTACAACACCCATTAAATTTGTTTCTGCAAAAGGTAAAGAAAAGATAATAAACAAACCAATATCTTAAAATAATCCAAAACCCATAAACAAGAGAAATAGAAATCAGAGAATAGCAAATAAAAAAAGGTTCAGCAGCATTCGTCGAACCCAGATCGACGAAATGTGGCCAGTTCGACGAACCCAGATCGACGAACGCTGAACACAAACTTCAGTTATAACAACTCGTCTAACTGCGATCGACGAACTTTGTATGGTTCGTCGAGCAGAGGTCAACGAACTTGGGGCGCAGAAAATGACTACTATCATTCTCTGAGCAGAGATCGACGATCTCAGCCCTATTCATTGAACTCTGGTCGACGAACTTACAAGAATTCATCGAACCCAGAAGATCAAACTTAAATCATTTCTCTTACAAAAATGTTAAGTCAGCTAATAAACTATTCAATCCAGTACCTGATTGGGTTATTCCACCTAGGAGAAATCACTCCTTAGGTTATAAATCTCAACCTGCTTTATCAATTATATCGAGCTTTTCTTTTCAACAAAATAATGGACCCAAGGTAACCTGGGTCAAGAACAATTGAGTTTTTTTTTTCATTACAGGTACAGGTGAAGAGCTGTCCAAGAGTGAGTCAGACCTGGTACTTGGACAGTGGTTGCTCCAAGCATATGACAGGCAGCAAGGACAATCTATCCAATTACAAGTCCAAGCTAGGACCAAAGATGATCTTTGGTGACTCTAACAGTGACCAGTCTGAAGGATATGGAGCAGTAAAGATTGGAACAGTCACTTTCAAGAAAGTAATATATGTAAGAGGACTTAAACATAACCTAATATCCATAAGCCAATTATGTGATGAAGGTTATCAGGTACACTTTAACTCCACCTCTTGTTCTATTATTAATAATGAAAACCAAACTGTTTTAATTGGATTTAGACAAGGTAACATATATCTAGTAGATTTTATTTCTGTCAAAACTGATGTTTGTTTTCTCAATATCACTAGTAACCAAAATGAGTTGTGGCATAAAAGGCTAGGACATGTAAACCTTAAAAATATAGCTAGGTTATCTAAAGACAACCTTGTTAGAGGTTTACCTTTTGGTCCCTACAAGAAGGAAAACCTATGCAGGGCTTGTCAATTAGGCAAGCAAACTAAAACTAGCATCAAATCCATTAATAAAAGTGATTCACCTACGATTTTGTATTTGCTTCATGTGGATCTATTTGGACCCATTACAGTACAAATCCTAGGAGGGAAGTCTTACACTTTAGTGATTGTTGATGACTTCTCCAGATTCAGTTGAGTAGCTTTTCTGAGAGCTAAGTCAGATACATTCAAGGTTCTTACAGATTTTCTCAGGACCATACAGATTGAGTTCTCTACTCATGTTGCATTGATCAGAAGTGATCATGGCACAGAGTTTGAGTCTCTTCTTATGCATAAGTTCTGTGAGAAGGAAGGTATCAGGCAGTGCTTCTCAGCTCCTAGAACTCCCCAACAATATGGGGTAGCTAAAAGGAAAAATAGGACACTCATTGAATCTGCATGCACATTGTTGGCAGATGCTTACATGCCTCTATCCTTTTGGGCAGAAGCTGTAAACACTGTTAACTATGTCCTGAATAGAAGCCTTATACATAAGCTGAAAAATAAGACCCCCTATGAATTGCTTAGAGGGAAGAAACCTAAAATCACATATTTTAATATTTTTGGTTGTATATGCTATATCCACACAAACAATAAAAGATACATTAGAAAGTTTGAGGCTAAGGCTGAAGAAGGGATTTTTCTAGGATATTGCCAAGTAAGCAAAGCCTATAGGGTTTTTAATAAATACACTCTTAAAATTGAAGAGTCAGTCCATGTATCTTTTGATGAAGCTAACATGTCTTATAAGGAGAAAGAGATTTCTACCAATAGCTCTTTGTAGGTTCCACAACTGTGTGAGTCTATGGATGGACTAAACCTCACCCAAGGGGTATCAACCCATCCTTCTCCACAGGTTGCTGAAGACAGTGAAGAAGAGATTCAAGTGGAAGTGGCTGAACTTCCCTCAACAGCTAGTAACATTCCTCAAGAGGAATTAATTACAGAAGCTGTTGCTGAACAAACTCCACCAACTGATCTTGTCACACTTAGAGATCACCCCAGATCTCAAGTGATTGGAGACATTTCAGCAGGTGTATAGACAAGGCATCAACTCAACCAATAATTGATGCATGTCTGTTTTCTCTCTCAGATTGAATCTCTCTCCATACATGAAGCTGAGAAAGATCCCCACTGGATCATTGCAATGCAAGAGAAACTAAATCAGTTTGAGAGATGTAGAGTTTGGGATTTGGCTCCAAGACCTCATAACTACCCAGTTATTGGAACCCAATGAGTCTACAAAAATAAGCTGGATGCTCAAGGGAACATAGTGAGAAACAAGGCTAGGCTTGTTGCTCAAGGCTACAGGCAAGAGGAAGGAATTGACTATGATCAAACCTTTGCCCCTATTGCAAGGTTAGAGGCCATAAGAATATTCCTTGACTATGAAGCTCACAGGAGATTCAAAGTTTACCAAATGTATGGCAAGAGTGCATTCTTGAATGGAGTGCTTCAAGAAGAGATTTATGTGCAACAACCTCCAGGTTTTATCTCTCTAACTCAACCCTCTTTTGTATTTAAATTGCATAAAGCTCTCTATGGTTTAAAGCAAGCTCCAAGAGCTTGGTATGAGACCTTAGCAAGCTTTCTTTTAGAGCATAAATTTACAAGAGGAACCATAGATAAAACTCTTTTCACTAGACATCATAAGGACCAAATATTGTTAGTACAAATATATGTGCATGCTATCATCTTTGGGTCTAATGATCCCAAATTATGCAAGAGGTTTGCTGACCTCATGCATTCCAAATTTGAGATGAGTAGCATGGGTGAGCTCTCCTAATTCCTTGGTCTCCAAGTGAAGCAGCTCCCTGAAGGTATCTTCCTCTCCCAAGCTAAGTATGCTAAAGAGCTTATTAAAAAGTTTGGGATGGGTGATGCTTCAGGAATGAAAACACCTATGGCTACAAATGTTATTGTGGATTCTGATGCAGAAGGGAAACCTGTAGATCAGAAACATTATAGGGCAATTGTTGGATCCCTATTATACCTAACAGCTAGCAGGCCTGATATCATGTTTGTCACATGCCTTTGTGCTAGGTTCCAAGTGAACCCTAAAGAATCTCACCTTATTTTCGTAAAATGAATTTTGAGATATATAAAGAGTTTCCCAAATCTAGGACTCTGGTATCCTGTAGAGTCGGAGTTTGAGTTAACTAGATACTCAGATGCTGACTATGTTGAATGTAGAGTGGACAGGAAGAGTACCTCTGGAACTTGCCAGTTCCTGGGTATGAGACTTGTCTCCTGGCTTTGTAAAAAGCAAACATTTGTGTCTACATCAACTGTAGAAGCAGAATATATGGTGCTGGCAGTTGCTGTTCACAAATATTATGGATACAAAACCAACTCCTAGACTATGGTGTCAACTTAAATAATTCAACATTATTTTGTGATAATACTAGTGCTATTGCTATAGCACAGAATCTAGTTCACCATTCTAGGACTAAGCATATTGATATAAGACATCATTTCATTAGAGATAGTATAGACAAAAAGAAAATTAACTTAATCCATATTCCTACTGAATTACAGAGAGTAGACATTTTCACCAAACCCTTGGATGAGAAAAATCATCTGTTCTTTATAAATCAACTGGGAATGATCAATGGAGAAGAGTTAAATTAATTTATGTCTGCATTCGACGAATTTTCCAGAGTTCGTCGAACGGAGTTCGACGAATTAGGGAAAGTTTGAGAGATGCTCGTCGAACGGAGATCCATAAATTCCCTGTGTGTGGAAACAATTTTCGTCGACTGGAGATCGACAAACTTTACTTCAGAAGATACTTCGTCAAACGGAGTTCGACGAACTGTTTTCGTTTCTTCTGGATGAGATCGACGAATTATCTATCTATAATTTATTTCGTCGACCTCAGTTCAAAGAATTTTTCTTTTTCGTGGAACGGAGATTGTCGATTCATATTCTTAAAACATTATATCTAGGTTTTCTTCGACCTCCGTCCCGCGCTTTCAGTTCTCTTGCTCTTGATCGCCGTTTTCTTTGTCTCTCTTACAGGTCATCAATGGCGATTCCAGTGAGCACCTTGGCTACCATGAAATTCGACACCGGCTTCGAAATGGATTTTGATTCATTCCAGCACTCTGACCTAATATTTCTCTACATTCTGGAACTACTAGAGGAACTTGATCTCAAGGACTTTATGACCAGAAGGATTAAACTGCATGCAACTGAAATTCGAGAATGGGTATACACTTCGTCTGTTTCTGAGGAAAATATCTTGATAGGAAATATCGGGAGCAATGTTGTTTCTTTATCTCCTGCCGTTCTTTCTAAAATTTTTGGATTGGTAAATGGAGAAGATGATGTGGATGTTAATTCTGATGAGTTCATTTCAATGCTGAAATTGATGGGGTTTACTGGGAGTAACCCTAACAAGTTGTTAAATAAACAACTATCTGCCGCCTACCAGTTCTTGGCAGACATTGTGGGTAAAGTGCTGATGGGCAAGCACTCTGCGCACGACTACATAACAAGACACCAATTCCTTGTTATGTGCGCAGTGGTCAACAAGCGACAGGTTGATTGGGGCCAGATTTTCTTTGAGTTGATCAAGAAGAAGAACAGCAAGAAAGAGGTCTGCTTTGGAAGAATCTTGGGGATCTTCCTTCAACAAAAGGTTGATGAATCTATGGTCTCCCCGACCATCTTCATCAATGCCAGCAAGCACCTCACATGCACTTTGTTTGGCAGATGGGAGAGGACGATCACCAAGCCATCCAAGGCTTCCTCCTCTTCCATCCCTACTTCTGAGAGCACCATGGCTGTAAAAGCCACTCCCCACCCTGGAGAAGTGGTTATTCCATCTCCACACCCTCTTCCAGCAACCAATCTTCCATCTCCTCCAGAACCCCAATCCCAACAACATTCTCATGTCCCTACTCCTCCCTCTCCACCACTTGACATTCCTGACAGCCTATCTACACCCCTTTCAGAGAATCCAAACACAACTCCTCCAGCATCACCTATTCCACCTCATCTGTCCAGCATCCCACATTTTCATATACCATCCCCTTCTCCTCCTCCACCAGAAACCACCATAACAAATTCCATTCCTCCTCTACCTCCTCCATCTATTCCCCTCCATTCATCTACTTCTCTACCCTCACCATCTACCTCTCCATCTTTGGAATCCTCCACTGTATCTACAATCATATCCCTGCTCACTCCCCTCATCAAATCCCTAATCACAGAGGCCATTACACCTCTTGTGAATTCTATTAATTCTTTATTTGCCCAAGTGTCTCTTCTATCTGCTGCCCCCTCTTCTTTCAGGGACCTGGCTACAGGATCTCCTGAGCCCAGGCAGGGGGAGATGCTCTGTGATGAAGCAGCAGTAGATGCAGATGCAGATACAGTAGCAGATGCAGATACAGTAGTAGATGCAGCAGCAGTTCCTCCAGCAGCAGATGCAGATGCAGAAATTTTGCCAGAATATGATTCAGAGCTGATTGAATTGATTCAATTTATGGAGACTGATATTGACTTAGAAGAGTCAGTTCTAGAGCAAATAAAAACTGTTGGTGATTTCCATTTAAATCCCACAATTAATTTGACTGTTTTGTTGAGGAATTTTGATACAATCTATATACAGTTACCCTCTACTAAGCCATAGTTGGCTATTGTGCCCTATACATCTCCAATAATTCCAGCAGTTGCTAAGCAACTCTGTTACAGTTTTGCACTTCCAGTTTTTGCTTCAACCTCCACAGTTATTCCATCACTTCCAGAAGATATCTCAGCACCAGTGTTTGTTATGGATGATTCCCCTATGATAGATCTGGATGAGTTAATCCTGGCTGATATTGAAGAGGAAAATAAGGCAGCAGCTGAAAGCTCTATCCAAATTGCTTCTAATTTTTGTATAAGTTCTTCATCCACTATTGCTGAAACTCCAGTTGTTGAAACTTCAACTTCTTCCCCTGTTACAGAAAAAGTTGTCATTGATGCTAAAATACTGAAAGCACTTGATGCTTTATATGATAACCCTCAAGGTTCTGACAGTGAAGATGATGATGATGATGATTCAGATGAAGAAGCTTCCAAGAAGAAAAAGAAAATGCTATCAAAGAAAAGGAGGGCTCCTCCTCCTACTCCTAAGCCTAATCCAACTACTGACACTCCCTACTATATTTTGCATAATGTTGCACCTTATAAGGGAATGCCTGCTTGGATGTGGCTATCTAAGAACCAACAAAAGGAAAGGAAAAGAAGTAGGAGATATTCTCCTACTCCAGTCCACAGATATATAAAGGATCCACCTCCTCCTCCTCTTCCAGCAGGTGGTGCCACTGGTTCTAGCTCTCAGAGATCTGCCCACATGCAAATCTATCAGAGACATTCAGGGAGATCCTCTGGAAGCAGCCAGCAGAGTCAACAATCTTCAGGAAATCAACATCAACAACAACATCAACAGCAGCAGCAACATATATCTGAAGAACAGAAGGATAAGAATCCTGAAAGACCTTACTCTCCTCCTATTCCATTCGAAGATCCTGAAACAGCCAATACTGCAAGAATGGCTAGGTTCCAGGAACTTATTGGTCTTTCCCTAATCAATAAATCCAAAGCTGAAGGTAAAGACATTTCAGGTTTTACAGCTATGTCAAAGTACAGGAAGGAAAAATTAAAGAGATTTGACAAAGGCAACAAGCTCTTCAATGTTGATGATTACACGAAGCTCCATCCCGAAGCAGTTGTCCCCAGAGCTACATCACTGAAAATCATTGGGGCAGCTGACATAACTATGACTACAGCTCAGGCTCTAGATCCAAACAGAGAAATTATCTTCAAAAAGCCAGGAGAGAAGACAACAGAAGACAAGCCTATGCAGAAAAAGAAGAAGAAGTAATCTTTATTTTTTTCTATTTCTTCCTGCATTTGTTTTCAAACTATGTCATTTGTTTAAACAAAGCCTATGTGTATATATATCTGCTGCATGTGTTAGTAATTCTCTGCCAGATATATTTCCTTTCTTGCTTTGTTTATCTCTATGTTTATGTTCTGAGTCTCTTAGTGACCTCACCCAAATAGGGGGAGATTGTTGGATCCCTGGTTGATTTAGGCTAGGTTCACTAGCTTAGGATGTGACGCAACATGTATAGTCAGGGTCAAGTTTTTGTCCTAAAGTCTAGGCCAAGTCCTTAGATTCAACTTCAGATGGACCAGCTATCAACAAGACCTTCAGAGAGTCAAGAATTAGAAGATTTCAAGACTAAGTAAAATGATTTCGGCGTTCGTCAAACTCAGCTCGACAAAAGATGTTCTGAGCTCGACGACCTTGAGACATTTCTCTGTACTGAGCTCGACGATCTTTGTTCTCTGTTCAACGAAGACTGAGATACTTCAACTAGCTAAAGTCAGGATAACTCCAGATTTTTCTAAGTCCAACTTCAGACTTTGGTCGACGAATAAGAATCTGAGCTCGACGAACTTGGACCTCAAGTTGACAACTTCTCAGGTCGTCGAAGTCAAATTCTCAAGTCGACGAATGCAGTACTCTACTCGACGAATTCTGGTCTACGATCTAAATCTTTCTCAGTCAGAGACTTATGAAAGAACTAGTGCATAAACCACCTAGAGGGGGGTGAATAGGTGCACTTAATCTTTTTTTAATTTTTATGGTAGAAACACAGAATTATATGTAATTCTTCACAGCAATTCAGCACAGATAACACAGCAATCACACAAGCATACAATCACAGAGAGCACACAGGATTTATAGTGGTTCCCCAAGGTCTTGGTACATCCACTTTCTCCCTTCGCCTATCTAGTAGTGTACTAGATTCGGCCAAACTTCTCCACTACTTCTCAGATTCATAGATCTTACAGCTCAGAACCCCAAATAGATTCTTATAACTTAGAGTGATCCCACTCCTACAACTCAGGCACAAAAGCCCTACCACTCAATCTTCACCAAGACCTACACTCAGCCTTCAACAAGGCCTACACTCAGCCTTCAACAAGGCCTACACTCAGAGAAATGTATCTCCTACACTCAGGCACATAAGCCCTACCACTCAACCTTTATAAATATAGGCTTACAACTCAGATCCCTTAGGATCCTACAGAAAATAAAAAGTACAAGGATTAATAACCATAACTCTGATTGAGAAAGTTGAGTTGACTGGCTTCTTGATGAGTTCTTGAAAGAACTTTGCAGAGATCAACCTCCCTTGGCTTTCTTCAAAGCTTCTTGAATTAGAACACAGTAGGGTTGTATCTCTATGTAGATGATCTTCAATCAACTGCTGACTTAAGATTCTGATATCAATCTGAATCTTCCTTATCAGCCTGGTTCAATAGCTGTCTTCTTAGAAGGAGCTTTCTCTCTCCAACTTCTTAGATCTTCACTTGAAGGTCTTCTTCTTGTTTGTTGTTTCTCACTTCAATGATTGCTTCCTCTCTTCTGATTGAATGCCTTCTGTTGAAGGAATAAGCCTTTATATAGGCTTTCTTCATGGTGACCGGCTGATCCGGTTTCTAACAAACTTCTGACAGCTCTGACAGTAGCAGTTGATCGGTTGAAATGGCAGCTGTCAAGTCATCCAGTCACTTCTTGAAAACTCTGTCACTGTTTGAAAGTGTCGAGACAGATAGTCTTTATGTGTCGACACAAATTGACCAAGTGTCGACACAAGTAGACTAAGTGTCGACACTAGCCTTCATTGTGTCGACACAACTCCTTGTGTTGTAGAAACTACTTCTCAACACTGCTTCTTCAGAATGTGTCGACACTGATTATGTGTGTCGACACAAGTCCTTCTTATTCAATACTTAGTTGATTTCTGCTAAGTGTCGACACAACTTCTTTGTGTCGACACATCTTCTTGTGTTGAAACTTGTTAAGTGTCGACACATGCCTTCTGTGTTGAACCTTTTGCTGAGTGTCGACACATCTCCTTTGTGTCAACACATTCTTCATGTGTTGAGACTTTTGCTGAGTGTCGACACAGCCTTTGTGTCGACTCTTGAACTTGATCTTTGTTGAAGTTTGCTGAGTGTCGACACAGCCTCCTAGTGTCGAAACTTGTACTTGAACATTGTTGATGTTTTGCTGAGTGTCGACACAGCCTCCTAGTGTCGACACTTTTGATGTCGACAAAGTTCCTATGGGTGTCGACACTGCTTCTAAGTGTCGACATTGATTCTTTAGACATTTCTTCATTGTGTGTCGACACTGCCTGTATGTGTCGACACTTTCCTTCTAGTGTCGACTCTGCCTTCCCAGTGTCGACACAATTACTCCAAGTGTCGACACAGCTTCTCTGGGTGTCGACACAAGCCTTCTTAAGTGTCGACACGTTTCTTGTAGGTGTCGACACATGGACTTAGAAACTTTTCTCTGCAAACATGCAGTTACTTAACCTGCACAAATAAACTCAAAGCACATCAAATACACCTTGATGTATATCATTGAGTAGGGTGAGGCCTCTTCAAATCAGGTACATATATTCCAATGTACCCAACAATCTCCCCCTATTTGGAGAAGTCATAACCCTTAGTCAATGATATACACCATACATAACAAATTCTCAGTATGATGTAAAACAGTAATATATGACAGGGAAAATACTTAAACATGCATGAACAGAACATGTATAAACAATTATCTCAGAACAATTAATGTAATAGATGAACATATAATATTGTTCTTACAAATTCCAACATTTTCATTAGTCAAAAGTTTACATAGAATTTTAATACAAATGATTACAATTTGTAAACTAAAGAAAATGCTATCCTAAGGCTGCTCTGGCTCCTTGATTACAATCCCTTTTCCAGATTGAATATTTGCTTGAACTTAATCTTTAGTGTCATCAGCAGCAGCAGGCTTCTTCCCTTTGAGATCTTTCTTTTTCTGCTCTTCAGCCTTTATCTTCTGCCTTTCAAAATAGTGATAAGGCTTGGGAAAATACTTGCTAGGCTCCTATGCATTAGATGGTAGCTTTCCCAGTTTAGCCTTTCTTCTATACTGTACTATGGCCTCTTACCTATTCTCATGCTTCCTCCACTCCAGGTCAGAATACCACTTGCCTCTATCCAGGACATTGTCCTTAGCAGCCTTCCATGCAGTCAAGATGATATTCCTGGAAGTGGGGCTCTATTGTTAAAAATCAGGCCTCAATTCAGCTTGCTCTCTGAATCTTTTCTTAGACAATTGAGCTTCTTGTTCTTTTAGCAAATCTTCTTGTTCTTTCAGTATTGCCTCTGGCACAGGCTGGACAACTTTCTCTATGATGACATTGTGAACATCTTCAGGAGGACTATACATAGTATGTATCTCTTGATGTATCTTATCAAAGTCTAGTGGAGGGTATATCACTTGAGCCACTTCAGCCTGCTCTCCTCCAAAGTATGCAGGATTGATTCCAGACTCTGCAACATTGTCATCATCACATAAGGGTGGATATCCAAGGGTGGCTCTGATGGAATTTGAAATCCATTTGGCATGATCAGAGCCTGCCTTGACTAATACCCTCTCCCCCTTTATGACTTCTCTCTCTATATGATCTCTCAGATCATCTATCTGAAACCTTATCTGTGTATTCAGATAGTTTACTCCATCTTTATAGAAGGGTTTTAATCTTTGAAGCTTGTCAGTAATTGCCTTCTGAGAGTCTTCAATAACAGTGTTAACAGCAGTTAGGCTCTCTTGCAATTGTTTGTCAAATTCAGCCTTGGCAGTAGCACTTGCTGCAGTCTGAGCAGTAGCTATATTCTTCATTTCAGTTACTATTGCATTATGTGAAGCAGTGAGATTATCATTCATCCTTATCTGGTTTTCCAGGACATAGCCTTGCTTCACTTCTAGCTCATTAAGTTTTGTCTTTAATTTATCTTGATGTGTGGCCAGATAGACTATTGCATTGCCTCCCTTATGGAAACAATCAGTCATTTCCTTTTTGTTAAGATTCACTTCAAATCTGATAGATTTGATGTCTTGTGCAAGATCAAACTGCAGTGACTTATGCCTTTCATCCACATATTTTTCCAGGGCTTGCCTTTGCTCATCAAGCTTAATCTGTAAAGCCACCATCAGTGAACTAAAATTAGTAGATGGGGTAGGCTATGGAGCAATTGTCTGTAGGGCTTTCTTATAGTTCTGGCTTCTTCTCTTGAAGACCTGGAACTTCCTCTTCTTGGCCCTAACAGCCTCTTCATCCTCTGAAGCAGATGTGCTGACTATGTCTACTCTGTCTTTAGGACTAGGAGGTAACTCCTTCTCAGTCCTTTGTGGCTCCTCAGCATCCTTTGGCTTCTCAGTCTCTTGTGTAGCAGTTTCCTCTACATTCTCTATATGCTCCCCCTCAATATGGATCTCCTCCCCCTCAGTAGTAGCTTTCTCTTTCTCAAAATCATTTTGTAGAAGATCAGGGAATAGCTCTTCTAATGTAAATTCCTGTTGAGGAAGAACTGGTGAATCTCTTATCTCATCATCCACTTTATCAGCAACAGATGTGTCCTCCATGACAACATCTTGGGGTTGAGGTTGTATCTGTGTTTGCTGATAAATATCAAGTAATAAATCAGTCAAAACTTCATCCTCAATAGTGAAATCTAATTGACTAATTTCAGTGATTACCTCTAGAATGGTTTGGGTAGCCCTTTCACTCTCTAGAGGAGTTGGCTCTTCCATAAGTAGAGGCTCCCCCTGGAGTGGATCCAGGTGAATTGGGCTTGCTGAGGGTAGCTCCCCCTGCCTCTGAGTATCTTATTGTCTAGCTGGAGACTGTCCAGCATTTCCACCCTGTTCATCATCAGAACTAAACACTACTTGCTCTTCAGAGCTGCTTGAGGATTCTTGAGCCACAATGGCTGTCTTCTTCCTCTTTTTCTGAGGTATGTCCTTTACTGGAGATGGCAATTCTTTGGTCAGTACTCTATCCCACCTAGAGAAGATTCTCATATCCATCTTCCTCATGTGGTTAATTTTGGAACCAGCTGCTTGATTCATCACTTCTGGAATACTTCCATCTAGGTATAAACTCAGAATTCTACCCAGATTGGGTTACTTCATACTTTCTTTTATCTTATCAAACATAACTGCAGACCAATCAGTATTAAGTTCGAAGATAATCCTTGTCATCAAATTGAACATCTGAGCTGAAATTCTGTCATGTCCTCCAGGCTTGCTCAGGATGACCTTGCCAACTATTTCAGATAAGAATTTCCCTTGAATGTTCATTCCTTTTCTGTTGAATACTGATCCAATTTTCAGATTTGAATCCAGTCCACACCATATCAATGCCTCTCTAGTCTTAGAAGCAGATACATCTTCTTCCTCATTTGTTCTTGGTAGATGAAGTATCTTCCTCAGACTTTTTGGTGTGACCTTGACTTTGGTTCCATGAACTCTGGACTTAATCGTAAGTCTAGTATCATCAACTGAAGCTGCACTCAAAAATTCAAGAACCTCTTTCTTCCAGATCTTGATTAGTTCAGAAACAAGATATTCCAGTCCAGTGTCGGCAATTAGGGTTACCACACCTTTGATTTCAGGTTCCGCGTCATCAAAGGCATGTCGCACGAGTTCATATCCTTCATTAATGTTTTCCTCGAGCTTGGGCGCCATTAGGGTTTGAAGAAATTTGAATTTAGAGAAGAGAGATGTCGACACACAAGTTTGGTCTCGAAACTTTGGTGAGCGTGTCGACAAATAATGGCGGAAACCTATTTATACCTTTCTAGAATCGAAGGTGAAAAGGCGCGTCAAAATACTTAAATTGTGCCGACACTGTTGAAAAGTGTCGACACTTACTTATAATGTCTCGACACTATGTGTCGACACAAGTATAGTCGACAGAATATATGTGTCGACACTTGTATATGTGTCAACACCACTTAGCTCGACACTTAGTCGAGACTCTACTAGACTAATTTTGTGTAAATCCTAAGTGTCGACACATAAAGTTGTATGTGTCGACACCTACACTGCATGTGTCGACACAAATTCGCTGAAGTGTCGACACAGACTACCTAGATCTGTCGACACCATTTCTCTGAAATGTCGACACCACTTCTATGTGTCGACACATACAACTTTGTGTGTCGACACCATTTTACTTAGCCAATTTTTTAGACTATTCTAAGTTTATCATCCCTAATTCAATTTTAAATTTATTGAATTTGGTTTCATCTAAGGGCTTAGTATACATATCAGCTAGCTTATTATCTGTATTAATATACTCTAGTGAAATATCTCCTTTTTCCACATGTTCTCTTAGAAAATGGTACTCTATTTCTATGTGCTTAGTCCTACTATGGGAGACAGGATTATTTGCAATAGAAATAGCACTTGTAGAATCACAAAATAAAGGTGTTCTACTTACTTGAATACCATAATCTTATAACTGGTGTTGAATCCATAGAAGTTGAGCACAGCAACTTCCTGCAGCAACATACTCTGATTCTGCTGTGGAGATAGCCACACTTGTTTGTTTCTTGCTACTCTATGATATCAGCCTTCCACCTAGGAATTGACAGGTACCTATTGTACTTTTCCTATCTTCCTTGCAGCCTGCAAAATCTGCATCTGAATAACCTGTCAGTTCAAACTCTCCATTCCTAGGGTACCAAAGGCCTAGATAAGGTGTGCCCTTAAGATATCTCAGTATTCTTTTGACTGCTGTCAAGTGAGATTCTTTATGGCAAGCTTGCTACCTAGCACATACACATGTAGCATACATGATATCTGGTCTACTAGCAGTCAAATATAATAGAGAGCCAACTATCCCTCTATACAAAGTTTCATCTACAAGTTTCCCTGCATCATCTTTGCTTAGATACATTGTTGACCCCATAGGAGTTTTCATGGTAGTGGATGATTCCATACCATACTTCCTTATCAATTCTAGGGTGAACTTAGACTGGCATATGGATAAACCATCTTCAGTTTGTCTAACTTGGAGACCCAAGAAGAACTTAAGTTCCCCCATACTGCTCATTTCAAATTGTCCGTGCATTAGTTTTGCAAACTTTATGCAAAGACTACTTTCTGTAGACCCAAATATGATATCATCTACATATATTTGGACTAAGATAATCTTACCTCTGGATTCCTTAAGAAATAGAGTCTTGTCTATTTTCCCCCTTGTGAATTTATTCTCAATGAGGAAACTAGACAGGGTTTCATACCAAGCCCTAGGGGCTTGTTTTAACCCATACAAAGCCTTCCTAAGTCTATAAACATACTTAGGTTTAGTAGAATCAACAAAACCCGATGGCTGTTCTACATAGACTTCTTCCTTCAAGTTTCCATTCAGAAAAGCTGACTTAACATCCATTTGGTATACCTTGGACCCTTGAAATGTTGCATAGGCAAGGAACATCCTTATTTCTTCCAGTCTTGCTACTGGAGCAAAGGTCTGATCAAAATCAATACATTCTTCTTGCCTATATCCTTTTGCAACAAGTCTAGCTTTGTTCTTTATAATTATTCCATTTTCATCCAACTTGTTCCTAAAGATCCACTTAGTTCCAATAATGTTGTGGCCCTTTGGTTTAGGAACAAGCTCCCAGACTTTGCATCTTTTGAACTGGTTTAGCTCCTCTTGCATTGCCTCAATCCAATGAGGGTCTAGGATTGCTTCTTCAAATTTCTTTGGCTCTACTTGGGATAGAAAGCTGGAGTAGAGAACTGAACTTAGATTCCTGCTCCTTGTTTGTACCCCTTGTCTGAGATCTCCAATAATTTGATTGGCTGGATGATCTTTTAAATGCCTATTTGCTGGAGGCAGCCTGTCTTCAGGTTGTACACCTTCAGCTTCTTCATTCATTTGCTCCTCTTGGTCTTCTTCAGTAACAGGAATGTCTTGTACTCCCCCTGGACAACAGCCACTATCATCCACTTGCTAACTTGCAGTAGAACCTTCTTCAATAGTAAGCTTGTCCATCTTCTCAGTCACACTTGTGGAGCTGCAAACACTTCTATATAATTCATTGTTAATGAGTCTAGCTTCATCAAACACTACATGTACTGACTCTTCTACAACTTGAGTAGTCAAGTTGTAGACCCTATAAGCCTTACTGTTATTGTTGTACACAACAAAGATCCCCTCTTGGGATTTGGCAGCAAACATGGTTAAATAAGACTTACCATTGTTAAGTGTATAGCATTTACAACCAAAGATCCTGAAATAGGATAGATTTGGTTTTCTGCCCTTCACAATCTCATATGGGGTCTTATTGTGGCTCTTGGTGATAGTAGCCCTATTGATCACATGACATGCAGTATTAACTACCTCAGCCCAGAAATATTCTGGGAGAGATGTGTCACTCAACAGGGTTCTACCAGCCTCTATCAAGGTTCTATTTTTCCTTTCAGCAATACCATTTTGCTGAGGTGTTCTTGGTGAGGAAAATTCCTGAAATATCTCAAACTCTTCACATAGCTTTGTCATACTATCAGACTGGAATTCAGTACCATGGTCACTTCTTATTTTGACCACTATACTGTCTAACTCATTCTGAATTTATTTGACAAAACTATAAAAGATACTAGGAGTTTCAGATTTTTGCCTTAGGAAGAATACCCAGGAAAACCTTGAATAATCATCTACAACCACAAATATGTAGACCTTCCTACCTAGGCTGTGAACTGGCATAGGACCAAAAAGATTCATATGCAAGAGGTATAGGCACCTCATAGCATCTTTGTTCTCAATGCTATTAAAGGTGGATTTGGTCTGCTTGCCCTTTTGACAAGCTGAGCATATCCCATCCTTTATACACTTAACCTGAGGACCATTCCTCACTAACTCTTTGCTAAAGAGTTGGCCAATTGTCTTATAGTTAAGATGAGCCAGCCTCTTGTGTCATTTAACATAATGTGAGACTTTCTCATTAGCTACAAGACAAATAGGAGAAATTATGTTCTCATACATAATGTCTAGACAATAGACATTTCTCTTCCTATATCCTGTCAGAATGATCTTTTGATCACTTGACCTACTGATATGACAATCATCTTTGACAAATGAGATATTATATCCTAAATCACTCAGCTGACTTATGCTAATGAGGTTATGTTTCAAACCCTTTACATAAGCCACTTGAGTAATTGTAATTAGGTTGCTAGAAATATTACCAAAGCCTTTGATGATTCCTTTTTTTGAACCACCAAAGGTAACCTTAGGACCATCCTTGATTGGTGTATAGTCCTTTAGCAATCCCCTAGTTCCAGTCATGTGCCTGGAACATCCACTGTCCAAGTACCATATTTGGGCATGGCGACTTGGACTCACCTGCAAAATAGATTACTTAACCTTAGAACCCAAATAATTCTTGGGTCCTTGGTGCAAGTTAGTCTGATTATTAACAAAACTACCTGTAGCTTTTCTAACAGGCAGTTTGCTACTCACCTTGGCACTTGAATTATGCCAACAGTCTATGGCAAAGTGGTCTATCTTTCCACAACACCAGCACTCAAACTTGTTGTACCTTTGTTTGGATATAACCCTGGCTGTTTTATCTACAGCAGGCTTCTTGTTAAGTACTGAGGCTTTGCCCTTAGACTTGGACTTAACTGTCCAGGCAGGTTTTGTAAACCCCAATCTAGTTTTACCCTTATGAGGTACAAACTCATCTATCAAAGGTAGAACAGATTTTGGTTAGAAAAACTTGCTACAATATCTATCTCCTTCTGAAGACTATTCTTCAGATTTCTAATTTGATCATTTTTAAATGTAATAGTCCCCATCTGAATAACTGTAATATTCTTCAGTCTGGCTATTTCATTTAATTTCTAATCTAATAACTTGTCAAAATCTATTGCAGCCACTTTGAGACTAGCAATCTCCTTAACCTGAGTTTTGGCCAAGAGTTTGCTTTTCTTCAAAGCCTGCAACAATACTCTATATTCATCAATCAACTGATGAATGTCTCCTTCAGATTCAGATCCACTCACATCACTTGATGCTGATGTATATGATTCTGATCCAGCACTAAAAATTGAACTTGAAGAATAATTTTGTACCTGACTAGGTCCGAGCTGATCCTTGATTTTGTCTCCTTCTGATAAAGCCATCAGTCCCTTGCACTGAATGTCCTCCTGCTCATAAATTGAGTTCATTAGCTACATGAACTCATTTTCTTCTTCTTCAGCAAACAAGCCAATATAGGCTTCAGCTTCTAAATCTATTTCTGAAGATGACATATCAGTCAGACTTTTATCCTTCTTGGCAACAAAGGACCTTTCCTTTTTGCCCTTGAACTGTGTCTTCTTCTTGTCAGTGGACTCTTTCCTCTTTTCTGGACAATCAGCTATTACATGTACTTCTCTATTGCAACAATAACATACTATCTTTGAGGATGTAGTTTTATTAGACTTGGACTTTCTCCTGTCATTCCTTGATGACTTCCTTTTCTGGTAGTAGTCATCTTTTGTCTGTGAAGAGGATGGCTTGGACCTCCACTGCTTTTTCTTTAGAAACTTCTGAAAGTGCCTAGTAAATGCAGCAAAGTCTTCATCACTTTCACTGCTTTCTGTCTTCTTGCTATCTGAAGTATCTGATACTGTCTCAGCAACTATTTGTGGTGGAGATGGAGACTTGCTTCTATATTTCTTAGTGGCTTCAGTATTGAAGGCCACAGCTCTTTCTTTGTGCTCCACCCTAGTAGTCTTTTCTTACTCCTTCCTTACCATTAACTGCATCTCATAAGATAACAGTTTTCCAAACAATGTTGGAGGAGGTACATCAGCTAGTTTGGCCATTTCCCTTATGGCACAAATCTTAGTATCCCAGTCCTTTGTCAGGGATCTCAAGAACTTATCATTCAATTCATAATTGCTAAACTCTCTTCCATAGGACATCAATTCATTGACTATCCTATAGAATTTCTTGTAGCATTCAGTTATGCTATCAGACCTGCCTTGTCTGAAGCTTCCATACTCTTGATTTAATAAAGACTTTCTGTCTTGTCTTACCTCTTCTGATCCTTCCATATAGACTATCTGTGTGTCCCACATTTCTTTTGATGTTTTATAATGAATCAGATTCTGAAATGTGGCATCATCAATTGCACTTACAATTATATTCTGGGCCATCTTGTCCATAGTGGCCAGAATTATTTCATCCTTGGTCATTTCTGAATAGTCTTTGGGTGTTCTCTGATTGGCATCTAGAACAGATACTTTCATTGGCACATATGGCCCTTCTTTAACAGTAATATATATTCTTGGGTCTGAAGCTTCCATAAAAAGTCTAACCCTTTCTTTCCAAATGCCAAAGATCTCCTTTCTGCAGATTGGCAACTTCATGGATCCTAGCTCTTTGTGATTCTCAGTTGAACCTATTTTCTTGATTCTTGATTATACTGATTCTGCCTACAGGATCTTTACTCAGACTGTTATGTCCTTTTTGAGTAACCTCGCTTTGATATCACTTAAAAGAACTAGTGCCTAAACCATCTAGAGGGGGGGTGAATAGGTGAACTTAATATTTTTTAAATTTTTATGGCAGAAACACAGAATTATATGCAATTCTTCACAGCAATTCAGCATAGATAACACAGCAATCACACAAGCATACAATCACAGAGAGCACACAGGATTTATAGTGGTTCCCCAAGGTCTGGGTACATCCACTTTCCCCCTTCGCCTATCTAGTAGTGTACTAGATTCGGCCTAACTTCTCCACTACTTCTCAGATCCACAGATCTTACCGCTCAGAACCCGAAATAGTTTCCTACAACTCAGAGTGATCCCACTCCTACAACTCAGGCACAAAAGCTCTACCACTCAGTCTTCACCAAGACCTACACTCAGCCTTCAACAAGGCCTACACTCAGCCTTCAACAAGGCCTACACTCAGAGAAATGTATCTCTTACACTCAGGCACACAAGCCCTACCACTCAGCCTTTATAAATATAGGCTTACAACTCAGATCCCTTAGGATCCTACAGAATATAAAAAGTACAAGGATTAATAACCACAACTCTGATTGAGAAAGTTGAGTTGATTGTCTTCTTGATGAGTTCTTGAAAGAACTTTGCAGAGATCAACCTCCCTTGGCTTTCTTCAAACCTTCTTGAATTAGAACACAGTAGGGTTGTATCTCTATGCAGATGATCTTCAATCAACTGCTGACTTAAGATTCTGATATCAATCTGAATCTTCCTTATCAGCCTGGTTCAATAGCTATCTTCTTAGAAGGAGCTTTCTCTCTCCAACTTCTTAGATCTTCACTTGAAGGTCTTCTTCTTGTTTGTTGTTTCTCACTTCAATGATTGCTTCCTCTCTTCTGATTGAATGCCTTCTGTTGAAGGAATAAGCCTTTATATAGGTTTTCTTCATGGTGACCGGCTGATCCAGTTTCTAACAAACTTCTGACAGCTCTGACAGTAGCAGTTGACCGGTTGAAATGGTAGCTATCAAGTCATCCAGTCACTTCTTTAAAACTCTGTCACTATCTGAAAGTGTCGAGACAGATAGTCTTTATGTGTCAACACAAATAGACCAAGTGTCGACACAAGTAGACTAAGTGTCGACACTAGCCTTCATTGTGTCGACAAAACTGCTTGTGTTGTAGAAACTGCTTCTCGACACTGCTTCTTCAGAATGTGTCGACACTGATTATGTCTGTCGACACAAGTCCTTCTTCTTCAATACTTAGTTGATTTCTGCTAAGTTTCGACACAACTTCTTTGTGTCGACACATCTTCTTGTGTTGAAACTTGTTAAGTGTCGACACATCTTCTTTGTGTCGACACATTCCTTCTGTGTTGAACCTTTTGCTGAGTGTCGACACATCTCCTTTGTGTCGACACATTCTTCATGTGTTGAGACTTTTGCTGAGTGTTGACACAGCCTTCTAGTGTCGACACTTGTACTTGAACTTTGTTGATGTTTTGCTGAGTGTCGACACAGCCTCCTAGTGTCGACACTTTTGATGTCGACAAAGTTCCTCTGGGTGTCGACACTGCTTCTAAGTGTCGACACTGATTCTTTAGACATTTCTTCATTGTGTGTCGACACTGCCTGTATGTGTCGACACTTTACTTCTGGTGTCGACTCTGCCTTCCCAGTGTCGACACAATTACTCCAAGTGTCGACACAGCTTCTCTGGGTGTCGACACAAGCCTTCTTAAGTGTCGACACTTTTCTTCTAGGTGTCTACCCATGGAATTAGAAACTTTTCTCTGCAAACCTTCAGTTACTTAACCTGCACAAATAAACTCAAAGCACATCAAATACACCTTGATGTATATCATTGAGTAGGGTGAGACTTCTTCAAATCAGGTACATATATTCCAATGTACCCAACAACTTATCAGATTCTAAGTCCACAATCATTCTCAGCTCGACGAATTTGGATCTCAGCTCGATGAATGAAGATTGTCAGTTCGACGAAGATTGAAGCAGAATTGACAAGTTTCCCTGGAAGACTAATTGTTATTGTCTGGTCGACAAACTCATTCAAGCTCAGCTCGACGAACTCAAGCTCAGCTAGACGAACTCATCAAGCTCAGCTCGACGAACTCAAGCTCTGCTCGATGAACTCAAACTCAGCTCGACGAATTGTGTTCTTCGTTCGACGATTCCAGACTAGTTCTTCTCCAGTTTCCCGTCCCTTTTCTTGGCGATGAATCCTCAGTAATTAATGCCCAATTCTCTCAGAATGTTACCATTAGAACGTGCATTGATTATGGATTATTACATGCCATTTTTCCATGGGACAGTTAGGGAAATCATTTATTGCCGCTTCCTTCCCAGGCCGACTGCAATTACTGCTCAAGGTTTTAAATTTCGGATGTTCTTTAGTCAGTAAAAATCAGAAAAGAAAGGATCAAGCAGTACTACATAATACAGACAGACATTGTACACAAGAACAATCTTACAGAAAAATCAAAAGTTCTTTTCTGCAATCAGCCTTGGCCAGAGAACATCATCAAGGAGAAGAAGAACATACAATCACTATCAAGAGTCTTCTTCCTTCAATCCTACAGGACAACTTCAGAAGGACAACAATTAATCTATCTATCAAAGAAGTTCCTGAAACAATCTCTGGTCCAGGCACTCAAGTTTTGAAGACCTATCACCCTGAAGCAGTGCTCCAGTATTCCTGATCCATTCAAGATCTCAGGGGGAGCAAATCTGCTAACATCAATCCACAAGTCTTCTTAGTTGTTATTGAGAAAGAGAAGACTCCATCACCCTTTTTCCATCCTCTGTACAGGGTTTTAATTCCCTTCAAAATTATTCCTGGTTGCAAGTCTCCTACCAAAATACTTGAGGTTTTGGTTTTTGAGCACCTGAACAAAATCTCATTGGTGTCAGGCACCTGATCAAAAACCTAAGTGGATTCCTACCAGGGTGGTAGAAGAGTGGATGTACCCAGGTTAGGGAACCACTCTAAATTTCTTGTGTCGTCTGGTTGCCCTTTTTCTTTTGTTTTGACCGTGTTCTGTGATTGCTTATGTTGTTGTGTGTATTTCTTTATTTAACCTGTTTACTTAGGATTACAACAAAAGTTATAAAGATTTTTTAAGAGAGCACAATACTCTATTCACCCCCCCCCCCCACCCCCACCCCTCTAGAGTATTTTAGATCTAACCTGCACTTTCACGCATGCACCCGCCGGACGTCAAAGATGTCACCTTCATCATGGAGGATGGGCGCTTTTGTTTCAACATGTTGCCCTTTGGATTGAAGAATGCGGGGGCGACTTATCAAATAATGATGTATTAAATCTTTCGAGAGCAGAAAGGGCGGAACCTCGAAGTTTATGTGGATGACCTGATGATCAAAAGCCAAGATCTCAGGTCTCATATCTTGGATCTTGAGGAAACCTTTGGAACCTTAAGGAAATACAAGATGAGACTCAACCCCTTGAAATGTATCTTCGGAGCCAACAGGGGAAAAGTTCTAGGACATCTCCTTACTCCCTCCGGAGTAGAACCCAATCCCGATAAGATAAAAGCAATCCTAGAACTCGAATCTCCAAAAAAACACCAAGGAAGTCCAACATCTCACTAGCAAGCTAGCCGGGCTAAGCAGGTCCCCCCCCCCTGGCTGGGGAGAAATGCTCGTCTTTCTTTTGAATGCTAAGAGGCGGGCAAAAATTTGAGTGGACCATCGAATGCGAAGAAGCTTTTCAGCCCCTGAAACAACAACTCACTCGGATGCCTCTACTCCAAGGCCCAAGAGAATGGGAAGGTTTGTTCCTGTACCTAGGAGTGGGGACTGGGGGCGTGAATTCAGTTCTTATATGAAAGGAAGGAAAAAACGTAGTTCTGAATCTATTACGTAAGCATGGTCCTGAAGAAGGCAGAACTTGGGTACCCTATCCTCGAAAAGCTGTTATTCACTCTCATCATATCAGCCAGGAAGCTCAGGACATACTTCCATGCCCATTCGATTCAGGTAGTGATGGATCACACCCTTCATCACATCCTAGAGGGGGTGGAGCATTCTGGGCTGGTAGATACTAGTAGATGGAGCATCGGGAAAAAATTCTTTTGGAGTAGGAATGATCTTGGTAAGTCCATAAGGGACCTGAATTGAGCAGGATCTGAAGATCCACTTCACCATCACTAACAACCAAGCGAAATATGTGACGATCATCGCAGGACTCAGGTTAGCTCGAGAGCTGAGTATACAGGACATCAAGGTCTCCCTGGACTCCCTGGTAGTTGCACGTCAAGTCAAAGGAGAGTTTGAAGCAAGGGAACCCACCCTCTAGTTGTACCTAGTGAAGGTCAAAGACATCATCGGGCAATTACGCAGCTTTTTGATTCGACATGTCCCGAGGGATGAAAGTGCTCAGGCTGACCAGCTCGCCAAATACGGCCCCCGAGCAGGAGGAACGGTGACAGAACTCTTCAGACCGTCCATAGATGAAGGAGAACTTATGGAGATAGACCAGCAAGGGTCTTGGATGGACCCCTTCATCGCCTTTTTGACCTCGAGACAACTTCCCGGGGGGATCTCGATGAGAAGAGGGTCAAGTATAAATAAGAATACTACCTGCTGAAGGGTGAGGCATTATACCGTAAGACGCTATTGGGTTTGCTGGCACGCTACGTATCTGAGGAGGAGGTTTTGAGGGTCCTTGAAGAAATTCATTCAGGAGAGTGCGGTAGTCATTCGGGGAGTCAGACCTTGGATGGGAGAGTATTGAGGCAAGGCTACTTCTGGCCTACCCTCAGGAAGGATGCGAAAGAATTCACGAAGGGATGTCAAAAGTGCTAGGATTTCACCCCCTCTCCAACTCCCTCCAGCCCAAAGATTACGTATGATCATGGCCCCATGGCCCTTCGCAATATGTGGGCCAGATTTGGAGGGTCCATTTCCTCAAGCTAGTGGCCAAAGGAAATTTCTGCTAGTCATGGTGGATTACTTTTCAAAATGGCTGGAGGTAAAGGAGTTGGCCAAGGTGACGTCACAAGTGGTCAAAAATTTCATATGGGGGAGATCATCTGCATGCATGGGTTCCATTGGCCATCATCACTGACAATGGACCACAATTTGCTAGCAGAGAATTTTTGGATTTCTATATCTTGCTGGGCATAGACCTCTGTTTTGCCTTGGTTCACCATCCTCGGAGCAATGGACAGGTGGAAGCAGCAAACAAGATTATCATGAATCCTCTGAAGAAGAAAGTGGAGAACCTAAGGGGAAGTTGGGTGGAACAACTCCCTTTAGTTCTTTGGGCCTTGAGGACCACTCCAAACACCGCCACGGGAGAGACTCCATTTAAACTCTCTCATGGCTCGGAGGCCATCAAACCGATAGAGTTCGAGGTCATATCTCCAAGAGTAGCCGCTGCAAAGAAGGGAGACGAAGGATGGAGGGCAGAGAACAAGGAGGAGCAAAAAGTCTCTCTTGATCTGGTGGAAGAACTCAGGGATTTGGCATTGATCCGATAGGAAGAAATCAAGCGCCGGATGGTGAAATACTTTGACAAGTATATAAGGGTCAGGTAGTTCCATAAGGGCGACTTGGTTCTCAAAAATGTGGACGCAGCAGGCAAAGGACCCTCAGTGGGAAAGCTCAATCCCAACTGGGAGGGACCCTTTGTGGTGAAGGAGGTCATGACGTCAAGGGGTACCACCTCCAGGATGTGGATGGGGTACCCCTCGATCGTGCCCAAAGAAGTGACGACTTAAAAAGATTCTACCCATAACCTTTTTCATCTTTCAATACTTGTAAATTTGTGGTGATCTTTTGATATAATGGAATCCCAGGTGTCTTCTTTCATGGCATGAGAGTGAAAATGGATGGATGGCAATACCCCGAGCAGACCTGCTGACCAGGCTCTCACCTAGCTGGCAGGACTGTAGGCTCACTCGGTGGTTGGAGATTATTTGGAGAGGAGACACCAAGCAGACCCGTTGACCAGGCTCTCACCTAGCTGGCAGGACTGTAGGCTCACTCGGTGATTGTAGGTTGTTTGGAGAGGAGACCCCAAGCAGACCCGCTGACCAGGCTCTCACTTAGCTGGCAGGACTGTAGGCTCACTCTGTGGTTGGAGGTTGTTTGGAGAGGAGACCCTGAATAGACACACTGACCAAGCTCTCACCTAGCTGGTAGGACTGTAGGCTCACTCGGTGGTTGAAGGTTGTTTGGAGACGAGACCCCGAGCAGAACTGCTGATAAGGCTCTCACCTAGCTGGCAACACTAGAGGATCACTCTGTGGTTGAGGTTGTTTGGAGAGGAGACCCCAAGCAGACCTGTTGACCAGGCTCTCACCAAGCTGGCAGGATTGTAGGCTCACTTGGTGGTTGGAGGGTTTTTGGAGAGGAGACCCCTAGTAGACCCGCTAACCAGGCTCTCACCAAGCTGGCAGGACTGTATGCTCACTCGGTAGTTGGAGGTTGTTTGGAGAGGAGACGCCAAGCAGTCCCGCTGACCAGGCTCTCACCTAGCTGGCAGGACTGTAGGCTCACTTGGTGGTTGGAGGTTGTTCGGAGAGGAGACCCCGAGTAGACCCACTGACCAGGCTCTCACCTAGCTGGCAGGATTGTAGGATCACTAGGTGGTTGGAGGTTGTTTGGAGAGTAGACCCCTGATGAGTCTGATTTATATAAGGTTTTTCGGACTCATCTGGGCTAGTTTTCACGCGTTTGCACTTCACTTTTAGTTCTATATCGTTCAAATTTCATCTTGTCTTTATTTCCATAGGAAGTGCACATTTTTGCACGTGGTTGTGTATTTTGTTATTTTTATAGTTTGAACTCTTTTGTGTGATTGCCTGGAATGTCTACACATATCAGTGATTGGTTTTTCCTTTCGGTACACGGGTCGTGTGCGTGTCCGGGATGGTTTTTGAAACAGGAATACTGCGCACGATCATGGGATCTAATGCAAACGACCACTGGTCGTGCGCCCCTGATCGTGCGCACTACTCTACGTTTTCCAGAATCAGCCTGGGTAATCGCACAACCACTGGACCTAGTGCGCACGACCACCGGTCGTGCGCCACTTTTCGTGTGCATTGATTCCTCTTTTCTGGAGTCATGTCTGGGGTAATCGCACGACCATTGGACTTAGTGCGCATGACCACTGGTCGTGCGCCACTACTCGTGCGCGTTATCCCAGTTCTTCTTCCTAATCTGCCATGCCAGTGCGCAACATCACCGGACATAGTGCGCACGACCACTGGTCGTGCGCCTGTGATCGTGGGCATTGTTCATTTCTGCTTTGTATAAATAGTGCAGGTCTCGCCCTAATTCGAGAGAGGATCCGGAGCTCGACATTTCTCCGTCGTTTTCTGCCTTCTCCGCCGTTCTTCATCATCTTCCACCCTAGGGAGGTGCTCCGGGCAAGCTTTCACCGCCAAATCCAAGCCGAAGCTTCCTCTCGGCCTTCTCCTTCATCCGTGAGCTTCAAGTAGGGTTTGACGCCATAGCCATCAAGCAAAGGGAAGCTTGCAAACTTCGTCTACTATCGTGACATGAAGAAGACGGGCCATTGGAAGGTAGTGACAGCCATTCTCTACCCCGAATGCAGTTGAGGACCGAGCTTGGACGCGGAATGACAACCCGACGATTCCAACCGTGAATCCTCAGCAAGACTTCGGATTCGGTCAATCTCTTGACTTGTTCTTGCTTTATTGTTGTATATGTGTGTTAAAACTTCATTTATAATGATGTTGTTGCACTTTAGATGTAAACTTTACTAGATTCATGTCTATCTGATTCTGTGTTTGTTTACGCTTTAGTTGCTTGAGTTGCGCCATATTCCATCCACCACCATCCACCCTTGCCGCACTAGCAATTACTAGTGGCGTGCGTAGCGAAGAGGTGCTTTCGACCCTCATTCTGCTGTTCTCACCACCGCATCCGCAAGCCTACTCGCCCATCCGCCTAGTGATTCGGTGCATAGCGGCCCGACAAGTCTTCCATCCCGCCTGGCGAAGCATCGCATAGCGGCATTGCATAGGAGTAGGTGATAGCCTTTTATTTTCTTTGTCTGCAATTTCAAACCCCCCTAGTTAGCTTCGACCTAAGGACTTCAATCTCAAGTCCTCCTCGAAATTAACTTCACCTTACTGTGTTCCTTGAGAGATTGATACTTGGGAAAGCCCCCATTTTATATTACTTGTGCGACTGGTTCACTGCCGTGATCTTAGCATCAAGTTTTTGGCGCCGTTGTCGGGGAACACAGTCGTGTGAGTTTTTGTAGAGGAAGATAAGAGTTAGAAGCCCTTTTTCATTTGTTCATATCACTTTCTTCTTTGTTTTAGTTTTTAGCATTTGTGTTTGTTTTTCCTTGTTTCTATTCTAGTTTTAATTTTTCTGTAGCAGGCTGTCCTATTGTTTTATCTGTGGTGTGTAGTTAATTTTTGCTTAGAATATTTCTGTGGTGAATTCTTTCTTGTTGCACCATGTATTCTTATTCGAATATCCGTTGCCGATGGTGCGGGGATTATAGGCATGGTAGTGATGAGCGCCCCATTGAAGAGTGGGAGCATAATTCTCGTGGTTCTGTGTATGGAGCACCGTATTCTTATGGTACTTCATACACCCAACCCAGGTCTTATGGTCACTCCTCTTCTACGCCTTCATATTTTTCTTATTCCTCTCCGGTCCCACCTGTACCGTGGAGTAATGGAAAACAATGTTTGTGTTGTCGTAGCACCGACCACGTGTTGAAAGATTGTGCAGAATTTCAGCGCCAGTTGGAGGAGGATGATGAACCAGGTATCCGATTCATTCCATCCACCTCTCAATCGGCTGCCCCTTCTGATTCTGATGATATGTTCGCAGCACCCCCTGGTCTATGGGGGACTGCTGCGGATATACCCATCAGACTTTCTGCTGATCGGTGTGACCACATTGTGGCACCGTCTCACCCCATGCACTCTTCCCCTCTTGTTGATTCACCCCCGGAGGAACCCGCACATATTTTCTCTAATGCTGTTGTTCCTCCGCCTTCTTTGCAAAAATTATCTATCCATATTTTTAGTGAGTCGGTTGATGATGTTCGGCCGGATTGTGATTCTGAGCCTGAGCATGTGCCCATGTTTGATGAGGATATTATTTTCATTAATGGAAAGTATTAAGTCTTGGAACTTGTGGACGCACCGAGGTGTGTTGATGAGGATATCCTCTTTGTTGAGGAAGTTTCCACTTCCTTGATGGATGAGGAGGTCCAAACCACCACCGAGGACCTCGAACTCGCGGATTCCCCTCGCCATGACTCATATGACGTCGTCGATGATCTATGTCGGGATCCTACTGGGAGTGAGACCGGGACCACTCCCCCTATTTCTGATTATTTTAGTTCTTCTTCTCCTTTATTTCTTGATCCCATTTCTGTATTTGAGCCTGTGCGGGTTGAGTCTCCACAGGAGCTTCAGGAGGACTTGGAGCTTTCAGCTCGAGTCATCGATGGTAGAATCTTCTCTCGCGAGGAGGTTGATTCCTCCTCTATTGAGAAAGCTCCATTGATTGCTTTCTCCTCCTACCTTATCCCTGTAGTAGACGATACCTTGCTGGGCAAGGATTCATTTTGTGGTGAGAAGAGTGAGGACCAGCGCTCCTTCTCTTCTTACTTCCTATTTCCTCTATCTGTGTTGGGCAGGTACTACTATTTAGGTAGAGGGGTAATTGTTCTATCGTCGTATCGGTACCCGTTACCGAAACGGATTTTGGAACAGTTACCTGTGCATTTTTCTTTTCATAGGCCCATTAGCTAGAACCTTTTCGTAGCCGAATAAGTCGTGCTGGGATGACAATAACCCCAGTACTTATCTTTCATTTTCTGCATTTTTTTTCATGTCTATTTTAGTTTTAGTATTTCTTTGTAGTTTGTATATTTTTGTTTTATTTTTGCGGAGCTCACCCCTGCAGGTATTCATGGCAAATCGCATTGGCGGGGTTGTGATTCTTCGTATTGCGGGCCTGCTTCTGGTTTCCAAGCTTCTTCTGGTATGCTCACTAGCTGAGCATTGGGTAACCTCTTCCCTTAGCTCCTTATGATTTTAATTTCTATATCATCTGCTATGTAGTTTAGTTTAAGTTTGGGGGAGAGATTTGTTACCTATTGCACGCACACATTTCTTGTGCATATTAGAAGCCTTTATTATTTTATTTTGCTTAGTTCATTGCATCCCACACCACTGCACCCACATGAGTGCGTGCTTAGCTGTTACTGTGCCGCGAGTTAAACTCATTTCTTCATTAGATTTGGGAAAATTATGGTGCTGGCTTAGGATTGTGAGACGGGGCTTAGGATTGTGAGACAGAGTAAAATGTTGACCTTGTTGTGCTCCTAGTCAACTGCTCTCGTCTCGTGTAGAAATTCGAGTAGATTAAATTTTTTTGTATGCTTTTAGTTTTATATTTTTCTAATTGCGTAAATACTTTTTATTCTACTCAAAAATTGGTGAATCTGGTGTGAATCCGACGGTAGCTTAGGGATGTGTGTAGACGGTCGTTAGGTTCGTATTGCTCGAGTCGGGAGGATGGATAGTCTTTCTCGTTGGCTGAGAACTTGCCCCAAGCTATTCTTGAAGCATGGGTATAGGTTAGTTCACTCGCATGAACGTGATGTAGGCCATCATTTTGGCCCGGTTGAGCTTTGTATCATTCCTAACGTCTTGTCCTCGCTAGCCCCATTGTGCATACCCATTCTTTTGATTCAGCTCCACCATGATTTCACCAAAGCCTCATATCCAATCCTAGTCGCACACCCAAGTTGAGCTTCAGAGTTTTACATTTTAATGTTGGGATGTGATGTGGTGTTATTATTTGTGAAAATGTGGATGTGCTCCAAAGCTTATATTTGCTGAAATTGTTAAAAGAGAAGTAATTTGAAAAAGAGAAAGAAAAGTTAAAAAAATGATGTTAATTGTGAAAAAGTGAAAAGAAAAAGTAAAATTGAAAATCCTATTCGAGATGTGAGTATTTTTAGAGTAGGCGGTGCACACACCCATATGTTAAAAGTTAAGTCTGGGGGTATGATGTACCCGCATATATTTTGGTTAGCTGATGTGAAAGTGCAAGTTAGATCTGATATACTTTAGAGGGGGGGGGGTGAATAGAGTATGGTGCTTGCTAAAACCTTTTTACAACAGTTGTTGTAATCCTAAGTGAAAAGGGAAGCAAATAATATAAAGTAAATCTAAACAAGAAGCAATCACAAAGCAATCACAAGCCACAGCCAGAAACAAAAATAAAGTAAGCAACCAGATGACACAAGGAGCTATAGTGGTTCCCCAATCAACCTGGGTACATCCACTCTTCTACCACCCTAGGTAGGAATCCACTGCAGGATGAGTTGATCAGGTGTCCTGGGCACCAATGAGCTTTTGATAAGGTGCTCAAAAAGCAAACCAGATTTTTTTGATCAGGTGTCTTGCCACCACTGAGTTTTGAAAAGGTCTCAAAAACCAATCACAAACTTTTGAAGGGAGTTTGAAAAACCCTTTACAGCAGAGAGAGAGAGGGATGAGAAGATCTTCTCTGTCAACAGTTAGAGAGAAGATAGTTGATGTTGTCAAAGCTCCCCCTGAGATCTTGAGTTGTTCAGGAAGTGAAGCTTTGCAGTAGGGTGATAGGCCTTCAAATGATTTGATCTCCAGCAATAGATGATTTCAGCAGCAACTGAAATGTGTGGTGTCTGGAGTCTTGAATGATTATGGCCTTTGAACACTTGAATCAAAAGAGATCTGAAAGTTTCAGTTGATTGATCTCCTTTTGTGATGAGTGTTCTTGTATGAATCTTTGAGACTGAGAATGTCTGCAACTCTCTTTCTTTCTCTTGTGTAATTGTGTTGTAAGAGTTGTTGTTGCAGAGAATATGTTTCTGACTTCTTGTTCATCTTTTGCAGGAATGAAAAATCTAATCTTTTATTCCTTTTGTCTAAATAGAAATGATCCACTGTACAAGATAGTTGTTAGCCTGTCATTAATTACTTCCTTAATTGCTTTTGTCTTCTGGAGGAAAGTCCAATAAAACATTTCTTGATAATTCCTTGAAACTTGCTCCAGATTAATTAAAAACGGCTATAAGATCTCTGAATTAATTGCTGACAATAATTCCTTAACTGTCTGAATTTGAAACTTGAAAATCGTTGAACTCTTCAGAAAAACGTCGAACTGAGCTCCACTATCGTTAAACTGAGCTCAGAGCCTGGACTTAGACAGAAACAGAGATCGTCGATCTGAGCTCAACTATCATCGAACTGAGCTCAGAGATAGAGAATTAAACTGGAGTCAAGATCGTCGATCTGAGCTCGAAGATCATCGAATGGAGTTCGCCGACTTGTTGAAGTTGAGCTCAGAGATCGTTGAATGGAGTTCGACGATTCGTCGAAGTGAGCTCAACGATCGTCGAATGGAGTTCGACGATTCGTCATACTAAGCTCGACGAAATGACTTGTTCTCCAAAACAGAAAAACGTGGTCTTGAGGGCAGCTTTCAAACCTAACTACTAACCCTTACACTCAATTCTAATTGACCTTTAGATCTATACAATGAGGTCAAAACAGGTTTCTTAAGAGACATAGTGATTCTGACCCAAATCAGTAATAGGGTGTTCCAACAATCTCCCCCTATTTGGGTTATGATTACTATTTACAGAAATTGGAAAATTAAAAACATACAGAGCAACAATATAACAACAAAACATTGCAGAATCACAGACATAATATCAGATAGATCAGAAATCCAAATAACTGTCACCTTACAAAATTACTCTTTTTCATTGCTCTTTATAAGTACTATTTCTCTATTTGGATTGAGAGCTTCCTTTCTAGATCTTCTGTTATCAGCTGCACCTAAAGAAGTTTGTTGCTTAGGCCAGGGTACTACAGCTTCAGGGTATAGCTTCATGTAGCTTTCAGAATCAAAGAACTTGCTGGATAAATATCTTTCAAGTTCCTTTTTCCTTTGATCTGATAATGTAGTAATACTGGAGGTGTCTTTGCCTTGTTCTCTAGCTTTCTTGATCTGGTCCAGAGCAGCTAATTATTTCATCCTAGCTGTCCATGAAGTAGGATTATTCTCTGGATCCTCAAAAGGAACTGGAGGCTCATATCTATTTGAGGGATTGTCTGGAGGAGCTCTGGAGGAGACTAACTCTTTAAGCTTGTAGGGAAAGGGACCAGAGGTTGTATCAGATGGACCTTGTCCTTCCCTTGAATATGGATGTTGTCTGGAATACCCTTTAGAATAGACTCGAAATTCTCTTTGGTTTCCTCTGTAGTTTCCTCTCCTCGACTGGTAGCCTCTGGATTGGCTTGCTCTGTATTGAGATCTTCCTTGAGGTTGATAAGAGGATTGGCTTCTGGCAGAAGGTTGAACAGCAGAACTACCACCTGCACCTACATTAGGTGAGGGAGGAGGAGGACGAGGATGATGGAACTGAGAGGAACATTTGTCATACTTTCTCTTTTTCTTCATGGCCTTCAATTGATTTTTGGAATATTGCATCCAATGTTCTGTGATAGGGCAGTTATGCAGTATGTAATAAGGAATATCATTTGTGTCTTTGACTTTTGCTGGAGGAACCCTTTTCATAGCCTTGCTTCTGGCATTTCTTTTCCTTGCAATAGTAGCAGAAGAATCATCTGAATCAGTCCTGAACTGATCACTTTCTGAGCTTTGATCATCATATAGTGCATCAATCCTTTTCAGATAGTCTTTCTATTGTTGTGATTGAGCAGATGTAATAGTAGTGATAGCAATAGAAGAAAGAGTAGTAGAAATAACACTGGCAGAAGAAGTTGTAGCAGCAGCAGTAGATACAGTAGTAGCTGGGGCAGCAGATTCATATATAACAGTTTCAGCAGTTTCAGAAATAAAATCAGCAGTAGTATCAGTTGATGCTGGAAAATCATCACTAGAAGGGGCAACAACAGCAATAACAGCAGGCTCAGGAATAAGTGCCTCTGTCATATGTATATCCTCAGATATTAAGGCATCAGAATTAACAGTAATATCAACAATATCAGTACTTTCAACAGAAACTGAAGGAGCAGCAGCAGAAAGGGACTTTACAAAAGAATGTATTAAACTGGTGTCACAGCTTGAAATAGGCA
Organism: Platanthera guangdongensis; assembly: GCA_039583875.1. Lineage (NCBI taxonomy): Eukaryota > Viridiplantae > Streptophyta > Magnoliopsida > Asparagales > Orchidaceae > Platanthera > Platanthera guangdongensis. The sequence continues at coordinate 100,088,203 of CM077160.1, forward strand.
AAATGACCTTAGAGAGATCTTCAGATGGCTGGACTGCAGTGTGCTCTGAAAGACAGCTGAAATAAATAGAATCAAAATCTGATAATAGTGACCTGAGGTCCATTGAGAAAACTGCAACTAGAGATGTTGAGGCTTGAGCTTGAACTGAAGTAACAGCAGCAGCAGGCAATCTTTCCACTTCATGAGGCATCTCCCCCTGCCTAGATTCAGTCAGGATTGTATCAAGGCACCCAGATAAAGGGATTGCCTGAGGAGGAATGAGAGAGGAGAGCCTGGCAGACAGGTCTACAACTGACTTGAGAAGTGGAGCCAAGGTGGTCTCCAACAAGAGTGATAGCCTGGGAGCTATCAGCTCATAGAGTCTGTCTGCTAAAGCTGGAAGATCTACATGCTCAAGAGGGACTTGAGCAGAGGTAGGGACTGAAGGTGGAGCAGCTGGAGATGTAGGTGGAGAGCTTGTGGATGGTGGAAATGAAGGTTGAGATATGGGGATTGTGAAAATTGAGGATAATGGGGTTGAAATAAAGGGTGTGAAGGAGGGTTGCGCAATGATGTCTTGAAGTAATTATTGATAGGATGTGGATGAAGAGGGTAGATCAGGAGGGGAAGAAGGGGAATCATCCATAAAGTAATCATCTATCAGATTGAAAGATGGAATGTTGGATGATGAATCAATTTCTTGTTGTGGGTAGTGATGTAAAGGATGGAAGAGTTCTTCAGTTAGTGGAAGAGTTGGAAATGTATAGAAGTTGGAGATGGGCTGGAAATTATGATGGTGGAGGAAACTGTAATGGTGGATGTGACTGGTGGAGATGAAATAAAAGGTGGAGGAGGAGGAGGAGAAGCAGGCAAGTCTTCTGCTGGAGCAGAGACTTGAGGGGAAGAGACTGCAACAGTACTTGTGCCTGAAGTTGCACTTACAGAGAGCCTGCTGGGCTTCACTATTTGCTTGTCCCACTTTCCAAACAGGGCACAGGTGAGCCTCTTGGAGGCATTAATGTGCACCCCACTGGAAACTAGCAGAGCAGGGCATCTATTCTGAAGGAACAGCCCTAATATTCTCCCATAGTTAACAAAATTCTTATTGATCTTCTTCTTAACTAAGTCAAAGAAAACTTCTCCCTAGTTCAATTGTTTCTTATCTACAAGTGCACCCATCAAACATAGCTGATACATGGAGATGGTATCATGGGCTGAGTGTTTGGCCAATAACACCTTTCCAACAACATCAACCAAAAATCTGTACTCCACAGATAGCTTTTCTTCAGGAGTTTCCTAGGGTTTGCATCTGAATGACACATTCTATTAAGTAAATCAAAAAATTCTTCTCCAGACAGTTTAGCAGAGTCTTCTCCAGAATTCAATCCAAAAATCTCGGTCAGGGCAGCAGGTGTGAGAGATACATGGGTTCCTGAAATTGATCCAACAACTATATTCTGATCCTGGTTGTGGGTAGTATATACCCATTCCTTTATTTCATCAGCAGTTAACTTGATCCTGGTAGTCATTATTGTAACTAGCTTTTGTTCCTTGAAAAGTTCTAGTATATCTTGGAAGATTTGATCACTGGTGCTGAAAGAATCCATGTCAATGTCAAAACCTGCATCAAATTTCATTGTGGCCAGAACCGCAACTGAGACGGAAATTAATTCCTGCAAAAATCAACAAACAAACGACCAAGTGTAGAGAAATTTGGAGGGAAGGAGAAAATTTGCATAGAGAATGAAGGCGCAAAGAGAGAACGACGGCCAAAAAATTAATTTTATATTAGGGTTCGATGTAGAAAAGGAAAGATCGTTGAACTCTGTTCGACGATTGGGGCTTCTGAAGGAAACAAAAAGGTCATCAACATCGTCGATCTTTGTTCGACGATATTGGAGAGCGTCGAGCTCCGTTCGACGATAGTTCAGAAAACAAAATCGTCGAGCTTCGTTCGACGATCGCTGACCTGGAGAGATAGTTAAGCACTATCTGAGAAGCGCTGAACTCTGGTCGACGATTTCGGAAAGCGTCGATCTCCGTTCGACGATCTGGGGGAAAATCGTCGAGCGTAGTTTAGAGACCAGAAACACTCTATACACTAGAAAAATTAAGATGTTTGCCTAGCATTGGTCAATTTTTAGAGTTTTAAAATCTTGGATATTATTTTAGACTTCCTCCATCTAACATTCCTAACTGATTTAGGAAGAAGGTATGTTTCTTTTCATCCAAGGGTTTGGTGAAAATATCTCCCCTTTGCAAATCAGTTGGGATATATTGAAGTTCAATTTTATTTTTCTCAATATTATCCCTTAGAAAGTGATGCCAAATTTCTATGTGTTTTGTCCTACTATGGAGGACTGGATTTTGAGCTATAGAATTAGCACTGGTATTATCACAAAAGATTTTAGACTTCTCTAAGTTGTAGCTATAGTCTAGGAGTTGGTTTTGAATCCACAAGATTTGTGAACAACAACTACCTGCAGCCATATATTCAGCTTCAGCAGTTGAAGTTGACACAGATGTTTGTTTCTTGCAAAACCAAGAGACAAGTCTGTCACCAAGAAACAGACAAGTTCCACTGGTGCTTTTCCTGTCAATTTTGCATCCAGCATAATCAGCATCAGAAAATCCAGTTAAGTCAAATGCTGAGTCTTTTGGATACTAGAGACCTAGATTTGGACAACTTTTTACATACCTGTGAATCCTTTTTACTAATGTTAGGTGTGACTCTCTAGGGCTCATTTGGAATCTAGCACATATGCATGTAGCAAACATTATGTCAGGTCTACTAGTTGTAAGGTACAATAAAGAGCCAATCATTGCTCTATATGTTGTCTGATCAATATGTTTCCCATGTTCATTAGCATCTAATACAGCATTAGTATGCATAGGTGTTTTCATACAAGATGCTTCAGACATACCAAATTTCTTAACCAATTCTTTTGCATACTTGGTTTGAGAAATAAATATGCCTTTAGCATGTTGTTTGATTTGCAATCCTAGAAAGAAGGATAGCTCACCCATGCTACTCATTTCAAATTTAGAATGCATTAGATTGGAGAACCTTCTGCACAAATTTGAATAAGTAGAACCAAAAATAATATCATCCACATAGATTTGTACTAGTATGGTATGGGACTTATGGGTTCTAATAAAAAGAGTTTGGTCTACTCTACCCCTTATAAATTCATTTTTCAGAAGGAAGCATGCTATGGTCTCATACCATGCTCTAGGAGCTTGCTTGAGACCATATAATTCTTTGTGCAATTTGAAAACATAATCAGGATGAGATGAAGAGATAAAACCTGGAGGTTGTCTGACATAGACTTCTTCTTTGATGTCTCCATTGAGAAAAACACTCTTTACATCCATCTGGTATACTTTGAAGCCTTTGTGTGCTGCATATGCTAAGAAGATTCTTATGGCCTCCAACCTTGCAACTGGTGCAAAAGTCTGGTCATAATCTATCCCTTCTTCTTGAGAGTACCCTTGAGCAACTAGCCTTGCCTTGTTCCTTACAATGACTCCTTGATCATCCAATTTGTTTCTGAACACCCACTTTGTTCCAACAATGGATTGATCTTTAGGCCTTGGTACTAGTTTCCAAACTTTATTCCTTTCAAATTCATGCAACTCTTCTTGCATTGCAATGATCCAGTGTGGATCTTGCTCTTCATCTTGAATGTATTGAGGTTCAATTTGAGATAGGAAGCAAGTGTGCAACAGGTTTTGGTTGACCTGATTTCTGGTTTGCACACCAGCTGAGATGTCTCCAATCACTTGGGAGATTGGATGGTCTCTTGATGTTACTAAATCAACAGAAGATGTTGATTGTTCACCAACCTGTGTTGTTATTTTCTCTGGGGGTACAACAACTAGCTCTTCAAGAAGTTTCTTTTCAAGGTGTTGAATGTCTTCTTCATCTTCACTAGTTTCCTCTTTTTGAATGATTTGTAATCTGTTCAAGTATTCAGCAAGAGAATGTACCTGCAAAGGTTCTATGGTAGAAGTGTTCTTCTCCTTGAAAGACATGTTAGATTCATCAAAAGATATATGCACAAATTCTTCAATTTTGAGAGTTGATTTATTATATACCCTATAAGCCTTACTGATTATGGAGTATCCCAGAAACACTCCTTCATCAGCTTTAGCTTGAAATTTTGCTAAATACTTCTTGTCATTATTGTGAATATAACAGATACAACCAAAAATTCTAAAATAGTCTACTTTAGGTTTCTTCCCTTTGAGTAATTCATAGGGAGTCTTGCCCTTCAGTTTATGTATTAAACTTCTATTCAACACATAGTTGGAGGTGTTCACTGCCTCTGCCTAAAAAGATAGAGGAAGGTGAGCATCTGACAACAATGTAGTGGCAGATTCAATAAGGGTTCTATTTTTCATTTCAGCTACCCCATTTTGTTGAGGATTTCTAGGAGATGAGAAAGTATGTCTGATCCCTTCACTCTGACAGAACTCTTGCATAAGAAGAGAATAAAACTCTGTCTCATGATCACTTCTGATCAGGGCAATGTGAGTATTGAACTCAGTCTGTATGCATTTGAGAAACTCTGTCAAACACTTAAAGTTATCATACTTCTTCCTCAGAAAGAACACTCATGTGAATCTAGAGAAGTCATCTAAAGCTACTAAAGTGTAAGATTTCCCTCCTAAGCTTTGTACTGTAATGGGTCCAAAAATATACATGTGTAACAGATACAAAATCCTAGGTGAATCACTCTTATTAAGTGACTTGAAACTATTTTTAGTTTGCTTGCCTAATTGACAAGCCTTGCAGAGTCCTTCCTTCTTGTAGGGGCTAGAAGGTAGTCCTCTAACAAGGTTATTCTTGGATAGCATAGCAATGGTTCTAAGGTTTATATGCCCTAGTCTCTTATGCCATAACTCATTAGGTCTACAAATAGAATTAAACAGGCAAATATCTACTTCTGTTGAAAGAAAGTCTACTAAATAGATGTTACCTTTCCTTTTACCTGTCAACACAGTTGTGTTGTCATCTGATTTGATTCTGCATAAGGATTTACTGAAATTCACTTGGTAGCCTTCATCACATAGCTGACTGATGCTGATCAAGTTGTGCTTCAGTCCTTCCACATAGGCTACTTTCTTGAATGTGACTGTCCCAATTTGTACTGCACCATATCCTTTTGTTAGTCCAAAGTTTGAATCACCAAATATGACTTTGGGTCCAAGCTTGGCTTTGAATGATGTGAAATTGTCCTTGCTTCCTGTCATGTGCTTGGAGCACCCACTATCCAAATACCATTGCTGGTTTGATGTTGGATAGGTCTTCACCTGCACATAAAACAATTTACTTGTTATTGACCCAGTTTACCTTGGGCCTAGGTTGATAACCTTTAAATTCAGAAATAAATGACATCCCTGGTTGACTCTTATAACCTTCAGGATGATATCTCCTTGGAGGTATTATCCATTCAGTATAAGGGTTAAATCTTTGGGATGAAGGACCCCTAGGCTTGGATTTTGATTTACCCTTGAAGAAGTTTTCAAATCTCTGATCTCTGCTCGACGATCGTTGAGCTGCGTTTGACGATCTTGGGTCAGATCGTCGAGCTCCGTTCGACGATCGACTGTGGCAGAGTTCAGGGTTTAGAGATCGTCGACCTGATTTCGACGATTTTGCCTGAGATCGTCGATCTGCATTCGACGATCGTCTACCTCCGTTCGACGATTTCTGTTGAACACTTGATTTCTTGGGTAACTCAGAATTTTTCCTAGCTACCTCTACAACTCCCTTCCCTTTATCAGAGATAAACTTAATTGGGGTTGTTAGTACTATAGGTTGGCTAGATGAAGCACCCAAGCCCAGTGTACTATTAAATCTCGAGTTCACTGTGCTTGTGATGTCCATTAGCTTGATGCTTCTCCCATTAAGGGATTCTTCAAGCTTTTTGGCCTCTGATAGCTCACTTTTCAGTGAAGCTATCTGCTCCATACAGCACTCCAACTCCTCAGAGAGTTTGAGGTTTTCTGATTTTAAGGTACTATGTTCAGATAATTGATTTCTGAGAGAAATGATTTCCTTCTCAGATTTTAATAAGTCTAAACATAGTGCTTTAAATTCATACTTAAAGTCCTCAGAATTAAAATCAAAAGAACTTATTACCTGGTCCTCTTCAAGTTGAGTCTCTGAGTCTGACTCTGAATCTTCTGCATCAGAATTGTGTTGTGAGGCATTGATAGCCATCAAGTAGAATTCCTTTTCTTTAGCATCATCCTCATCATCACTTGAGCTTTATGAAGCTTCAGATTCCTCTTCTGTCTCACTCCAAGATTCAGCAACAAATCCCTTCCTTGTATGTTTGCTCTTGCTGGAGGAGGGTTTGTCATTGCTATTCTTCTTGAAGTCCTTATCTTTTCTTCTTTCTCTCTTGTCCTTTCTGTCCTTGTATTTGTTCTCTGGACAGTCAGGCATAATGTGGTCTGCTTTCCTGCAACCAAAGCAAATAATTTCTTTATTATTTGATTTATCATACCTTGGCTTATCATGCTTTTTGTATGATCTCTTCCTGAAGTCCTGTCTGGCCATTTTCTAAAATCTTTTCGCCAGTAGACTAAGAAGCTCATCATTGCCTGTGACCTTGTCTTCCGGCTGATCTTCAGTGGCTTTGAAAGCTATTGACTTTTCCTTTCTTGAGGCTGGTGAGGCAGCCTTCTGCTCTTCTTCTCTATTCTTAATGAGCATCTTATAAGACTTGAGCTTGCCCAAGAGAGCTTCTGTTGTGATCTCATTGAGACTTCTGGCATCCTTGATTGGCCGGATCCTTGAGTTCCAAGTGCTTGGGAAGTACATTAGGATTTTGTCATTTAGCTCAGTCAATGAGATCTCTTTATCCAAAGTCTTCAGTTCATTGACTATCAGGCTGAGTCTATTATACATGTCTGATACTGACGCAGCTTCTCCTTTCTTGAAGTTCTCATATTGGGTTATGAGGTGAGATCTTCTATCTTTTCTTTCATCAGCAGATCCTGAGACTATTTCAGATAGCTTGTCCCAGATGTCCTTTGCTGAGTTGCATTCAGCTACCTTTTGGAATATATCATCAGACATAGTCTGGGGTAAGATATTCATAGCCTTTGCATCTGCTACTTTCCACTTCTTGATCTCTATATCTGTTCCTGAAGGAGGTGGAACAACATTTGTACTTGTGTTCTCTAGAGATCTTGGACACACTGTCAAAACAGAATTGAAGATGTCCTCATCAATAGAATTCATATAGAGTCTAATCCTTGCCTTCCAAAGTGCAAACTTGGACAGATTGCACACTGGAGGTCTGGTGCTAGCATAATCTTTGTTTTGGGTCATATTTTGTGAAGAAATAATTCTAATAACAAAATCTACAACAAGAAGATCTAACTATAGAAATCTTTGGGTTCAGGTGTTAGCCTGTGCAACCACTGAGATATGGTATTTTTAACCAACCTCGCTTTGATACCAATTGAAAGTGCAAGTTAGATCTGATATACTCTAGAGTGGGGGGTGAATAGAGTATGGTGCTTGCTAAAAACATTTTACAAAAGTTGTTGTAATCCTAAGTGAACAGGGAAGTAAATAATATAAAGTAAATCTAAACAAGAAGCAATCACAAAGCAATCACAAGTCACAGCCAGAAACAAAAATAAAGTAAGCAACCAGATGACATAAGGAGCTATAGTGGTTCCCCAATCAACCTGGGTACATCCACTCTTCTACCATCCTAGGTAGGAATCCACTGGAGGATGAGTTGATTAGGTGTCCTGGGTACAAATGAGCTTTTGATAAGGTGCTCAAAAACCAAACCAGATTTTTTGATCAGGTGTCATTCCACCACTGAGTTTTGATAAGGTCTTAGAAACCAATCACAAACTTTTGAAGGGAGTTTGAAAAACCCTTTACAGCAGAGAGAGAGAGAGAGAGGGATGAGAAGATCTTCTCTGTCAACAATCAGAGAGAAGATAGTGGATGTTGTCAAGCTCCCCCTGAGATCTTGAGTTGTTCAGGAAGTGAAGCTTTGTAGTAGGGTGATAGGCCTTCAAATGATTTGATCTCCAGCAATAGATGATTTCAGCAGCAACTGAAATGTGTGGTGTCTGGAGTCTTGAATGATGATGGCCTTTGAACACTTGAATCAAAAGAGATCTGAAAGTTTCAGTTGATTGACCTCCCTTTATGATGAGTGTTCTTGTATGAATCTTTGAGACTGAGAATGTCTGCAACTCTCTTTCTTTCTCTTGTGTAATTGTGTTGTAAGAGTTGTTGTTGCAGAGAATATGTTTCTGACTTCTTGTTCTTCTTTTGTAGGAATGAAAAATCTAATCTTTTATTCCTTTTGTCTGAATAGAAATGATCCACTGTCCAAGATAGCCGTTAGCCTGTCATTAATTACTTCCTTAATTGCTTTTGTCTTCTGGAGGAAAGTCCAATAAAACATTCCTTGATAATTCCTTGAAACTTGCTCCAGATTAATTAAAAATGGCTATAAGATCTCTGAATTAATTGCTGACAATAATTCCTTAACTGTCTGAATTTGAATCTTGAAAATCGTTGAACTCTTCAGAAAAACATCGAACTGAGCTCCACTATCGTTGAACTGAGCTCAGAGCCTGGACTTAGACAGAAACAGAGATCGTCGATCTGAGCTCAACTATCGTCGAACTGAGCTCAGAGATAGAGAATTAAACTGGAGTCAAGATCGTCGATCTGAGCTCGAAGATCGTCGAATGGAGTTCGCCGACTTGTTGAAGTTGAGCTCAGAGATCGTCGAATGGAGTTCGATGATTCGTCGAAGTAAGCTCAACGATCGTCGAATGGAGTTTGACGATTCGTCGTACTGAGCTCAATAAAATGACTTGTTCTCCAAAACAGAAAAACCTGGTTTTGAGGGCAGCTTTCAAACCTAACTACTAACCCTTAGACTCAATTCTAATTGACCTTTAGATCTATACAATGAGGTCAAAACAAGTTTCCTAAGAGACATAGTGATACTAACCCAAATCAGTAATAGGGTGTTCCAACATGATGGATTCTTTCTTTGATAGCTCATTTGGGTTAGGTGCATAGCCTTCCTGTTTATCTTTGTTTACCTCACCGAAACCCAAGCCCCATCTCTTCACCTAAAGTCCTACTGATTCGTGTGTGAACCCAAACCAATACCGTGGAGAGAATGCGAAAGAGCAAGCATATTGTCACCGACATTGGTGGATTCGTTTGGAGGTTATCCCGAGCCCCAATCTTTGGCAATGCTCGCCTAGCTATTAGTCTACTTTCTCCCTACGCGTGACCGGATGATTCACCGTGATTCCATTTCTGAGTAATAATAAAATGTTGATACGCATTGTGAAAAATATAAACTATTCTGCATACTTAGAAATTTCTTCTATTATATTTTTACGCCTGCAAGCATGCGACTTTGCATGGTACTCCGTATCGCAATTTCCTTGTTAGCTAAATCATTTTCCCTATCTGCTTAGATTTTGTTTGCTCGGGACGTGCAAACAGTTAAGTCTGGGTGTGTGATGAGTCTGATTTATATAGGTTTTTCGGACTCATCTGGGCTAGTTTTCACGCGTTTGCACTTACTTTTAGTTCTATATCGTTCATATTTCATCTTGTCTTTATTTCCATAGGAAGTGCACATTTTTGCCCGTGGTTGTGTATTTTATTATTTTTATAGTTTGTACTCTTTTGTGTGATTGCTTGGAATGTCTACACATATCAGTGATTGGTTTTTCCTTTCGGTACAGGGGTTGTGTGCGTGTCCGAGATGGTTTTTGAAACAGGAATACTGTGCATGATCATGGGATCTAATGTGCACGACCACTAGTCGTGCGCCCCTGATCGTGCGCACTACTCTACGTTTTACAGAATCAGTCTGGGCAATCGCACGACCACTGGACCTAGTGTGCACGACCACCGGTCGTGCGCCACTGTTCGTGTGCATTGATTCCTCTTTTCTGGAGTCCTGTAATCGCACGACCATTGGACTTAGTGCGCACGACCATTGGTCGTGCGCCACTACTCGTGCGTGTTATCCCAGTTCTTCTTCCTAATCTGCCATGCCAGTGCGCACGATCACCGGACATAGTGTGCACGACCACTGGTCGTGCGCCTATGATCGTGCACATTGTTCATTTCTGCTTTGTATAAATAGTGCAGGTCTCGCCCTAATTCGAGAGAGGATCCGGAGCTCGACATTTCTATGCCGTTTTCCGCCTTCTCCGTCGTTCTTCATCATCTTCCACCCTAGGGAGGTGCTCTGGGCAGGCTTTCACCGCCAAATCCAAGTCGGAGCATCCTCTCGGCCTTCTCCTTCATCCATGAGCGTCATGTAGGGTTTGACGACATAGCCATCAAGCAAAGGGAAGCTTGAAACCTTTGTCCGTTATCGTGACACGAAGAAGACGGGCCATTGGAAGGTGGTGACAGCCGTTCTCTACCCCGGACATAGTTGAGGACCGAGCTTGGACGCGGAATGACAACCCGACGATTCCAATCATGAATCCTCAGCAATACTTCGGATTCGGTCGATCTCTTGACTTGTTCCTTCTTTATTGTTGTATATGTGTGTTAAAACTTCATTTATATTGATGTTGTTGCACTTTAGATGTAAACTTTACTAGATTTATGTCTATGTGATTCAGTGTTTGTTTACGCTTTAGTTGCTTGAGTTAAGACATATTCCATCCACCACCATGCACCCTTGCCGCACTAGCAATTGCTAGTGGCGTGCCTAGCGAAGAGGTTCTTTCGACCCTCATTCAGTCGTTCTCACCACCTCATCTGCAAGCCTACTCGCCCATCCGCTAGTGATTCGGTGCATAGCGGCCCGACTAGTCTTCCATCCCGCTTGGCGAAGCATCGCATAGCGGCGTTGCATAGGAGTAGGTGATAGCCTTTTATTTTCTTTGTCCGCAATTTCAAACCCCCCCCCCCCATTTAGTTATCTTCGACCTAAGGACTTCAATCTCAAGTCCTCCTCGAAATTAACTCCACCTTACTGTGTTCCTTGAGAGATCAATACTTGGGAAAGCCCCCATTTTATATTAATTGTGCGACCGGTTCACTGCCGTGATCTTTAGCATAAACCCCAAGCAAACCCATTGACCAGACTCTCACCTATCTGGTAGAACTGTAGGCTCACTCGGTGGTTGGAGGCTGTTTGGAGAGGAGACCCCGAGCAGACCCGCTGACCAGGCTCTAACCTTGCTGGCAGGACTATAAGCTCACTCAGTGGTTGGAGGTTGTTTAGATAGGAGACCCTGAGCAGACCCACTGACCAGGCTCTCACCTAGCTGGCAGGACTGTAGGCTCACTCAATGGTTGGAGGTTATTTGGAGAGGTGACCCCAAGCAGACTCGCTGACCAGGCTCTCACCTAGCTGGCAGGACTGTAGGCTCACTTGGTGGTTGAAGGTTGTTTGGAGAGGAGACCCCGAGCAGACCCGCTGACCTGGCTCTCACCTAGCTGGCAGGATGGTAGGCTCACTCAGTGGTTAGATTTTGTTTGGAGAGGAGACCCCGAACAGACCCGTTGACCAGGCTCCGATCAAGCTGGTAGGGTTGTAGGTTCACTCGGTAGTAAGACAAGTGATAAGATTACCCCAAAGAAAAATATCGAAATTTATCGGAGAACGAAGAAGGTTTATAGAGAACGAAAAACTCCTATGAGTGGGAGAGATTTGTGAGATGTAAATGAGGATGGACGTTCCCAACCAGCGCTCGGCATAGGGGATCTCGCCTATAACTAGTAAGCACTCACTTGCAAAGGGCAGGCCTCACACCAAAGGTTAAAGAGGGATGACTTCTCACAAAAGTGGATTGATATCCTGTGTCTACTCACGCGTGATTGGTCTCGAGGAGAAATGAGGAGAAAAGACCAAATGGTCTCGCGCACGGAGAAGGAGAGAGGAAGACTAACGATTCGCGCCCTAAACCGATTCTTAAGCGAGATGGTTGGGAGCTCTACCTCGTGAATAGAAATGGAGTAGGGTTATCCACAATGAATAAAGTAAAACGAAACAAAGGGAAAAGCACAAAGCGAGGAGGTATAACAAATGTTTCTATGTTCATTACAAAAAAAAGGAGAGGGAGACTGTCCCATGAAAGAACAATTTGAAGCTTCAAGAAATAAGTGTACAAGTAAAAGAAATAAAAAAGGGAGGAGAGGTCTCGGGTCCGGCTGACGCCCCTTCACTCCTCTTCACTGGAAGTAGAACCTTCTTCCGTCTCGCCATAAAGATGGGGGACTAGGTCGCGGGCGAGGACCTTCTCGACATCCTCTTTAAATTCACCCAAATAAAATTGATAGTCATCCACTAATTATAAAGAAGTGGGTTTGCACCGAGGGCGGAGGTTGTAGCGTCGCTCCACACGATCACCATGACGACGCAAGTCTTTTGAAGGCGACGAAGGAGGATCTTCCGCCAGCATGTCGTCATCCTTAGCAAGTTGTGGGACGATGTCTCCATCAATCCTCCCCCGCTCGAAAGTACTCATCACCAATGACGGTGCTCCGGTGCTCGGAATTTCAAACCGATCGTAGATTTGGAAAGCTCTCGTCGAGAGCTACGCCCTCGTGGTAATTTCTTCCCTATTTCTTGAGATTTCTCGTTAGGGTTTTTCGGCCCTAATCCCTTTTTCGACCTTTTTTGTCTAGATTTCAACTCCTCCCGCAGTCTTTTGCCCCGATCTACGACGTGGAACGATATAGAGGACTTTTTCGGTAAAAACCAAGGCAAGTGGTGGTTTCCCCTCGTTTATCTCTGTCCGATCAGATGGTAACGACTATACTTTCTTGTTCTTTAAATTTTCTGCGCTTATTCTTCCAAATCATTGTTACGACTAATCATTTCAACGATTCTTTGTTGTTGTAAGGTGTTGTCTTGGAAAGCCCGATTTTGTCTGGTTTTAGTTAATTGTTCCTGGTGTGTCTTAATGATGGCTATGCATGTTTTAGCTTTCGTTATTTAGTGCGTTAGAATTTATCTAGGACTGTAAATTGCTCTTAGAGGTTGATCAACCGCGTCTGGAGTTCGGTAATGTCAAGTAGAATCTGTCGAGCCAAATCTCGAGATATTTGTGTTGTGGTTTCTTTGGGTTTCTTGAATGCGGGAGTTAGTGGACGATTCCACCTCCGCAGTATTTGTTACCTTCATTAGTGCCCTGTGGAAGTCTACTTGGTTTTTGGATGTCTGCGGTGTATAGTGGAGAGTATGAGACTCCCTCGCAGTTAGACGGATTATATATCCGCTTTGTTTTTGGGTGGTGTGTCCAAGAGTGACCACCTCACCCGTGTTTTTGGGTGGTGTGTCCAAGAGTGACCACTTCGCCCGTGTTTTTGGGTAGAGTCGACCACAGGTGCCTAATAAATGTTTTGTATTTTCTTTCTGGTGAAATAATCATGTAGTCACCTTATAGCCTTGTGCGTTAGGTGTACCCTTGTGGAACATGACAAATCACGTAGGAGTTTTTTTCCTGTTGATGCCCTGTTTTCTTTTGCACTTTACTTCAGTGCTTTTGGTTTTGGGTTGGTACCCCTGTTGACCTTTGTTTATTTTGGCTTATTACCTTTCTTGCCACTATTTGTACCTTCTTGCTGAGGTGTTCTGTATTTGGAATGCCTCAGGTTTAGAGTAGTAGCAGTTAGCAGTGCTGGTTTTGGAGTTTTTTGGGCGGCAGTGTTAGCCGTGGTTGTTACCTCGTCATAGCAAGGTAGTTTGTTGTTTGTTTAGTTTTACTAGTTCAGATATACTTTTGTTCGTGGATTCGTGTCAGTTTGTTGGCGCCCACTGAATTGTTAGTTGTTTGATACTTACTAGCTGCTCATTTCTTTAAATGTGGATGTGGATTACTTGTTCTCTGGAAGGATTTATGCAAGGAATGCATGTTAGGTATTTTCAAATATAAAATCTACTACCATTACTTCATGCATTGCATAATTTGAAACTCTAACTGGTTATTTTTAGCGATCGTAAAAGCTATCTTTCCTACTATAATAAATTTAGAGTCTTGCATAGCATGAGTTGTCCTTTAGGGACGTTTTACTCATGTAGGATGTTCGGGTTAATCAAATCAAGTATTTTTCCGCAGCGTATAATATATTTCGATTCGTGGACTAGATGAGCCACTAAGCCGAGGGATACGGCTAACTATTCCACTTAACTGATTTTCCTTAAAATAACTTAAAAAGAACCTTTCTTCATGTTTAGTCTGGTGTCTGCCTGAGCATCCGTAGTTATCCCCTGCTGACACGGCATCATGACGTGCATTTTCCCTTACTCTGATAAGCTTTTTCTATGCGATGAAAATGCGGGTTGTGACGGTTGGTATCAGAGGGAGAGTGCTTGATAATTTGTCGGGCCACCTTTCCTTGTTGGTATTAGGTGTTTAGCATCATTTCATACACACACCGATATATCATCAGCACGTCTTGGCTGAAGTACGAACACTACACTCATATCATAACATGAAGTATACGGGATATATTATGTAGTATGGGATGCATAATATGTGTCTGTATATGGATCCACCATAGGGGCAACATGTGAGGGTTATGTAGTATGGGATGCATAACCTCACCACATGAATGCGACTAGCACGTTTCTTTTTCATTGCATGAGAATGTCATGTAGAATGGGATGCATAACATTTTCATGTGTGCGTCGTTCATAACATGCATTATGGCCTTTTTTTAGAATGCATAGCACAATCATGCATAGCATAACATTGCATAAGCACAACGTGACAAGCTAAAGATTTGCGGGATTACATATGTACACACATGGTTTTAAATCAGAAAAAGAATAAAGAATACATGCATTCATGTCATAGGCACAAGAGTCAATAGGATGAGAGGATATCATCATAAGTAGGACATAGCATCATTATAAAATCCCAGAGCAAGTTGCAGCGTAAGCAAGTGTCTTTTAAGTATGGTCTGAACTAGTCGTGTGGCTTTGTTGTAAGCTAGGATTTTGATGAGTTGTTCGTTTGATTTTTAGAAATGCCGCCAAAGCGTCCTGCGATGAGGTCGAATACCCAGTAAGAGGGTGAGTCATCAAGTGCGCAAAGTGACGTGATTATCGAGAGTCTGCATCAGAGCAATGAGGCTCTGTCGAGGCAATTAGTTGCAATGCAATCGAAAATTGAGTCTTTGTTGTCTGCCGCTCACACGCAGCAACCTTCAGTGCAAGAGCCCGCCTTAGGACAAGTCGTGCCCGATACCCCAGCTCCTCCGGTGCCCCCGATGGCGATACCACCAGAAATGAATTTCATATCACACTTCTAGCGGTTGGGACCTCCCATCTTCGACGGGAGTGCTGACTTTATGATTATAGATGATTAGATCATCTCCATCGAGGAGATGTTTTCGTATTCCGGAATTCTAGAAGCCCAGAAGGTGATGATTGCAGCCTATCAGTTAAAAGGTCTGGCGAAGAGTTGGTGGATTCGGGAAAGAGAGGGTCTGAAGGAAGGCTGTTCTTGGGAATCTTTTAAGAAGATGCTGCTGAAGAAGTTTCTACCCTCGGTCGAGCAAGACCGCCTGATGAATAACTTCCTGCATCTAAAGCAGAGACAGCTCACCGTGAGCGAGTACGAGATTGAGTTTAGCAAACTGAGCAGGTTTGCTCCTGACTTGGTAGCTTCTGAGGAGGGTAGAGTGAAACGTTTCTTGGGATGATTAAGAAGCGATGTCCAGCAGTTGGCATGCGCTTACCCAGTTGAAAGTTATGCTGAAGTAGTGGAAGCCGCTTTAAAAGTGGAGGCGATTGAAAACGCCAAGAACCGTGGTGCTGCGGCAAGGAAGGAGAAAAGAAATGGCGTTGAGGATGGTAGCTCCGGGGCATCTGGCCCTTCTTCGAAGAAGAAAAGTAAGGAAGTTTGTAGCCTCTGTGGTCATCCTGGACACCCCTACAAAAGGTGCTTCAAGAGGACTGCCACCCTGAGGCAGCAGCAGGTGCACGCCATCCAAGGTGCACCCAAGGGAGAGCTTGTGTGCTCGTTTTGTGCAAGGAAGTGTCATGACGTGACTCGTTGCTGGATGAAAGAAAGGATTTGCTTCCAGTGTGGGCAGAAGGGACACCAGAAGTCTTCGTACCCCCGGGCTCAGTCCCCACTGCAGCCTGCTCCACTTTGAGCTCTGCCACAGCCACCAAACCTGGATAAAGGAAAAGGAAAGCTGAACGTGATGACCAGCGAGGAGGCCCAAACCTCTACGCAAGTGATATCAGGTTAGCCTCAGTTTAATTTATCATTGTTAGTTATCGTTGTTGCCCTAGTTATCGTTCGTTTAGTTATGTATGTTACGATTTTAGGGGAGTTTAAGGTGCGGAATAGGTGGGCTCGCGTTCTTTTCGATTCGGGTGCCACCCATTCCTTTGTGGCCCAAATATTTGTTGATAAACATCGCCCGAGTGTGGACCATTTGGGATGCTCCTTCAATTTCAAGCTCCCTTCTGGTGATTCTGTGATATCTAACCAAGGAGTTCTGAGATGCCCTATTTATCTTGGCAATTTTCTGGCCTTTGCGGATCTGATGATTTTGGATCTGTCTGATTTTTACGTGATTCTGGGCATGGACTGGCTGTCCAAGTATGATGCAGTCATCCAGTGCAAGGCTAAGTGATTGGATTTCAGAATGGACGACGGACAACCTATGAGTGTGTATGGATTTCAGGACAGAGTTTCTCCTGTCATTTCTGCGGTACGTTCCTGTCGTGCTATAGAGTCTAGTTGCGAGGCATTTTTTGTTTCTATTTCTGCTCTAGAGACAGCTTTTGTTACGCCACGTCTTGAGGATGTCTTAGTGGTGCGAGAGTTTCCAGATGTCTTTCCTGATAGTCTTGCAAGACGTCCTCCAGAAAGGGAGATAGAGTTTGTGATAGACCTCGAGCTAGGTACTCGTCCTATTGCTAAAGCACCGTACCGTATGGCTCCGCGTGAGTTGGACGAGTTGCGTACTCAGCTCGATGAGTTGCTCAGTTGTGGTTTTATTAGACCAAGTACTTCTCCATGGGGTGCTCCTGTTTTGTTCGTCAAGAAGAAAGATGGATCGATGAGACTTTGCATTGATTATAGGGAATTGAACAAGGTAACCATTAAGAATAGTTATCCCCTGCCAAGGATTGATGATTTGTTCGACCAATTGCCTGGTAGCTCGGTATTTTCAAAGATCGATCTTCGCTCAGGCTACCACCAGTTGAGGATTCGTCAGGAAGATATTCCCCGAACTACTTTCCGTTCACGGCATGGACATTATGAGTTTTTGGTGATGTCTTTTGGTTTAACCAATGCACCCTCTGCTTTCAAGGATTTGATGAATCGGGTGTTTAAGGATTTCTTGGACCGATTTGTGATTGTATTCATAGTTGATGTCTTGGTGTATTCCCGCAATGTTGAGGAACAAACTCAGCATTTGCGTCTGGTTTTGTCGACCCTGAGGGAGCATAAGTTATATGCGAAGTTGAGCAAGTGTGAGTTCTGGTTACCTCAGGTGTCCTTTATGGGTCATGTGGTAAGCAAGGACGGTATTTCTGTAGACCCGACCAAGATTTCTGCTGTGATGGAATGGGAGAGACCTTCTACACCTAAGGAGATTAGGAGCTTCTTAGGCCTGGCTGGCTATTATAGAAGATTCGTGGAAGGATTTTTGGTGTTGTCTGCTCCTCTAACTAGACTTACTCAGAAGAATACTGCTTTCATTTGGAGTGATAAGTGTGAAGAGGATTTCCAAGAGCTGAAGAAGAGATTATGTACTGCTCCGATTTTAACCTTACCTACTGAAGGAGTTGAGTATGTTGTGTATGTTGATGCGTCACACATCGGACTTGGTTGTGTTTTAATGCAAGATGGTAAGGTGATCTCGTATGGATTGAGACAACTAAAGATCCACGAGAGAAACTATCCTACACACGATTTGAAGTTTGTTGTCGTAATTTATGCGCTGAAGCTTTGGAGACACTTATTATATGGCGCGTTGTGCAAGATCTATACGGAACATAAGAGTTTGAAGTACATCTTCACTCAGAAAGAACTAAATCTGCGCCAGCGTCAGTGGTTAGAATAAGTGGCGGATTATGAAGTGGAAATTCTTTATCATCCGAGAAAGGCTAATGTAGTAGCCGATGCCTTGAGTAGAAAGACCGCTAAGATTTTTAATCTGTCGGTGCAGTCCTTGATAGAAGAATTTTTATTGATGGATATTGAGGTTGTGAGTAGTACTGTGCATGCTAGTCTAGAAGCAGAAGAACCCTCTTAGATTTCCCTTACTCGAGCACATCAAAAGGATGATCGTGATTTGTTGCACCTCCGGAATAGAACTTTGAAGGGAGAGCTACCTGATTTCTCTGTGTACGAGTTGGACACCTTGAAGTATCGGGGTAGATTTTACGTCCCCGCCTTTGGCGATATTCGAGCTAAGATCTGTGTTGAATCTCATGGTTCCAGTGTAGCCTACCACCCCGGTTCCACTAAGATGTATAAAGATCAAAAGTAAATTGTTTGGTCATCAGGGATGAAGATTGACATCACAAAGTTTGTATCGGAATGTTATACATGTCAGCGTGTTAAGGCTGATCACAGAAGGCCTAGTGGTAAATTAACACCGCTTGATATTCCAAGTTGGAAATGGGAGAGTATTTCAATGGATTTCATCACCGGTCTGCCAAAATCTCCCTATGGGCACGACTCTGTTTCGGTGGTAGTCGACAGGTTGACAAAGTGTGCTCACTTTGTTCCATTTAAGATTGGGTACTCGATGACGAAGATAGCTGAGTTATATCTTGAAGAGGTCATCAGGTTGCATGGTGTGTCTGTTAGCATCGTATCAGATCGAGACTCTAGATTTACGTCTCGCTTTTGGAAGAGTTTACAGGAGGGGTTGGGTACTGATTTAAGGTATTCCACCGCATATCATCCGCAGACTAATGGTCAGACGGAAAGGGTAAATTAGATTGTAGAGGATATGATCTGGTGTTATATTTTGGATCATGGTGGTGCTTGGGATGAGCGTCTCAGACTCATGGAGTTTACATACAATAATAGTTATCAAGAGAGTCTGCAGATGGCCCCGTTTGAGGCCTTATATGGTAGGCATTGTAGAACTCCATTATTTTGAGCTGAAGTTGGTGAGAGACCGTTGCTAGGTCCGGAAGCCCTTGAAGAGATGAATTGTGCCGTGACTCATATTCGGGAAAAGCTTCGTGTGGCTCAAGAGCGCTATGAGAAGTATGCTAATCTACGAAGGGTCGATCTGGAGTTTTCCATTGAAGACTTGGTTTTTCTGAAAGTTTCCCCGATGTCTGGCGTTAAAAGGATTGGAAGGAACCACAAGTTAGACCCCCGGTATATGGGACCTTTCCAGATTCTTGAGCGCATCGGAGTGTCAGATTATAGGCTTTAATTGCCTGCGACCTTCCCTGGTGTCCATGATGTGTTCCATGTGAGACAGTTGCGGAAGTGTGTTCGTAGTGATCGTCAAGTACTCAACTTGATACCCCAGATTCAGCCCAACCTACATATGTGGAAGAACCTGTGCGTATCCTGGATTCTCAAGAGTGTGTGTTGTGGAGAAAGACCATCCCTATGGTCAAGATTCTTTGGAGAAATCAAGACGTCGAGAGCGCGATGTGGGAATTGGAATCGGCGATGAGGGAATCTCATCCGCACCTCTTCTCTTAGTTTCGGGTATGTTGCTATGCTTTCAGTTATGCATGATTTTATCGATTTTCGGTTGGTTTTGGAGTTGTGATAAGTTTCGGGACGAAACTTCTTTTTGGGGGGAGTGACTGTAATGCCCCCGATTTCTCGATGATTTATTTGAATGGGCAACGTCAGATTTATGACATCATAACGTTACTTTTAACGTCGAATGTTGGATTTGAGTAGTTTTGGACGTGCTCGTCCAGTTTCGTCGCAACCCGAGCGTTTTTGGAGTCTCGGCGCGCGATCGAAGTTTTGGGTTTTGTTTTTCTTCGCCTCATATTTTGGCGGTTAGTATCTCGGGAATGGCTCGTAGGATTTTGGTTTTGACTTTGTCATTGTGTCCGTAGCATCAGTTTTCGCCTACGGCATGAGTTTCGTTTTATTCGACGCGTTTGAGCCTTTGTTTTGACCTCATATTTCCATGTTCAACTATCTGAACACGATAATTCCTATATTATTGACTGCTTGTTTTGATTCTCGGGAAGCCCTCCTAAAGGTGTGGGATTTCGTCGAACCAACCTTTTTGTAATATTTTTTTTCTAGGCGTTGTGTTGAGTTCGACGATCGTCGAGCGGAGATCGACGATTGCCATTTTTCTGGGCGTTGTATCGAGTTCGACGATCGTCGAGCGAAGCTCGACGATTATATTCTTTTTTGGGCGCAGTCTCGAGTCGACAATCGTCGAGCAGAGCTCGACAATTGTTTTCTTTTCTGGGCGCTGTCTGAGGTCGACTATCGTCGAGCGGAGCTCGATGATTGTTATTTCTTTTCTGGGCATTGTCTGAGGTCGACGATCGTCGAGCGGAGCTCGACGATTGTTTTTTCTTTTCTGGGCACTGTCTGGAGGTCAACGATCATCGAGCTCGACGATTGTCGTGCTGAGCTCGACGAAACGTCGAGCGGAGCTTGCTGTAGGTCTAGCGGATCTTCGTGTTGAGTTCGACAATCTGGCCTTGCGTGTTGAGTTCGACGATCTTCGGATTAAGTTCGACGATCAGGCCTTGCGTTCGAGGATTTCCGAGCAGATTCGTCGAGTGGTGTTTCTTTTGTTCTGCTTTCAGTACTCGAGTGATAGCCTTATACTCGATTAATAGCCTTTTACTCGAGTAATATCCTTATACTCGAGTAATCCTCTAGCAGTACTTGAGTAATATCCTTATACTCGGGTAATCCTCTAGCTGTACTCGTATAATTCCCTTAGTACTCGAGTAATCCTTTCCTTCTGTCACGGGAAAATCTGGTTCTGCCGAACCTGGTCTATTTTGGTTGTTCTTCCTATTATCACCTTTAGTATAAATACCTTCTTCATCTTCTCCGATTATTTTTCCTCCCGAACCAGAGCGGCGTGAGCGAGAAAGAGGTTGTCCGTCCTTAATTCTTCCGGTGGCCGTTGACGGTGCTCCGGTGCTCGAAATTTCAAAATGATCGTAGATCTGGAAAGCTCTCGTCGAGAGCTACGCCCTCGTGGTAATTTCTTCCCCATTTCTTGAGATTTCTCATTAGGGTTTTTCGGCCCTAATCCCCTTTTCGACCCTTTTTGTCTAGATTTCAACTCCTCTCGCAGTCTTTTGCCCCGATCTATGACGTGGAACGATTTAGAGGACTTTTCCGGTAAAAACCAAGGCAAGTGGTTGTTTCCCCTCGTTTCGCTTTGTCCGATCTGATGGTAACGACTATACTTTCTTGTTCTTTAAATTTTCTGCACTTATTCTTCCAAATCGTTGTTATGACTACTCATTTCAACGATCCTTTATTGTTTTAAGGTGTTGTCTTGAAAAGCCCGATTTTGTCTGGTTTTGGTTAATTGTTCCTGGTGTGTCTTAATGATGGCTATGCATGTTTTAGCTTTGGTTATTTAGCACGTTAGAATTTATCTAGGACTGTAAATTGCTCCTAGAGGTTGATCAACTGCGTCTTGAGTTCGGTAATGTCAATTAGAATCTGTCGAGCCAAATCTCGAGATATTTGTGTTGTGGTTTCTTTGGGTTTCTTGAATGTGGGAGTTAGTGGACGATTCCACCTCCGCAGTGTTTGTTACCTTCATTAGTGCTCTGTGGAAGCCTACCTGGTTTTTGGATGTCTGCGGTGTATGGTGGAGAGTATGAGACTCCCTCGCAGTTAGACGGATTATATATCCGCTTTGTTTTTGGGTGGTGTGTCCAAGAGTGACCACCTCGCCCGTGTTTTTTGGTGGTGTGTCCAAGAGTGCCCACTTCGCCCGTGTTTTTGGGTAGAGTCCACCACAGGTGCCTAATAAAGGTTTTGTATTTTCTTTCTAGTGAAATATTCATATAGTCACCTTATAGTGTTGTGCGTTTGGTGTACCCTTGTGGAACTTGACAAATCACATAGGAGTTCTTTTCCTGTTGATGCCCTATTTTCTTTTGCACTTTACTTCAGTGCTTTTGGTCTTGGAATGGTACCCCTGTTGACCTTTATTTATTTTGGCTTATTACCTTAATTTACACTATTTATATGTGCTTGCTGAGGTGTTCTGTCTTTGGAATGCATCAGGTTCAGAGCAGTAGCAGTTAGCAGTGCTGGTTTTGGAGTTTTCTGGGCGGTAGTGTTGGTCGTGGTTGTTGCCTCGTCATAGCGAGGTATTTTGTTGTTTGTTTAGTTTTACTAGTTCAGACATACTTTTGTTCGTGGGTTCGTGTCAGTTTGTTAGCGCCCACTGAATTGTTAGTTGTTTGATGTTGGAACCAGCTTTTCGGTCCCTCCTAAAGTTCGAAACAGGATGCAGCCCACATGTACTCTTCCTGCGCTACCCTCCTGACGAGAGTTGAAAGCCTGGAAACAGACCGAGGGGGCTCAGCTCGGAGGTCCCACCTCTTACCCGGAAGAACTGAAGGTCTTCCCCTCCCTAGCCAGTGCTGAGCTAAGTACCTATGAGGAAGATAGTGGAAAGGTTCAACCTCTCTCAGGCACCTTTACCGGTCTATTTATAGGCCTCTGAATCTGTTCTGTAAATAACACTTTTGAATTAACCTGAAATGACCAAAACACCCTGAACCGGGTATGCGAACAGCCAAACTCCGATGTTCTGGAGAGCTATATGTAGACCTCCCGGGGTAGACATGTAAAATTACCTGGGGCATAAAGTAAAAATCCCCCCTTGGGGGTAAAAAGTTAAAGACATCTCTTTTCACATGTGGCGAGTGAGGAAAGAACTATCAAGCGAGACGACCACCTTGTCCGTCTCGCCGGCCTCTCGCCCGGTGGGCCATCTCGCCCCCTAGGAGGTCTCGCCTTATAAGAGGTCTCGCCTACCTCTATGGGCTGTCAATACCTCTTGCCTCTTGTAGGTGGGCCTTCTCCCCTCTTGCCAGTCCTCCTTCCTTTCTTGCTGGGTCACCTCTCGCGAGCCCAAGGTTGTACACAATCCCCGCTCTTTTCGATGTTGCCCTAACCTCGGAAAGATAGTCCAACCGTGGCTCGCGATGCTAGGATTCCTTAATTTGAATCTTTGGTGGGCCCCCCTCTCTCGGCGGGCGCAACCTCCTCTGCCCCTTCAATAGACAACCCATTCGCTTCTTCCGGAGAGAAGCAGGTAATCTCATTACTTTTCTCCTTCTTTGGTCTGGCCTGATCACTACGCTTTTTTAGGGAAGTTTCGTTGATTCACCAGTGCCCTCCAATCCTCCTGATAATATAAACCAAGCTCATCAGCGCACCGACTCGCCCGAGGCGTCCTCCCCACCCCCCTCGCGGAGAGAAAACCTCTCGCGAGTTGTGGAGAACCCTCGCATCCCCAGTAAGTTCTTCTCCCTTCTTGCCTTTCCTTCGATTCGCCTTCTTTTACCCAATTCCCGCGAGATCATCCTGGCTAATGATTTCTTGCTCTTTTCGCAGGCATCCAATTTGATTCTGACACTGAAGATGCTCCCGCGTCTCCCCCCCCCCCCTCTCGCCTCTCCCTCATCCTGGCGAGATCGAGGACTACTTGGGTGATCCCATGGACCCTCTGGAATTGAAGCGGAGGACAGCCAGGATGTTCCATAATTACACGCACATAATCCGCGAGATGGAGTTGGAGAAGCAAGCCTCCGGCCGGCGCATGGACTGGATAGAAACAGATTATCACCACCTTTCCGCCAGGATGGAAGCGGATGGGGTCTAGAAGTGACCGATCCCCAAGCCATCTTAAACGAGACGGACGAACATCTTCGTCTCGCGCGCCGCGGCGTGATCGCTGCTCGCGCCTTTCATCTTCCTGGCCGCCCTCCATGCGCGGGAGGTAAAGATGGCCGCTGGCAGTGGGTGTGGAACTAAACTATCGCGGTCCCGTCTCGCCCTTTCCAGGTCCTCCTTGTATTCCTATCAATTTAGCTGTTTGATTATTGATGCATTGTATAAAACTTATTTGGGGCGAGATGTCCCCTTCTGCGGGACGATATATTTTAACCTTTTGGTACTGTACTAGTCATATCATGCCGTCTTTTCATCATTATCATGATTAGCTATTTTTTCGATTAGTTTTATAATGATGGCTTTTGCCTCGAAAAGATCGCTGTGGCGCCCCCGCCTCTTGAGTTCCAGAGAGAGAGAGAGAGAGAGAGAGAGACGAAGCGTCGGGGTGCCTCCTCATTTCCCGCCGCTTGACTTTCCCGCTTAATCCCCTCTCCCTTATCCCTTATAAATATCTCCAACCCCGGCATGTCTCTGCTTTTGTTACTCTAAGCCGTTTCTCTGGCCGCGGCTCCCGTCTCTCTCCTCTTCCTTACTCATCTCGCGTCCCTCTCTCTCTGAACCGTCCTCTTCCTCTTTTATTGCCTTCTCGCCCGCCATGGGAAAGAAAAATACGGAAGAGGGTGAGGGGCGCAGCCGTTGGGGAAAGCGGTTCGTGGACCACGACTTCCCTCTCGGCCGACTGCCAGAGGATGACTACGCTCGTTTCGCCAGCGAGTATCTCGCCGACGGTTATCTGTCTCGCCCGCCTAAAGTTGGCGAATGTATCAACACCTTCTACCCCAATGAGCTGGCCTTCCCTGTCTCGCACTTCGAGGCAGGGCTGTGGCTTCCCCTCTGGCCAGAGGTCAAGCTAGTGCTGAAGTGCATTGGGGTAGTCCCGGCCCAATTCAACCCCAACGCCATCTCCATGCTGATCGCTTTCACCTGCTACCAGCGGCGAGAGCGCATTGAATTTAGTTTAATTACCTTCCGCAAGCTGTTTGTCTACCATGCAAAGGACGACGGCGTCTCTTATTTCACAGGCCAAGGCCTGAAGGTGTGCGAGACGCCGAATAAGAACCACCACTGGCTGACTCGATTTGTCTTCATACGCAGAGATCTGGGAGGTATCCCTCTCGCCCCCGTGTCTCCTGCCGAATGTTATTATGACACCCCCAAGGTGGGGGGGTGCCGAGAAAGGTCGCTGCGATTTCTTCGCTGGGAAGAATTTCGAGGTCCAATACCTTCGGCGAGACGTCGACTCGCTTCCAGCCGTCTTCCCCGGCGAAGGTACTCTTCTATTTCCCCCTTCATCCTTGTAAATTTTCATTCCCTGCTGACTGTCATCTTACCTAGGAGAGAGGACTGTCCCCGTCCATCCCCCCTACCAAAGTAACCGAGCTCTCTCCTTGGCGAGTATGGCGGCGGAGGCTGCGAAGGACACGCTGACACCTGCCCCCAAAAAGAGGCCCGCGGGCGAGGGCACTTCTCGTCACAGCCCCAAGAAGAAAAAGTCCGTGTCCTTCAAAAAGGAAAAATCTGCTAAAGAAAGGAAAGATCCAGCGGGGTCTCTGTCCCCCATCTCTCTATCGTCTCCCTCACCTCCCCGACTACCCGTCTCGCCTATCCGCGAGACGATCTCTTCAGAGACAGCTCCCCCCAGCAATGTTCATCCTTCTAAGCTTCCGCCCGGCGAGACTGGTTCCTCTAGTCGCCCGGCTCCCGCCTCGCACCCCAATTACAACATGGGGTCGGTGACCGATGATGACGCCGGCGAGCCGGTTCTCTTATGGGACAAGGACGCTAACCGCGTGTCGGTGTCCACCCTCCTTCCTTCCTGGAAAGAGCAGGACCCCCCCCCCCCCAGTCACGCCTTCTCCCTGGGGATTGGGCTGTATGGCGTCCTTGGCTCTGAACCCGCAGATAATGAGGCATCGCAGGATCTCATTCTGAAAAGTGCCCACTCTCAGTTTCGCTCCCTGGAGCTCGCGCACCGAGTCTCGCGCCGCCTCATTTTCAACAACAGGAAGTGGAAGGAGGCGGATGTCGGTCTCGCCGCGGAGCGGGAGAAATCCCTCGACCTGGAGAAGCGACTGGTTGTTGCCGACAACCTCCTCGCGCAGAGACAGGGTCGTGTGGTAAGTTTTCTTACCGTTGCTTTGCTAGTCTTACTTTGCTTTTTATAGTCCCTTACTCACTCTCTTCCCGTAGGATGCCGAGACGGCCAACCGAATGCGCTCGCGCATTGAGGAGTTGGAGGGGGGAACAAGAAATTGAAAGCTGAAAATCTCCGCCTCCGGAACAGTGCGGCACTCCCCTTGGACCAGTTTCCCGTTCCTTCCCGCTATTCTGTGGATGAGGTGGACGCCATCTGCCGAGACTCCAATATCAAGACAGCGGAGGTTGTTCTTAAAATGATGAAGGAGCTGGGACTGGTGCGCGAGGATGCAGAGACGGTAACCGCCCACGACCTGGTCCCCCGCTTGTACGGCGAGACGGACGTCAGCTCTTCTTCTGACAGCGAGTAGTGTACCATCAACTGCAGTGGCTTCTCTTCCCCTCTTTCTTTTGTATAGTACTTGTAGTTCTGGTAGACACTTCCTTGAAAAAGGAAAGCGAGGTGTTCCTGCTCCACGGATATTTTATTTAAACCTTTTACACATTAACTCTTGCTTAATAGTTAGTCAAAAACGCGAGACAACTTTTTAGGAGCTATGTAATCACTGCTTTAATCTTCTGCCATCTCGCTTAATAGCTAGCCAAAAGCGCGAGACAACTTTTTAGATGTTATTTAATCACTGCTTTTATCTTCTGCCCTCTCGCTTAATAGTTAGTCAAAAACACGAGACAAACTTTTGATCTCTCTTCGCCCATACTACGCGCGATATCCGCTCACTGCTAGCGCTCTCCTCGCCGCAAGATTATCCTGCACCGAAGTCCCTGGAGACCAGCCATCTCGCTTGGCAGGTTCCGCCTTCTTACGCCAGTCTTGTGCCTTGAATAAGGAAGGCCCCCCACTAGGGGCGAGACCACCCATGACGAGTGCCGGCCAGAGACCCTCTTCCCTGGCCTGATTCCTGGCCCCTCTCTTTTTTAGGGATTTTCCACCAACCTTCTGATGAATATGGACCTTTCCCCTCGCGAGCTCTTACCCTTAGTGATGTAGGGTTATCCGGAAACGGAGATCTCCGCGAAGCTAACGCTCTCCCTACGCACAACACGTCGTAGATCTACCGCACCTACACAGCACCTATCGCCCACAATATTTCCTCGTCACAAAACGCAGCACAAACAACAAAGGAGGAATGGTCGACTCGAAAACAACGATCGGAAATTTGAGTCGGATTATTCCCCAAGAAAACACAAAGGTTGCCACTCCTTTTTGAGAGCAATACCAAGGCTATAGGCCAAGATCCGCTCAAGCAAATAGGATCCACCCGATCCGGAAATAAAAGCCTTGCAACGGCGATTTCGATTCAAAACTTGCAGCGATTAAATTAAAGATCCGGAGAAAACGATGAGCGAAATCCACCACAACTAAAGAGAAGAAATCACACGAGGGAGGGGAAAGAGATTACCCAACCGGAAAACGTTCACACGAGATAACTGTGGGAGAATCACTCTCTCCACGGATCCACTGGCGTCGCACCGAATGGTTTGCAACCTTCTTACAAGGAGTCGCACCGAAGGAAGCCACGCCAGAGTCGCACCGAACGGGTATGGAGGAGGCAAGGCTTGGCTTCACACCAAAGGGGAGGGGGCGGCTATGGACTTCTCCATGGTGGCCGAAATTTCCACAAGGGGGTTTTTTTAGGTTTCTTTTCCAATTGCTTTAACTCTTCATGATAGCCTCCTTTAAATAGGAGTTATAAATAAGCCTTAGCCCTTCATGATGGAGATTTAATCTCATCCATCTGAATGGCTAATAGGAGTTACAAATAAGCCTTAGCCCTTCATGATGGAGATTTAATCTCATCCATCTGAATGGCTAATTGCACACCAAAACTAAAATAGTTCAAATTGAAAATAATACATGCAATGAATATAAAATTATCACATAATCATAGGATAATTTTATATTCCAATTATAAAATAAAGTGAACGAAAAGGAAATAAATAAAACTAAGGCGTTGCCGTGGCGGTAGCACGGCGCGGGCGGAGGTTGTAGCGTAGCCGTCCGTAAGCGTCATCGTGCCGCCTCATGTCCTTGAGTCGTATGGCCTTAGCAACCGGATCATCAACAGCATCATCAGCATCATCTTCAACCAGTGGAGGAGGGGCCGCGCCATCAATCCTCCCCCGCTCAAATGCACGCATCTCCGTTGCGTGCTCCAAGCGATAGCGGTGAAGGAGAGCGGCATCCAAACTCTGCAGCTCCGTCTCGAGTACCCAAGAGTCATCCGAAGGGGGCCGATCACGCCAACGGATGAGAAAGCGGTGGGTGTCGCCATCAGCAGTGGTAACAGGCTCAACATCAAGTATCATCTCTGGAGTGGAGAACGTCCGTGGAAACCTGGGGAACATATTAGCAGTAGGCAGGAACGAAGGCAACTTACCATCCGATGATATACCTGTGGGGACCGAAAGAGAGAGATCATCCGTACTACCACTCCCCAACCCATGAGAATTTTTAGTGGGAGAAGAAGACGACAAAGAAATCAACTCTTATGGTGGTGACACAAACATCGTTAAATCCGAAACATTAAAAATGGGGAAGATACCCCAATCAGCAGGCAAGTCCAAAACGAAAGCGTTGTCACCTAGCTTTTTAATAATCCGAAAAGGGCCGGCGTGCTTTGGTGCTAACTTTTTAACGGTGCCAGTTGGCAAGCGTTCGGGAACCAAACGGACTAAAACTAGATCGCCAATTTTGAAGTCTGATACTCTCCTATGTAAATTAGCGTGCGCTTGATAATAGTCATATTACGTAGTCAAGGTGTCCCGTATACGTGCGTGTAAATCATGGATGTGCTGGGCGAAGGATTGTGCAAACTGACTTGCCTTGTACGTTGGGGGCAACGGCACCAAGTCAAGCGGCACAGGAGCCTTATACCCGTGGACAATCTCATTTGGAGACAGACCCGTAGACCGATTCTTGGAATTATTGTAGGCTAATTGGGCATGGGGAAGGAGAAGATCCCAAGTGCTCTTGTGATCACTCACGAGGCATCGTAACAAATTTCCTAAGCTCTGATTAACCACTTCCGTCTTCCCATCAGTTTGGGGATGATAGGCAGAGGAAAACAATAATTTCGTTCCCATTAATATCCAAAGAGTCTTCCACTCATCGCCCTCTCATATCCTAATCTGGTGATAGCCACTCCGAAGATCTAATTTGGAGAATACGGTGGCTCCAGACAAGACATCCAACACATCATCTAGGCGGGGAATGGGGAACCTATACTTGATGGTGATTTTGTTGATAGCCTGGCTATCAACGCACATCCTCCATGTATCATCCTTCTTGGGGGCAAGTAGGGCTGGTACAGCACATGGACTCATACTAGTCCTAATAAAACCTTTCGCTAGCAAGCCCTCGATCTGAGACTACAACTCTAGGTGAGCCGTGGGGTGGAGTCGATAATGGGGCTGGTTTGGCAAGGAAGACCCCGGGATGAGATCTATCGCATGCTGGATATTCCTAAGCGGGGGTAACGTGGGCGGCAACTCATCCGGGTACACGTCCCTATACTCTTCCAACAGTACCCGTAACTCACTAGGTAGCTCATCCAAAATGCTAGGATCGGGCTTCGCACTTAAGAGCACTAGCGCATACATAATTCCATCAAAGAACGGATCTCTCTCAAACTCTTTCCTACCAACGAGATTCAACGTTTTCCGTTCTACCGGGATAGTGGTGTCCTTAGCCAAGACTACGGGCTCCTTTGGGATGGTCGGCCTCAAAGTGATGATTTTGCCATTGAATTTGAATTCATAAGTGTTGGCTCTACCAAAATGTGTGACATCACGGTCGTATAGCCAAGGGCGGCCTAGCAACACATGACAAGCGTCCATCGGAAGGACATCACACCACACCTCATCAATGTAGGATTTGAATGAGAGTGGGACCAGGCATCGCTTGGTAACGGGTACAGAGAGCTTGTTGATCTAAGCGACCTGGTATGGGGTCGGGTGTGGTTCCGTGACCAAGGACATACGTGCTACGGCGTTCTCAGATATGACGTTCACGCAGCTACCACTATCAATAATCAGCTTGCAAAGCTTCTCGCCACTCTTAAAAATCAGAGAAAATATGCTCGTCCTCTTCCAATCATCTAATGGACGAGGAGTGGTCAAAATACAACGCATCACCATAAGGGGGTGATCGTCTTCTAAGTCACTAGGGACTCCTTCGGGGTCACTCTCCTCTGCGGCCTCGTATACGTAATCGTCAGGGTCGGTAGTTGGCTCTAATAAGGCTAGTGTTTTTGTCTTTGTTGGGCATTCGTAGGCATAGTGGCCTTGAATGCCGCAAGAGTAACAAGTGGTGTTTGCCTTGCTAACCTTCCCGATAGGGACACGCTCAATCGCAGGGTTCTTGGAGTTCCTAGCGGTGATCACGATTGACTTCGACTCGGTAGATTTAAACTTTCCCTTATCAGGATATGTGGAAGAAGATGCCCCAGTGGTGGACTTGTTCTTCGCATGAGCGTAACGGGAGTGAGCCTTAGAGGCTAGGTGTTTTTCAATGTCCAAGGCGGCATTGAAAGTCGTGTTCAAGTCCGTATGCCCATATCGCAAGAGCTTCCTTTGGATATCGGGGTTAAGGCCCTTTAGAAATCTAGATAAAGTGACTTCGGGGATCTCCCTAAGGTCACATCGCACCATTCGGTCCTTAAGTTCACCCATATATTCAGCTACCGAGCTTGAGCCCTGCCGCAGAGTGGCAAGCTCATCGAACATCTGTGTCCGATGGTACGCAGGAACGTACTGATCGGTCAACAGGTTCTTCATTACTGGCCAACCTATAAGGGGGGCTCTGTGTCCGGTTCCTAATCTTCGCTCCTCATTCAGCCAGAACGTCTTTGCACGACCTGTTAACTTCATCCGGGCAACTTGGACCTTTTGGGGATCCATCAGGCTGTGCCACTCGAAGTAACACTCCATATCCACAGTCCAGTTAAGGAAGATTTGGGGGTCTCCCATGCCATCATACGTGGGGGCATTTATCTTAATGGCCCTAGTAATGTCAAAGTCTCGCTCGGGGCGGTGTCCTCTAGGGGGCACCCGTGGGGATTCCCCATCAGAATCCGAATCAGAGTTATGTTGGTGCCGGTGGGGCCGGTCAACATTAACGGGTGGCGGGGGTGGCCTAGCTTGGTTTTGTAGGATCTGGGCTAAGACGTTCCTAAGCTCAGCCATTTCAGCACGAAGACCCTCTATAGCCGCGGTGTTGGGATCACCATGCTCGTTCGCAGCCATACTAGACGTAGACGGGGTGGCGTACTCCGTTCCTAGCCTAGTGCGCATTCAGGTTTGGGAGGCCCCGGGCAAGATGAATTTTCCTAGGGTTGTAGCTATATTGAAAATAAGATATTTTTATATATTCCCAAAGTGAATAACACGTAGATCGTTAAAAAAAATTGTTTTTGAAATTTTGCTGAAAAATAAAGATTTCAGCCCACTATTGGCAGACCACAGAAATAATTTTTTTGATTTTTTTTAGATCCGATCGACCAACAAGGAATGCAGAGAGGATGTTTTCAACGTGGGAGTTGAAACGACCGCCTCTGATACCAAATTGATGTACGGTTATCCGGAAACGGAGATCTCCGTGAAGCTAACGCTCTCCCTACGCACAACACGTCGTAGATCTACCGCACCTACACAGCACATATCGCCCACAATATTTCCTCGTCACAAAACGCAGCACAAACAACAAAGGAGGAATGGTCGACTCGAAAATAACGATCGGAAATTTGAGTCGGATTATTCCCCAAGAAAACACAAAGGTTGCCACTCCTTTTTGAGAGCAAAACCAAGACTATAGGCCAAGATCCGCTCAAGCAAATAGGATCCACCCGATCCGGAAATAAAACCCTTG
The DNA here is from genome assembly GCA_039583875.1 of Platanthera guangdongensis. Taxonomy (NCBI): domain Eukaryota; kingdom Viridiplantae; phylum Streptophyta; class Magnoliopsida; order Asparagales; family Orchidaceae; genus Platanthera; species Platanthera guangdongensis. Next base: position 100,120,121 of record CM077160.1, read on the forward strand.
CAACGGCGATTTCGATTCAAAACTTGCAGCGATTAAATTAAAGATCCGGAGAAAATGATGAGCGAAATCCACCACAACTAAAGAGAAGAAATCACACAAGGGAGGGGAAAGAGATTACCCAACCGGAAAACGTTCACACGAGATAACTGTGGGAGAATCACTCTCTCCACGGATCCACCGGCGTCGCACCAAATGGTTTGCAACCTTCTTCCAAGGAGTCGCACCGAAGGAAGCCACGCCGGAGTCGCACCGAACGGGGATGGAGGAGGCAAGGCTTGGCTTCACACCAAAGGGGAGGGGGCGGCTATGGACTTCTCCATGGTGGCCCAAATTTCCACAAGGGGGTTTTTTTAGGTTTCTTTTCCAATTGCTTTAACTCTTCATGATAGCCTCCTTTAAATAGGAGTTACAAATAAGCCTTAGCCCTTCATGATGGAGATTTAATCTCATCCATCCGAATGGCTAATAGGAGTTACAAATAAGCCTTAGCCCTTCATGATGGAGATTTAATCTCATCCATCCGAATGTCTAATTGCACACCAAAACTAAAATAGTTCAAATTGAAAATAACACATGCAATGAATATAAAATTATCACATAAGCATAGGATAATTTTATATTCCAATTATAAAATAAAGTGCACGAAAAGGAAATAAAAAAAACTAAGGCGTTGCCATGGCGGTAGCACGGTGCGGGCGGAGGTTGTAGCGTAGCCGTCCGTTAGCGTCATCGTGCTGCCTCACGTCCTTGAGTCGTATGGCCTTAGCAACCGGATCATCAACAGCATCATCAGCATCGTCTTCAACTGGTGGAGGAGGGGCCGCGCCATCACTTAGACTGGCCCTCAAGTGAGCCTATAGCCCTGCTAGCTAGATGAGAGCCTGGTCAGCGGGTCTGCTCGGGGTATCCTCTCCAAATCTTCTCCAACCACCGAGTGAGCCTACAGCCCTGCCAGCTAGATGAGAGCCTGGTCAGTGGGTCTGCTCGGGGTCTCCTCTCCAAATCTTCTCCAACCACCGAGTGAGCCTACAGCCCTGCCAGCTAGATGAGAGCCTGGTCAGCGGGTCTGCTCTGGGTCTCCTCTTCAAACCTTCTCCAACCACCGAGTGAGCCTACAGCCCTGCCAGCTAGATGAGAGCCTGGTCAGCGGGTCTGCTCGGGGTCTCCTCTCCAAACCTTCTCCAACCATCGAGTGAGCCTACAGCCCTGCCAGCTAGATGAGAGCCTGGTCAGTGGGTCTGCTCGGGGTCTCCTCTCCAAACCTTCTCCAACCACCGAGTGAGCCTACAACCCTACCAGCTAGATGAGAGCCTGGTCAGCGGGTCTGCTCGGGGTCTCCTCTCCAAACCTTCTCCAACCACCGAGTGATCCTACAGGCCTGCCAGCTAGATGAGAGCCTGGTAAGCGAGTCTGCTCGGGGTCTCCTCTCCAAACCTTCTCCAACCACCGAGTGAGCCTACAGCCCTGCCAGCTAGATGAGACCCTGGTCAGCAGGTCTGCTCGGGGTCTCCTCTCCAAACCTTCTCCAACCACCTAGTGAGCCTACAGCCCTGCCAGCTAGATGAGAGCCTGGTCAGCGGGTCTACACGGGGTCTCCTCTCCAAACCTTCTCCAACCACCGAGTGAGCCTACAGCCATGCCAGCTAGATGAGAGCCTGGTCAGCGGGTCTGCTCGGGGTCTCCTCTCCAAACCTTCTCCAACCCCCGAGTGAGCCTACAGCCCTGCCAGCTAGATGAGAGTCTGGTCAGCGGGTCTGCTCGGGGTCTCCTCTCCAAACCTTCTCCAACCTCGGTGCCCTAAAAAGGTCACCCACTCTTTCATCATATTAAAAGAACACATCAAAATAGTAAGCACTGTACAATAATAAAAAGTGCAATGGACAGAAAGTGCTATGAGTAAAATCTATTTAAATCATCACCACTTCGAGCTCGCTCGAGGGATACCCCGTCCACATCCTGGAGGTGGTACCCTCCTGACTTTAATACTTCTTTTACTACAAAAGGACCCTCCCAATTGGGATTGAGCTCTCCTACTGAGGCCCCTCTACCCGCTGCATCCACCTTTTTTAGGACCAAATCTCCTTTCTAAAACTGTCTGATCCTTATATGTTTGTCGAAGTACCTTGCCATCCGGCGCTTGACCTCCTCCTGCCGGACCATCGCCAAATCCCTGAGCTCCTCCATGAGATCCAATGAGAGTCTCTGTTCTTCTTCGTTCTCTGCTCTCCAACCTTCGGCTCCTTCCCTCGCAACTACTACTCTCGGTGATGTGACCTCAAATTCGATAGGAATGGCAGCCTCTGAGCCATGAGAGAGCTTAAACGGGGTTTCCCCCGTGGCGTTGTTCGGTGTGGTCCTCAAGGCCCACAGTACTGAAGGTAGCTGCTCCACCCAGCTCCCCCTCAAATTCTCCACTTTTTTCCTTAATAGATTGACAATGACTTTATTTGCTGCTTCCACCTGTCCATTACTCCGTGGATGATGAACGGAGGCAAAACGGAGATCTATTCCCAAACGAATGCAGAAATCCATGAATTCTCTACTTGCAAACTGTGGTCTGTTATCTGTCACAATGGCTAGGGGCAATCCATGCCGACAGATGATCTCCCCCCATACGAAATTCTTGACCACCTGCGATGTTATCTTAGCCAACGCCTTCCCTTCCAGCCATTTCGAGAAGTAGTCCACCATGACTAGCAGAAATTTTCTCTGGCCACTTGCTTGGGGAAAGGGACCCACCAGATCTAGCCCCCATATAGCGAAAGGCCAGGGAGTTGTGATTGTCCGCAATCTCTGGGCCGGGAGGAGCTGGAGGGGGGCGAACTCCTGGTATTTCTGACACCTTCTCGTGAATTCTTCCGCATCTTTCCTGAGGGTAGGCCAGAAGTACCCCTACCGCAGCACCTTCCCTTCTAATGTCCGGCTCCCCGAGTGACTCCCACATTCGCCCGAGTGAATCTCTTGTAGAACCTTGGGAACCTCCTCCTCTGACACAAATCTGGCCAGCAATCCTGACAGCATCTTGCGATATAAAACCCCATCCATTAGCAGGTAGTACGCCGATTTGTATCTGGTATGCCTCTTGTCGAGTTCTCTCTCGGGTAATTATCCTGACGCTAAAAAGGTGATGAAGGGGTCCATCCAAGATCTTTGCTGGCATATCTCCATGAGTTCCCCTTCTTCTATAGACGGTCTGAAGAGCTCCGTCATTATTCCCCTGGCCCGAGGGCCATGCTTGGCGAGTTGATCAGCCTGAGTGCTCTCCTCCCTCGGGATGTGTTGGATTGAAAAGTTTTGTAACTGTCCTATGATGCCCTTGACCTTTCTTAGATATAACTGGAGGGTGGGCTCCCTTTCCTCGAACTCCCCTTTGATCTGGCCTGCCACCACCGTGGAGTCTGTCCAGGCCTCAATGTCTTGTATGCCCAGCTCCCGGGCTAACCTGAGTCCCGCAATGACCGCCTCATATTCCGCTTGATTGTTGGTAATCGTGAAATGAATCTTCAAGGCTTGCTCAATCCGGGTCCCCTCCGGGCTGATCAATACCATTCCTCCTCCAAAGGAATTTCTTCCTGACGCTCCATCTACTAACATCTTCTAGGTTGCTCGAGGGGACACCTCCGTCTCCTGGACCTCAACTACATAGTCCACCAGGAAATCGGCTACCGCTTGTGCCTTTAAGGCGAGCCGGGGAACGAAGACGAGGTCGAATTCACTGAGCTCTATTGACCATTTAGCTAGCCTCCCGGAATGTTCTACCCCTCCAAGATGCGACGGAGGGGGTGAACTGTTACCACCTGAATTGAATGAGCCTGAAAATACGGTCTGAGCTTTCGGGCCAAGATGATGAGGGCAAATGCTAACTTCTCAAGAATGGGGTACCCTAGCTCCGCTTTCTTCAGGACCCTGCTCACGTAATAGATCGAAAATAGCTTCCTCCCTTCTTCTCGCACAAAAACTGAGCTCACTGCCCCAGTCCCTACCCCCAAATATAAAAACAAGATCTCCGCTTTCCTTGGTCCCTGGAGTAAGGGCGTCTGGGTAAGCTGTTGTTTTATAGCCTGGAAAGCCTTCTCGCATTCTGAGGTCCACTCGAACCTCTTGCCTCCTCGCAGCATCCAAAAGAAGGGAGAGCACCTCTCTATGGCTCGAGGGAGAAACCTTCTTAGCCCTGCCAACTTGCCTGTGAGACGCTGAACTTCCTTAGCATTCCTAGGGGACTCCAATTCCAGGATTGCTCTCACTTTTTCGGGGTTGGGTTCCACTCCAGATGGAGTGAGAAGATGTCCCAGGAACCTTCCCCTGCTGGCGCCAAAAACACATTTCAGGGGGTTCAGTCTCATTTTATACTTCCTTAGGGTTTCAAAGGTCTCCTCCAGATCTAGGACGTGAGATTCGAGGTTCTTGCTTTTGATCATCAAGTCATCCACTTACACCTCGAGATTCCTTCCTCTCTGTTCTCGAAAGATCCGATCCATCATTCTTTGATAGGTTGCTCTCGCATTTTTCAAACCGAAAGGCATCATATTAAAACAGAAGCATCTATCCACCGTGACGAAGGTGACGTCCTTAACGTCCGGAGGATGCATGCGTATTTGATGATATCCAGAAAATGCATCTAAGAAACTCATAAAAGGGAAACCGACGGCTGAGTCAACCAGCGCGTCGATTCGGGGCAGCGGGTAATAATCCTTGGGGCATGCTTTATTTAAAAGACAAAAATCCACACACATTCTCCACCTACCCTCCCCTTTTTTGACCATTACAACATTACTCACCCACCCCGGATACTTACAGGAGGATACAAACCCTGCCTTAAGTAATTTTTCTACTTCCTCTCTAATAGGTCCGGCCATCTTGGAGGTGATGGCCCTCTTCTTCTGCTGGATGGGGCGAGTGTTGGGGTCGAGATTGAGGCGGTGACAAGCGACGTCTGCATCGACCCCTGGCATGTCTGGGGCACTCCACGCAAAGATGTCAATATTTTTCTGCACGCAGGCCTTGATCCTCTCACGGTCTTCAGGGCTGAGCTCGTCGCTGATCTTTGTCTTCTCCTTTCTGCCTTCCTTGGTATGGATCTCTACCTCGAGGACCTCCACGGCCGCTTTCAGTCTCGATGGCTCTTCCTCCCCTTCCTGCTCTGCCTGCGTGTCCTGCTCCTTGGCTTCGTCTTCCACGATGGCCATCATCGTCTCTTCCCCCAGCTTTTCCACCTCCCACCTGCTTGCGTCCTCTTATTCCTGCGTGATGCCCTTCTTTTTTCCGACCGGGCCCCCTCCCCGGGCAACCCTCCCGCTTCTTCCATCTTCCTCTTCTCTTTCCTCCCTTCCTCTTTTCTTAGCTCCTTTTCCTCTGCCGCTTCCGTCTCTTCTCCCTCCTTTCCAGCCATTTCTAGCTTCCCCGCCATGTCCCTGTTCCTCACCATTTTTCCCTCTCCTTCATCTCCTTCCTCCTCCCTTTCTTCTACCATCCTCGTCTCCCCGAACTCCTCTCCCGCCATTTCTGGCTCCCCGGCAATGCCTCCAACCACTACTACTTCTCTCTCTCCTCCAGCACCTTCCTCTCCTCTCTCTTCTCCGCCTCCCCGTTCTTATTGTAATTGCTCCATCCTCTTTCCCAACTCCTCTGTGTCTCCCTGCCAGGAGATGGTGTTCACTGTCGTCACGTAGCATTCCCTTGCGGCCTTTGGATCCCCTCGTACCCTGATTTGGGTACCTCCTGAATTCAGCTTCAAGCACTGGTGAAATGATGATGGAACACATCTGAAAGCGCTGATCAAGGGGCGCCCAAAGATAGCGTTGTAACTATTGGGGTCATCCACTATGACAAAGCGGCAATTTCGGGACAGCCCTCCCAGGGTTACCTGAAGTCCCACTCCCCCCTCGACTTCTTTCCTCTCTCCTGAGAACCCAAACAGGGGTCCATCCGCCGCCAGCACCCTCCGGGCCTCCACCCTCATCGCATGGAATGCTTTTTTGAAAATCACGTTCACCGAACTCCCATTATCTACTAGGATTCATGATACCGTGAAGTTCTCGATGGCCGTCCGTATCACCAGCGCGTCATAAAAAGGGTCTTCATGGTATGGCATGTCTCTCCTCGAAAAGGTGATCTTTTCATCTGGGGGAGGGGATTGTGATGTCGAGGCGACGCTTCGGCGGTACATAGTGTGAAGGCTCGCCTTTCGGGCCGCCTCTATCCCCACCCCCCACCCCCCAACCCCCCCATGGATCACTCCAATTCCTCCACGATCTCCTACATCCGTTCGATCCACACATCGTTCCTCTTCCCCTGTGGTTATCACTTCTTCTATCCATACTGGTCTTTGCTGTTCTCTTGCCCCTCGAGTTCTCCTTATTTCCAAGAAATCTGGGTAGGTAGCCGTTGCGTGACCTTCCTCCTCGTGGAAGTCACAATATGGCAACGCCACCTCCCCCCCTTGCCTTCCTTCCTAAGGGTTCCTCCTTCTACCTGCTCCTGCTCCTCTTCCTCTCTCCCGGCCTCTTCCTCTGCCTCGGCCGATGGACATAGCCTGCTGTGGAGAGGGCAGGGGCGGTATATGACCATATCCCCACCCTTGCTGGTGAAACCTTCCTGGTCCTCCTTATTGATTCCTCCCCCCTTGGGGAAATCCTCTACCTTGCCCTGGGGCAGGGCCTCCATGTTGCCTCCATCCCAGCTCTTGATACGCCGGCGTCCTCGGCTCCTCTCTTCTCCTTGCCTCCTGCTACCTCCCACCTGATTCCCTCGACTCCATCTCAGTAAGCCTTGCCAATGTCTTCGCAAAAGCAGGTTTCGCCGCCTCCATCGCTATTTCTTTCACCGCCCTCTCCATCAAGCCTTCGAAAGATAGTGGCGCCTTCCGGGTGAGGCTCATTTTGAAGAAGCCTTCTCGTAATCCCACAGTAAAGGCCATCTGGAGGGCAAACCATGGCACCTCCTGTATATCCAAAATCTCTTCTTGGAACATATCCACGTACTGAGCCAGCGACTCATCCGCCTTCTGCTTAATCAAAAAGATCGACTCCGGGTTCCTCTTCCTCTTCTTAGATGTAGAGAACTGTAGCTGGAAGCTCCTACTTAGGTCCTCGAAACAGTATATCGAGCCTATCAGGAGCTGATGGAACCAGTCCCTAGCTTTATCCTTTATAGTGATTGCAAAAAGGCGGCACTTAAACGCGTCTGTCATAGGCCTGATCGAAACTGCATCCTCGAACCACTACAAGTGATGGAGGGGATCATCCTTCCCCACATAGTAGTTCATCTCGCATTCTAGGAAGCCCTCCAGGACGGGAGCTGACAGGATTAGCTCGCATAAAGGGGATCCTCTCGCCGCCGGTCTCGCCACCCCTTCTCGCACGACGACCTCTCCTGGCGAGATGGTACTCGCCGTACTTGGGAACAGCTCCCTTCCCGCCATGTCTCTCCCGCTCCCTTCCACCATCACCTCCTTTCCGGGCCTTCTCCCCGGGGCATCTTATCCTACTCGCGCTGAGACGAGTTCTTCCTGCGTTGCGAGAGCCGGCACTTGAGGCAGTGGTGTTGAACAATCTCCTTGTCGCGGGATCCCTTGTAGCAAATCCATGATACCCTTGATTGAAGCCATGAACTCTTCTCTTCCAACAAATCCTCCCGGGTTGTCTGACACCTCTCCTTCTCCTTCTCCATAACCTCCTGCCATGTGGTTGCTCAAGGTTCTTCTCTAAGGGTTGCATTCCATGCTCACCGCACCAAAAATGTTCAAACCAGCTTTCCGGTCCCTCCTAAAGTTTGAAACAGGATGCAGCCCACACGTACTCTCCCTGCGCTACCCTCCTGACGAGAGTTGAAAGCCTGGAAACAGACCGAGGGGGCTCAGCTCGGAGGTCCCACCTCTTAACCGGAAGAACTGAAGGTCTTCCCCTCCCTAGCCAGTGCTGAGCTAGGTGCCTGTGAGGAAGGTAGTGGAAAGGTTCAACCTCTCTCAGGCACCTTTACCGGTCTATTTATAGGCCTCTGAATCTGTTCTGCAAATAACACTTCTGAATTAACCTGAAATGACCAAAACACCCTGGATCGGGTCTGCGAACAGCCAAACTCCGCTATTCTGGAGAGCTATATGCAGACCTCCCGGGATAGACATGTAAAATTACCTTGGACATAAAGGAAAAATCCCCCCTTGGGGGTAAAAAGGTAAAGACATCTCTTTTCACATGTGGCGAGTGAGGAAAGAACTGTTAGGCGAGACGACCACCCTGTCCGTCTCGACGGCCTCTCGCCCGGTGGGCCATCTCGCCCCCTAGGAGGTCTCGCCTAATAAGAGGTCTCGCCTACCTCTGTGGGTTGTCCATACCTCTCGCCTCTTGTAGGTGGGCCTCCTCCCCTCTCGCCAGTCCTCCTTCCTTGCTTGCTGGGTCACCTCTCGCGAGCCCAAGGTTGTATATTTGATACTTGCTAGCAGCTCATTTCTTTAAATGCGGATGTGGATTACTTGTTCTCTGGAAGGATTTATGCTAGGAATGCATGTTAGGTATTTTCAACTATAAAATCTACTACTATTACTTCATGCATTGCATAATTTGAAACTCTAACTGGTTATTTTTAGCGATCGTAAATGTTATCTTTCCTACTATAATAAATTTGGAGTCTTGCATAGCATGAGTTGTCCTTTAGGGATGTTTTACTCATGTATGATGTTCGAGTTAATCAAATAAAGTATTTTACCGCAGCGTATAATATATTTTGATACGTGGACTAGATGAGCCACTAAGCCGAGGGATACGGCTAACTACTACACTTAACTGGTTTTCCTTAAAATAACTTAAAAAGAACCTTTCTTCATGTTTAGTCTGGTGTCTGCCTGAGCGTCCGCAGTTATCCACTGCTGATGTGGCATCATGACGTGCATTTTCCCTTACTCTGATAAGCTTTTTCTATGCGGTGAAAATGCGGGTTGTGACATTATACGCTAACTGGGCATGAGGAAGGAGGAGATCCCGTGTACCCTTGTGGTCTCCCACAAGGCATCGTAATAAACCACCTAAACTTCTGTTGACTACTTCCGTTTTCCCATCCGTCTGCGAATGGTAGGCTAAGGAGAACAAAAGTTTGGTGCCCATAATCCTCCATAAGGTCTTCCAAAAAAAACTAGTAAACTTCACATCTCTATCTGTAACTATAGATTTGGGGACACCGCGATGGCCAACTACTTCCTTAAAATATAATTGTGCAACGTGTGACGCATCGTTGGTTTTATTACATGCGATAAAGTAGGCAATCTTGGAGAAGCGATCCACGACGACTAAGATAGAGTCATGACGTCTAATCGTGATAAGTAGGCCTAAAATAAAATCCATATTAATGTCTTCCCAAGGTATGGATGGAATCGGAAGAGGGGTATAAAGGCCCGCATTGGTTTTGTTACCCTTGGCCAATCGGCACGCTCGACAACTACCCACAATCTTGTTAACCATTGTCTTAAGACCGGGCCAATAAAACTTGTCTTCTACTAATGTGATCGTTTTGTCAAGGCCAAAATGACCACCAAACCCACCACTATGCAACTCCCAAACAATGAAGTGACGTAGGGAGGAATGTGGGATGCATAACTTCGAGTGGTTGAATAAATAGTCATCACGAATATAATAAGACCTAATGGTCATAGGCGAATTGTCCTGAGTCGCTAAATAAATATCCTTAAAATCCGGACAGTGGACATATTCATCTTTAATCCTATCGAAGTCGATCACCTTAACCTCTAGCGTAGACAATAATAAAGAAACATGACTAAGATCGTCGGCTACGCGGTTGAGAGTACCCTTAAGGTGTTTGATGATGAATGTGTACTCCTGAAGATAGGAGACCCATTTTTGCATGCCGAGGGCTAACCTTAGTTTGAGAGTTAATAAATCTCAATGCTTCATGATCAGATAAAATGACAAACTCTTTAGGATGTAAGTAGTGCCACCAATATTGGAGGCACCGAATGACTGCGTAAAACTCTCGATCATAATTAGAATAAATCAATTTAGGCCCTGCCAGTTTCTCACTGAAATACCCAATAGGGTGGCCTTCCTGACTCAATACCCCGCCAATTCCCACACCAGACGCATCACATGATAACTCGAAAACTTTATTAAAATCCGGCAATCGCAGTAAGGGGGCTTCCGACATACGGGATTTAATGGTGTTAAACGCTTTAGCGGCTGAAGCCGTCCAAGAAAATTCACCCTTTTTCATGCAATCAGTAATGGGAGCCATGATGCTGCTAAAATCTCGAATGAATCGGGGATAAAACGTAGCTAGGCCATGGAAACTCCTAAGATCCCGAATATTGGCGGGCTCCGGCCATTCCTTAATAGCTTGGACCTTCTTGGGGTCAACATGTATGCCTTCCGAACTCACGATATACCCGAGAAACTCAACAGACGACACATGAAAAGTACACTTCTTAATATTGACGAATAATTTCTCTGACCTCAAAGTGGTAAGGATAATCTTCAGATGGGCCTCGTGATCGAGCGTGGATGTGCTAAAAACTAAAATATCATTAAAATACACCACTATGAATTTTGCCGTATATGGTTGGAAGACGTGAGTCATCATCCTATAAAATGTGCTTGGGCATTGGAAAGCCCAAACGGCATAACCAACCACTCGTAGAGTCCTTCCTTCGACTTAAAAGCCGTCTTCCACTCATCACCTTCCCTAATTCAGATCTGATGGTAGGCACTTCTAAGATCCACTATCGAGAATATCGTGTCACCCGCTAACATGTCCAATAAATTGTCCAAGCAAGGGATGGGGAAACGATACTTAACTGTAATTTTATTAATGGCTCTACTATCCACACACATCTTGAAAGTCCACCTAGTGTCAGGTATGTGCACCTATGGGGGGGGGAATAGGTGACGTGTGGTTCTTTTGCGGAGTTTACGGATGTACCTGCACAATAAAAACAACAAGCACAGCACACAGAATACACATCAAATTTATAGTGGTTCCCCGACTTGGGTACATCCACTTTCCCCCTTCGACCTATCTCCCCAACAAGGGACGACTCGGTCACTTCTCCAACGGGATTGAAATCCAATCCCTTCACTAACGGAAGGAGCCCTTCCACACGTGAGAGTCAACACTCCCACAAAACGGGTTGCACCCAACCCTTACAACACGGAACAAAAGTTCCTTTACAACGAAATTAAATGTAGAATGTACACATGATACAAACTTCTTTTGGAGACTACGGTGTTCCTCTTTGTTCGACGACGTGTTCTTGAAGTCGATGAAGAGTCTACGACCTTGGTCTCTCTTGGAGAGGATTTCCCCGGAACCGGCGGCGGCACACGAGCGGCGGCTAGCTTCGGGATCGGCGGCTACGATGAAGAGCAGCTGCTGAACTTGGAGATCCAAACTTCGTAGCGAAGCAAGCTAGGTCTACCAACGGTCACTCTAGGATCAGTCGTCTCGATCGATTCGGACGGGGGAGATTTTCCCGGTCAACAAATCGAGAGACAAGAGATCTCTGGATAGACGCGTGAGACTCGAGCCTTGCTAAGCTTCTGTCGCCGGAGATCGGGAAGAAATCTCTATTGTTGACGGCGACCTACTTGCCCGACGGCGACGGCGGCAGCGGAGAGGAGTCGCGGTTTTAGGGTTTCGTTGCAGCTTGATTTCTTTCTCTCTTATCCGTGGTTTACTGTTCAAAATACCCATGTATTTATACCCTGTAGATACAGCAAATTTGACCGTTGTGGGACCCACAAAAGAAATCCCCAAAATCCGGTTCAATTAAGTCTAGAAGCAGAATCCGGTCCAGCAGCATTCTGAGAAAACGCCAAGTCAAAATCGGCGAGAATCGCAGACGATTCTCGACGAATCGGCGAGAATCACCAAGTGATTCTCGACGATTCGTCGAGAATCGTTTGTGATTCTCGTCGAATCACTTGTCAATTCTCAACGAATTTGACTTTGTATACATGGGCTGCTTGACCACTGGTTCGGCGGGAATTACAAGTTATTCTCGCCGAATCTTACTTGGCACCATTTTAGAGGTGGCCAGAGGATTCGGCGAGAATCACTAATGATTCTCGTCGATTCGGCGAGAATCACTAGTGATTCTCGCCGATTCGGCGAGAATCACTTGGTGATTCTCGTCGAATTTGCCTTGGATGATTTTACGTCTTCCACCCAGGAGCTGCTCCTTGAACCTCCATGCTCATTGTCTTCTCTTGCATATGAACGGCCCTGTACTTGAAAGTAAGTGCACTCCAATAGAGAGAGTACACATAGGCCAACACACTGATCTGCTCAACGAGGGATTACGTCGTGTAGACCCGTGTATATTGACCTACTGCACCCTGACATTGGTGTGCACTTAGCGTGGAGAAACTGCAAGTACAACTTGAAAAAGTTTCATCAAATACATTGTGAATTCATCTTAGCTTGACAGGGGGCTTCCTCAAATCTAGGTAATCGTGGATACAATACCCAACAATCTCCCCCTATTTGACGAAGCCAAAACCCTACTAGCTAAGATGAATAACACCTATCAAATAATAATTATAGCATTTAAAAATTAAATATGCAACACAAGGGAATATATGCAATCAGAACAGGACTTGAGTCATTCACACATTCAAGAATATATATATATACCAAGAGAAATATATTCACATATAATTCAGAATTGTTCATATGACAGTAATAATCATTAAACGTTCTTAAGACACAGTGGCCAGCTATAAAATAATGACTATTTGTCCTTAGCTACGTCACCCTTCAGAGTTTGAGCCAAGTACTTTTTGCTTTGCCTTTCCATGTATTCCTTGGGCTTCGGGTAGTACCTAGGAGGAGCAACTTTGTCTGGATCCTTGTTGTTTCTGAAGAAAATGTTGCGTTTTGCTTCAAATGCTTTGTGTGTTTCCCATTCGTACTGGCTGTATGCTTCATTTCGATTGATCTCTCCTCTTTCGTACAGCCGGAAGGTGTCTAAGATGATGTTCCTTGAAACTGGACTCTACCTTTCATTTCGTACATCCTCCTCATTCATTCGAATTCTCTTTGCAGCCTGTGTCTCCTTGGATGTCCCTTCCTGAACATTCCTCTTTCCCCTGGCTTTAGCTAAAGCCTCCTGGTCAAACATACTCCTCAGCTTAGATTTGGAGATGGCCCTAGCATCAGCTTCATCAGTGAAAATTTCTGCAGCACTTGTACTTACATCCTCAGCAATATTTACTTCCTCAGCAGCCTTAGAAGTCTCAGGAACCTGAATACCGGCAGGTTGGTCAGGTAGGACGACGCCTAACGTGCCCAGTGCCTGTTGTAGCATCCACCAGCAACTCTCATAGACGTATTTGCTTGATTGTGCAAAGTTTGCATCCATGCTTTCTTGGAGCTCGGCCAGCTTAGCGATATACTCCTTCTCCCCCTTTTTGGCTTCGTCAGCTATGCAATTGGCATATGAATACAGAGAGTCATCAATATGCTTAGTTGTCTTGCTGAATTCAGTGATTAGGGCCTGCTGATTTGCATTTAAAGTGACCATATTACCATCAAATTTCTGAATATTGTTGGCTACAACGTGTGCGTTCTGATTGACAACAGCCAGAGTATCAGTATTCTTTTTCAAGCCGGCCATTAACAGTGTGACAGCTTCGCCGGCCGCGTTATACTTTTCGTCGAATTTCTTCTCCATCACATCCAGTTTGTGGTTGATCTCTACCATATTTTTAAGCATGAGATCTTCAGAAGTCTTGATCTTTTTCAGCAGTGTTTTTTGAGCTGTATCAAAAGAATCTTTAAGCTCGTTCACTATTCCTTGAATGACATTGATGGTGTGAGTGGCCAGCTCATCTCGCAACGGTATGGTCTGAGGTACTTCTTGCCCTTGCTCGTGCTCTGCAGCAGATGCATCGGTAGAGCTGGATACAATCACAGCCTCTATAGAAGGAATGTTGGCGGCCTCTTGAGGTTTATCAAACTCCCCCTCCACTGGTGCAGACTTATTAGATGGAGGTTCAACGGGATCCGGAGTCTCCAACACTTCATGGTCCTCATTCTCATCGTCCTCTCCGTCCTCATCCAAAAATTCATCCATATCAGCAGCTTCTTCCACTTCTTGATCAACAGTGTCCAGTGCTTCAGCTTCAGTTCTTTGAGTGTTTCTGTTCAAGACCTCCTCATCCTCCAACTCAGGTTCACTTACTTCATGAATTTCGGCCACCGCATCCTTGGCCACCTGGGCGATTTCAGATATTATATCCATATGAGTGGGTAGAGTCTCCCCCTCGATTCCTGCAGTCACAGTATCAGGAATTTCACTGGGGGAGGCTGCTGGAGATACTTCCTCTTGCTCTTCCACAGCAGGCTGCCCGATGCGCCGCTCCCATCGATCAAACACAGTAGCATCCATCTTTTTCAAGTAATGGAGAGGAACTCCTTTGCTCATGTCGAATTTGTCTCCGTTGAGCTGGTTGAGATATAGACTAATGATGCGGCTGAAGCTTGGAGTGCCCAGAGTGTCCTTGATCTTTTGGAACAGCAACTCCCCCCAGTTGAACCTCTTTCGGCAGACCACAGCTATGAGAATTTTGAACATATCTCCGGAGATGTGATCATGGGAGCCTGGCTTGCAGATGAGTACTTTTCCTATGACGTCAGATAGGAGCTTCCCTTCTTCATTCATCTCTTTTCTCTTTACTGATCGAGTGCCTCTTGGAAGACCGCAGAACAAGAGGGTTCTGGCTTTGTCCTCGTCCTCCAGATAATCTTCCTGCTCCGAACTTGAGAGCTGCAGATAGCGAGTTAGCTTACTGGCAGACATCTTTACTTTTGTCCCAGCCACCTTGCTCTTGATGATGGAGTCTCTATCTCGGAGTCTTGCGGTAGAGAAGAACTCCAGCACCTCTTTATCCAGGACTTTGCAAGGGTGCTCCAATATGAAGGTTAGCCCGGCCTCTTCCAGCATGAGAATGATATTCCGGAACTCGTCCGAGGCAATAGAGAATCCAGTGCGAACCAGCTCGCAGCCAGAAATCAAGCCTGCAGTAGTCCTTGGAGCCATTGAAGATCTAGAGAGAAGCCCTACTCTAAGCATTAGTGAACATTCAACAAGAAAGCATCACTAGTGAGCGCGTCCAAGTGCGGGTGAGGAGAAGGTTACCTAAGGGCTTACACGGAAGAGAGTTGATGAGCTTCGGGAAGACCGTCAGTGGAAGGAAGAGTATCCTGTGGGATTCGGCCTAGCTATAGTCTCACGGGAAGCAGATCCTGTGGGAAGAGTATCCTGTGGGAAACACAGCAGCGATTCGCTCACTTCGACGAGAGCATCGGAGGGCTGCGGGTTTCGGCGAGAGTCGTCGGGATCCTTTCGAAGAGAACTTTGCGAGACCCTAGCGGGAGCTTAGGAGGAGACCTCACGAGCTGCTGCGAATCGGCGGAAGAACTCCTGCGGGTTGCGGAGAATCGGCGAAGCTCCTGCGGGTTGTCGGGAGAGTTCTTGCGGGAAGAATCGGCGAAGCTCCCACTGTGGTCACCAGGGTGTCGGGGTACTTGCTGCAGCGTGACGCGGGAGTTGTGAGGAAGGCGAAGGGTTTTACGGGATTTAAATGATTCGGCGAGATTAGTCAAGAATGCGAAGGGTCTTGCGGTATTTGACTGATTCGACTTTGTCAAATTCGGAGGGATTCAGGAGATTTGGTTAATTCGGCTTCTGATACTATGTATCTGATTCGAAATTGAGGGGTCTCTTGACTAGGGATTTTCACATTTGAGAAGCTTGCAATTTTTTAGAAATTTTCCGATGTCAAGTCAATAAAAAGAATGATAAATACAAGTATATTCTAAAGTCAATCTATTTGAATTTTACTGAGGTTTTTGCAAAGTCTTCTTAATGTCAATTGTATGTTGTCGAGATTTACAACGACATGTCTTCGTTAACTCGTTATTGAGGTGTAAAGGTTTGCATGCATCGAGTTAACCAATCCTTAGACGTGCATACATACACTAATATACAAAGAAGGATTTGTATATGATGATATATATAAGTATATATATATTTTGAATGTGGATCCATTATGACACAAGTCCTTGAACTGATCAAAATTACCTGGGATTTTGAGAGTCATTGTCCTAGTCCCACAGGTAGAACACATTAGTAGCTTAAAGTGAGTATGCTTAACAGGTAGCACATCTGTTATTGCAGACGCTTGTTCCAAGTTAGCCTTGAGCCACCTACTGTCCAGAACCCATCGTATTTACGGGGACCTAGACTACCCTGCAAAACAGAATTACTTTACCTTAGGAACCCAAATCATATTGGGTCCTAGGTTTCTATTAGCATAAGCACGCAACTGCCTTCCTTCAGAAAACCTGTCTGGAAGACTGCCTCTGTCCCTATAATGTGGATAAGCCCTTGCTGTGGGCACAGAGAGGTTGTGCCAACAGTCAATGGCAAAGTTCCCCACTTTGCCGCAGCACCAACAAGGGTGAATGTTGTATCGCCTTTTTCGACCTGATCTAGTGACTGATGAAGTCACGGTCCTAGGTCTAAACGGGATAGGGCATGCTCTTGTCACACAAATTCCTCTTCCATCGTGACACGAGGAAGGGTGGAACGAGTGCATGATGTGAGCGTTATGAGGCCGAGAAGGTGGTGCCATTCTTTCAGGCATCTCCCTTGCTGAGGCCCCATTAAGCCTGACATCATGACTTCTATCCTCCATATCCCGTGTCCTCGAATGGTGAGAGGTCTCCTGTGAGCTGGGACATGCAGATCCACACTTTGTTGTGGTAGTGGCTGTGAATACAAAGGGCTCAGAATGAGCCTTAGGTATTCTCTCGTGGGTGGCCATGCCGGCCCTTGCACGCCGGGTGTCTCCACATGGGGACAGATCATCCTTGCAGTGACCACGACTATTCCTGTGGTCATACCGGAAGGCATGATGAGTTGTCTTCCTGCTTGGAGTGGGGGGTCGGAATACCGTTTCCCCATTTCTCCATGCCTGGATAATCCGGGAAATCCACCCGGTTTCTTGCTTTCTCTTTATAGCATCAACTTTGGAAAAGTTTGATACTATACGTTTCTCATTATCTAGACTATTCTCTAGAGCTGAGATCTTAGAGTCCTTGACCTTGTTGGACGCCAATTGGAGAACCAACAAGATCTTCAGTCGAGCAATCTCTCGAGCTTGCTTCTCAGCAAGTAGATTGCTCTCCTGAAGGGCTCTCTTCAGGGAATCAGTATTTTCTGGGGGAGAGCAGTTTCTGTCTTCAGAAAGGTCAAAAGATATGGGGCAGGGTGAAGATGTTACCTGCTCATCTGAGTTATTGTCATTAGAATCAGTGACCATTATTTCATCCTCGTCAGAGCTGCTTTCCTCACTGGTCTCGTCAGTCTCTGACACGGACACGGGAGCTCTAATGCAGTCCGAGGGATCCTTGCCTTCGTCTTCAGAAGTGAGGACCCCCACATACGCTTCATCCTCTGATTGGCAGCATATTTCAGCTTTCTCTGACCCCCCCCCCCCATCAGCTCTGAGATCATCATCCACAGAGATTTAGCCGTTTTACATTTTTCCAATCTAGAGCGAGAGGCTCCAGACCAGACATCCATGATAATTTGTCGAATCCTCTGGTCCAGCTGAAAAAGTGATAGTTCCATTTCTGACATCTCAGCAATGCACATGGGCACTTGGATCCCAGAGTCGGAGGTCTTCATGGGGATAAACGGACCCTCTTCCAGGATGAGGGATGCTCGTGGATCGATGGCATCCAGGTGAAATAACACTCTCATCCTCCAGATGGGATAATAATCCTTTGTGCATGCAGGGAGTTTGAGTGGCAATACGTCATAATCCAGATCCATGCTTCTGACACTGGTGGCAGGATTCTACTCAAGGTATTAACCTTTGTGAAGAGCAACCTCCCTCTGATACCACTTGAAAGTCCACCTAGTGTCAGCTATGTGCACCTATGGGGGGGGGGAATAGGTGACGTGTGGTTCTTTTGCGGAGTTTACGGATGTACCTGCACAATAAAAACAACAAGCACAGCACACAGAATACACAGCAAATTTATAGTGGTTCCCCGACTTGGGTACATCCACTTTCCCCCTTCGACCTATCTCCCCAACAAGGGACGACTCGGTCACTTCTCCAACGGGATTGAAATCCAATCCCTTCACTAACGGAAGGAGCCCTTCCACACGTGAGAGTCAACACTCCCACAAAACGGGTTGCACCCAACCCTTACAACACGGAACAAAAGTTCCTTTACAACGAAATTAAATGTAGAATGTACACGTGATACAAACTTCTTTTGGAGACTACGGTGTTCCTCTTTGTTCGACGACGTGTTCTTGAAGTCGATGAAGAGTCTACGACCTTGGTCTCTCTTGGAGAGGATTTCCCCGGAACCGGCGGTGGCACACGAGCGGCGGCTAGCTTCGGGATCGGCGGCTACGATGAAGAGCAGCTGCTGAACTTGGAGATCCAAACTTCGTAGCGAAGCAAGCTAGGTCTACCAACGGTCACTCTAGGATCAGTCGTCTCGATTGATTCGGACGGGGGAGATTTTCCCGGTCAACAAATCGAGAGACAAGAGATCTCTGGATAGACGCGTGAGACTCGAGCCTTGCTAAGCTTCTGTCGCCGGAGATCGGGAAGAAATCTCTATTGTTGACGGCGACCTACTTGCCCGACGGCGACGGCGGCAGCGGAGAGGAGTCGCGGTTTTAGGGTTTCGTTGCGGCTTGATTTGTTTCTCTCTTATCCGTGGTTTACTGTTCAAAATACCCATGTATTTATACCTTGTAGATACAGCAAATTTGACCGTTGTGGGACCCACAAAAGAAATCCCCAAAATCCGGTTCAATCAAGTCCAGAAGCAGAATCCGGTCCAGCAGCATTCTGAGAAAACGCCAAGTCAAAATCGGCGAGAATCGCAGACGATTCTCGACGAATCGGCGAGAATCACCAAGTGATTCTCGACGATTCGTCGAGAATCATTTGTGATTCTCATCGAATCACTTGTCGATTCTCAACGAATTTGACTTTGTATACATGGGCTGCTTGACCACTGGTTCGGCGGGAATTACAAGTTATTCTCGTCGAATCTTACTTGGCACCATTTTAGAGGTGGCCAGAGGAGTCGGCGAGAATCACTAATGATTCTCGTCGATTCGGCGAGAATCACTAGTGATTCTCGCCGATTCGGCGAGAATCACTTGGTGATTCTCGTCGAATTTGCCTTGGACGATTTTACGTCTTCCACCCAGGAGCTGCTCCTTGATCCTCCATGCTCCTTGTCTTCTCTTGCATATGAACGGCCCTTTACTTGAATGTAAGTGCACTCCAATAGAGAGAGTACACATAAGCCAACACACTGATCTGCTCAACGAGGGATTACGTCGTGCAGACCCGTGTATATTGACCTACTGCACCCTGACATTGGTGTGCACTTAGCGTGGAGAAACTGCAAGTACAACTTGAAAAAGTTTCATCAAATACATTGTGAATTCATCTTAGCTTGACAGGGGGCTTCCTCAAATCTAGGTAATCGTGGATACAATACCCAACACATCCTCCAAGAGCCATCTTTCTTGGGAGCAAGCAAGGCGGGTACGGCACATGGACTATTGCTATGACGAATGAATCCCCTTTGCAGTAAGTCAGAAATTTGAGTTTGTAATTTTAAGTGTGTGGAGGGATTTAACCGATAGTGAGGAAGGTTGGGCAAAGAGGAACCCGGGATGAAATCTATCGCGTGTTGGATGTCCCGCATGGGGGGTAACTCGGATGGGAGCTCGTCCGAGTACACATCCTTAAAGTCATTTAGGAGCTTTCTCAATGCTGGAGGTAAAGTCTCAACAGACGCCGCCTCGTCCTTGGCTTACAAACAAACTAAAGCATATATGACGCCATCCATAAAGGTGTTACGAGCCAATTCCTTCTTGCATATCAAACTTAACGCCTTCTTTTCGACCGGGACAATCGTATCCTTAGAGGGGATTGAGGGGTCCTTAGGCGGAGTGGGTTTTAGAGTTATGGTCTTACCATTAAATTTAAATTTGTAAATGTTAGCCCGACCAAAGTGGGTAACATCATGATCATAAAGCCATGGGCGACCTAAGAGAAAGTGACAAGCATCCATCGGGATGACGTCGCACCAAATCTGTTCAGAATAAGCTTTGATGGTAAGGGGTACCAAATAACGGTTTGACACTGGGATGGATGACTTGTTTACCCATGCCACCTTATAACGCTAACGGCTTGGGTTACCGCAACTTCCGAAATGACGTTCATACAACTTCCACTATCGATGATCAACCTACACCAATTCTTCCCACTCTTAAAATGCAACGAAAATATGTTCGTCCTATTCCAGTCATCTAACGTCCACGGAGTCGCCAAAATACACCTTATGACCATCATGTGAGAGTCATCCTCCAAGTCACTAGGCACTCCTTCCGACTCGTTATCCTCTCCTGCTTCGTAAATAAGATCGTCTGACTCACATGTGGAATCTAATAGTGCTAACGGCTTGGGTTTAGTAGGACACTCACTAGCGTAGTGACCTTGAATCCCGCAAGAGAAACAAGTAGTGTTTGATTTGTTGACCCGTCCTACTAGGACTCTCACCTGTCGGGTTTCTACTATTCCTGGCAGTCACGACTATGGAGGTCGAGTCAGTGGACCGGAACTTCCCCGTGTCCTTATAGGTGGACGTGGGAGGGGGTCCCAAGATGGACTTTCCCTTCTGAAATGGGCGAGACTTAATTTTATGCGCATTGTGTTTCTCAATATCTAATGCAGCGTTAAACGTGACTTGCAAGTCTGTGTGGCCATATCGCAGCAATTTTCCCTGGATGTCGGGGTTTAACCCCTTACGAAACCTAGAGAGGGTTATCTCAGGCATCTCTTTCACTCCACACCTAGCCATCTGTCCTTCAGCAGACTAATATACTCTGAGACCGACCTATTCCCTTGCTTAAGGGTAGACAAATCATCAAACATCTGTGTTCGATGATATGGGGGGACGTACTGCACTGTCAGCAATGCCTTCATGTCAGCCCAAGTAATGGGTAACTCTCCATTCTCGACTCGCAGATGCCGCTCCTCATTCAACCAAAATATCTTCGCTCTACCCAACAATTTAATCCTTGCCACGCGCACCTTATCCGCGTCGTTCAGATTGTACCACTCAAAATAGCACTCAATCTCCATAACCCAGTCTTGGAACACTTGGGGTTCTCCCAACCCATCGTATGATGGGGGTTTGATGCAGAAGGCCCAAGTAAGATCAAACTCATATGGTGCCCGCGGGGCGTGTTCGTGATTATGGTTTTTATCAAGGTTATTATTTCCTTCTGTCCGTTGGTTTGCGGGTTGATTACGGGGATTCCCAAGGTGTAATCTCATCGCGTGCAGTGTCTCCCTAATAGCCGTCATTTGCTCCGTGAAATCCTGGCGGAGTTCCTCAAGTGCTGTGAGACCGTGACCCGCATCCCATTCGTCCTCCATATTGGAAGAAGACGGGGAATACTCTGTGCCTAATCTAGTTCGCATACAATTAAAAGAAGTTGTGTCCAGCAAAGGTGACACACGGAAGGAATTATTCCCGCTAAGATACTATGGTCGAAAACTTTTTTTGTGATTTTCCGGAATAAAATAATGCGTAGATTATTAAAAAAAAAATTGTAATTTTTTTTTGCAGCAATACAAAAATTAGGCCGCTATTGGCAGACCAGGAAATTTTTTTTTTAGAAATTTTGGTAACTAAACATGCAAGATAAGTGCGTGCAAACAACAGGGGAAGGGAGCCAATTAGGAAATTGACTGGAACATCCCTCTGATACCAAATTGATGTAGGCCTAAGCGTCGACGCCAGGAACCCACGGATCAATACGTTCGCCCCTCGAAGATTTTTAAACGACACTCGCATAGAAGTTCCCGCAACGCACACTCCACGCAATTTTATCACGATTATGCTAACGAACGGGTAGCCAAACCGTTAGGGACCGAATAGAGGCTATAGGCCAATATCCGTTCCGGCTAAAAGGATCAATATTAGATCCGACCGAGCGGGTTGTACCAAAAGTGATCTACCAAAATTGCGATCCGGAAAACGGTAGATCTTTCCCAACAAAAAGCTACGAGGTTCTCCAAACCTTTCAAAAAATAAATCAATTATGAAGAACACGATTCAAATGAAAGAACCCACGATTTATTTTCAAGCTTCTAAATCCAACGCTAAAATTGGCCGCCATAAAAAACTATCAAGAGGGAAACAGTCGGGAGAAGAAGTTTCGTTACCCAAGTCGGAATGGATGACTTCGACTATCTTGCTTGGATCTCTCGTCCACGGTTCTGTTGGAGTTACGCCGGATGGAGCAAAGTTCTTCCGCCGTCGTCGCATCACGCTCATGGTGGTTGGATGAAGACTTGAAAGGGAAGGGGAGGGGGTTCGGTTTTGTCATGGTTGGAGGTGGTGGATGAGAGAAGGGTTTGCGTTTGGCGGTGGCTTGGAGTGTAGGAGGTTTGGTGGTCGGGTGGTGAAGGGGGAAGAGGGAGAGATGTGGGCGGCTAGAAGAGGGAGGAGGGTTGTTGGCCGAGAGGTGAAAGGGGGAGCGGGAGAGATGAGGGTGGCTAGAAGAGGGAGGAGGGGTTGGGTCGGCCGAACTTAGGGAAGGAGAGAAGGAGGAGACAGGGGAAGCTTTAGGGTTTTCAATATCTTATTCCAAATCAAAAACATAATGAAATATTCTTGGCCTTATATAGGCTTACAGCATTGGTTTGGCTACATGCAGCCCAATTAAATAACATGCACTCTAAAGTTAAACAATAAGGAAATAAATAACCAAGCTTAAGCAAATAACCAAAATAAATTCACCCAAATAAAATTGATAGTCATCCACTAATTATGAAAAAGTGGGTTTTCGCCGAGGGCGGAGGTTGTAGCGTCGCTCCACACGATCACCATGACGACGCAAGTCTTTTGAAGGCGACAAAGTAGGATCTTCCGCCAGCATGCCATCATCCTTAGCAAGTTGTGGGACGATGTCTCCATCACTTTTGAAGGGAGTTAATAAACCCTTTATATAGAGGGGGGAGAGAGATTGATGTTGTCTTCTCTTTCTCCAACAATTGAGAAGACAAGTGGATTGTTGTTGTCAAGGCATCTCCATATCACTTGAAGCCTTACACAGGGTGTAGTAGGTCTTCAAGATGATCCAGGAACTACTGAATGATAGAGATTAGTTGTCCTTGAAAGCTCCTAGAGTGGAAGTTGAAGAAGACTCTTAATTTGTATTTGTTGTTCTTCTTCTTCTTCAGTAAGATCAAGGAGAAAACAAAATATTTTCTGCACAGAGAATTTCTGAGAGTTGTTTATGTGTTCTCTGTATTTCTCTGTTGCTTCTATCTGTTGTTTTTTTTTTGTAAAGAAAATCTTTTTTATATCTCCAGTCGAATTCTCCTTTGAATTTTGAACTCCATTGCAATGAATGTTGATTGCCTGGAGAATGAAATACGGCTCTAGAATAATGTCATTAATGAGTTTCCCAACTGTCCTAGTAAATCAAGCAAATAATTAACGTGATGAAGAACATAATTAATGCTGCCAAATAACAGCTATATTCAGAGAATATATGCATTAATTACTCAAGAATTACTGCTAAATAATATGGAATAAGGACAGAGATTAAGGGAAATTCTAAGTCTGGAACTTCACAAAAATCGTCGACCAGAGAACAGATTTCATCGACCTGAGACCAAAGTTCATCGACCAGAGAAATCATGTTCGTCGACCAGAGAAAACTTGTTCGTCGACCTGAGATCAGAGAACTGCATTCTGTGAATAACTTGTCAATACTGTGGTCAAAGTTCGTCGAGCTGATAACTTGTCTTCGTCGACCTGAGTTCAGAGAAAGTATTCTGAAAGAATGTGTTGAAGTTGAAATCCAGACTTCGTCGACCTGAGCTCAAATATCGTCGAGCTCTACTCAGAGAATTAACTCTGTGTTCGTCGAACGGAGCACGACTATCGTCGAGCTGAGTGCGACGAACGTCGAACTCATTTTCTAAACTTGATTTTCTCTAAGTCTTGAGTCTTCTGAAGTCTTCTGTTGGCTGGTCCATGTATGTTTGAACCTAATGAATTACCCTAAATTTTGGGACTCAAAACATAACCCTGTCTATACATGGTGCGTCAGACATCCTAATTAGTGAACATAGCCCAAATCCAACTAGGGATCCAACAATATCCCCCTATTTGGGTGAGATCACTAATAATATAAAAAGAAAAACATTCGCAAAGCAGGAAAAATATATCTGGCAGAAAATTAAAACATTCAGCAGATATTTACAATCAGTAGCTTTGTGACAGTAAATACATAAAGTTCTGACAAAAATAACTAAACAGAAAATATCATTTCTTCTTCTTCTTTTGCTTGTCATCTTTCTCTTTCTCAGAGGGCTGTGTAAATATGATCTCTCTATTAGGATTAGCTGCTTCTCGCTTGGACATAGTCATGTCAGCAGCTCCAATTATATTAAGAGAAGTGGCTCTGGGAACTACAGCCTCTGGATGTAGATTCATGTAAGCATCAACATTAAAGAATTTATTGGCCTTATCATACCTTTTCAATTCTTCCTTTCTACATGTTAACATTGTTTAATATTGGGATGGATCTCTCCCTTCAGCTTTATCTTTATTGATCATTGATAATCCAACAAGTTCCTGCAATCTGGCCATTCTTGATGTTGTCTCAGTTTCTGGATCCATAAATGGAATAGGTGGAGATCCTGGCCTTTTTGGGCTTTCAGCTTTCTCAGTTTTAGAAGCTTGTTGTTGTCGCTGCTGTTGTTGTTGTTGTTGATGTTGCTGTTGATGTTGCTATCTGCTGGAGGAATACCTCTGCTGGCTGCCTCCTTGAGATTTTCAGGATGTACCTTGATGTTTATGATAGGTTTCAGCATAAGAGGTATACCTCTGAGAAGTGCTACCTGAAGCACCAGCAGCAGGTGGAGGAGGAGGAGGAGGACCTCTCCAGATCCTTTAAGGAGGAGGTGGAGATTATCTCCTGCTTTTATTTCTGGTTTTTTGTTCATTCTTCGAAAGCCACATCCATGTTGGCATCCCAGGATATGGAGTGATCTTTTGTAAGATATAATATGGTGTATCATGAGTAGGATTGGTTTGGGAGCAGTAATGGGAACAGCCTTTCTCTTCTTAGAGACTTTCTTCTTGGCAGTAGAGCTATCATCATCATCAGAATCATCATCCTCATCTTCATCAGAAGATTCCTAAGGATCGTCATATAAATCATCCAGCGCCTTTAGAAGGTCTTTTGATATTTGCTTTTCAGCCTGGGGCTGCACTGGAGGTTCTGCAACTGAAATTTCTGGAGCAACTATTTCAGTAACTTTTTCAGAAACTAATAAATTTTCTTCTTCTATATCTGCCATAATGATCTCATCCAGATCTGGCAGGGGACTGTCATCGATTTTGTATGTTGGAGCTGAAATAGCTTCTGGAGAAGAACTGTCCTTGGAAGGGGATGGTACAAATGGTGGCTCTGTTACTACAAAACTAGCCTTTAGTTGCTTGACAACTATGAGGCTTATTGGTGCAGTGTAAGGAACGATAGCCAAAGATTGTTGATAAGAAGAACTGGGTAGAATATCTCTGTAGACAAAATTTAATAAATCTAATAAAAAATTCACATTAATTGTGGGATTTATAATGTAATCACCAACAGTATTTATTTCAGCTATAACTGACTCATCCATATCTAAATCAAAATCAACTAAATCTATTATTTTAGTAGGAGTAGCTGCTTCTTCTAAAGAATCTGACATCACTGAATCTATTGCTGCTTCTGCTTCTACTACTGCTGTCACCACTAGAGCTTCTTCATCATAGAGCATCTCCCCCTGGCTGGTTTCAGGGGGTCCTGAAGCTAGCCCCCCAGAAGAAGGGACAGAAACAACAATTTTGGAAGAAAGAGATTGGATGGAATCAGAAAGTGGATCTATAGCATCAGTGAGAAGTTTATTAAGGGTGGGAGAATTGAATGCTAGAAGGTCTTTAGCAATAGCAGAAAAATTGAGATAAAGAGATTTTGGAGCAGTGGAAGAGTAAGGAGTGTGATGTCCACAATTGGAACATACAGAGAAGAGACTGGAAGGATCTGTATGTGTGGAGTCTGTAGTAGTAGAGGGAATGTCAGTTTTAGTGAGTGGAGGGATGGGAATAGAGGGAGTGGCAATAGTAGAGGTTTGGACTGAGGTTGTGGGGGAGGAAATGGGTTCCTGATGTGGAGATGGTGGAGGAAATAGTAGGTTGAAGGTGTGGGATGACATAAATATGTCATGGTGTATGTCATTTAAATGAGGTGGAAGTGGAGATTGAGGTAGAGTGATGTGCTCAGGAGATGGAACTAGGGTTGATGGTGGTGTGGGTTGTTGTTGTTGGTGAGTTAGTGAAGTATGAACTGGAGATTGAACTGGTGATGGAGCTGGTGTGGGTAGATATTGTTGTTGTTGTTGTGCTTGAGGTTGAGGAGGAGAAGGATTGCTGGTGGAGGGGAGGACATCTTCTGGAGGTGGAGGAGTGGTTAGCACAGCCCTGGTGCTCTCAGAAGTCCATGTAGAGGATGAAGCCTTGGAGGGCTTTGTGATTTTCCTCTCCCATCTACCAAACAGGACAGATGTAAGCCTCTTGGAGGCATTTTTGAATACTATTATGGAGACCAGAGTTCAGAAGCCTATTCATGAAGGACGATTCACAGAATCCGTCCAAAGCACACTTCCTTCTTATTATTTTTCTTCTTGATTAAATCAAATAGCAATTTTCTGCAATTTACTGCTCTCTTCTCAACCAAAGTACCCATCACCAAGAACTGGTGCCTGGTGATGTAATCGTGGGCGGTGTGTTTTCCCAGCAGCACTTTGCCGACTACATGAGCCAAGAACTTTTACTCAATAGATAAATTCTTCTTTAATAGCTTATTTGGGTTATCTCCAGAATGACCCATCTTAATCAACATGTTCTCATATTCCTCATTATCCATCTCTAATTCTTCAGTACCATTCAGCAAGCCAAAAATCTCAGTTAAAATGGTGGGGGAAAGAGAAACTGTGTTACCAGATATTGTTCCCGTCACAGTATCTTCCTCTGATGTTGTAGATGTAAATACTCATTCCTTAACTTCAGTCATTGCTATCTTTACTATGTGAGTCATGAAGTTTTGCAGATTCTGCTCTTCAAACAATTTCAGAATTTCCGCAAAAATCGGGTCAGAATGCTTGAAAGATTCGAAGTCAATATCAAATCCCATGTCAAACTTCATTGCAGAAAGAATGTTCACCGGAATCACCATTGTTTTTCCCCTGCACAAGAAAGACAGAGATCAAGTGCAAAGGAAAAGAAAGCGTAGGACGGAGCTCAAAGAAAACATAGATATATGGTTTTCAGAATATGAAGCGGCAGTTACCGTCCGACGAAATAAATAAAATTCTTCGATCTCAGTTCGACGAAATATTTTATAGACAAAGTGTTCGTCGATCTCAGTCAGAAGAAGTGAAAACATTTCATCGAGCTCAGTTCGACGAAAGTTTTCTAAAGTAAATTCATCGTTCTCCGTTCGACGAAGGAACTTCACTCACAAAGAGTTCGTCGATCTCCGTTCGACGAATTTCTCTAGAACTCTTTACAGTTCATCGATCTCTGTTCGACGAACTTTTGAAAAATTCGTCAACCACAGACAGAAATTAAATTAAGGCCTCTCCATTCATCATGCCAAGCTGATTTATAAAGAACGGATGATTTCTCTCATCCAAAGGTTTGGTGAAGATATCTGCTCTTTGTAAATCAGTATAGATGTAGATAAGCTTAATTTTATTTTTGTCCACACACTCTCTAATGAAATGATGTCTAATGTCTATATGCTTAGTTCTACAGTGATAGACTAGATTTTGTGCAATAGAAATTGCACTTGTATTGTCACAAAGTAGAGTTGAATTATTTAAGTTAAACCCATAATCTAGGAGCAGATTTTGAATCCACAGTATCTGAGAACAGCAACTGTCAGTTGCTATATATTCTGCTTCAGCAATTGAGGTAGATACAGATGACTACTTCTTGCAAAACCAAGATACTAATCTCATACCAAGGAACTGGCATCTCCCTGAGGTACTTTTCATGTCCACTCTACATCCAGTAAAGTCAGCATCTAAGTATCCAGTTAACTCAAACTCTGACTCAGTTGGATACCAGAGTCCTAGAGTAGGATAACTCTTTATATATCTTAAAATCCTATTTAAGAAAGTAAGGTGAGATTCTTTAGGGTTCACTTGGAACCTAGCATAAAGACATGTATCAAACATTATATCTGGTCTGCTTGCTGTAAGATATAACATGGACCCAACAATGCCCCTATATAGTTTCTGATCATCAGGCTTGCCATGTTCATCAGAGTCAATTACAGCATTAGTGGTCATGGGTGTTTTCTTTGCTGAGGCATCAGTCATCCCAAACTTTTTGATAGCTCCTTAGCATACTTAGACTGGGATATGAAGATGTCATCAAGTAGCTGCTTCACTTGGAGACCACGGAAGTACGAGAGCTCACTCATTCTACTCATTTCAAAATTTGAATGCATGAGGTCAGAGAACCTTGTGCATAGTTTGGAATCTGTAGACCCAAATATAATATCATCTACATAAATTTGTACTAACAAAATTTGATCCTTATGGTGTCTAGAGAATAATGTCCTATCTACAATGCCTCTAGAAAATTTATGGTCTAAAAGGAAGCTTGCTAAAATTTCATACCAAGCTCTTGAAGCTTGCTTTAGACCATAAAGAGCTTTATGCAGTTTAAAAACATAAGAGGGATAGGTAGGAGAGATAAAACCTGGAGGTTGTTCAACAAAAACCTCTTCTTTAAGTTCTCCATTCAGAAATGCACTCTTGACATCCATTTAATAAACCTTGAATTTCATGTCTGCAGCACATGCAAGGAAAATTCTGATTGCTTCCAACCTTACAACAGGTGCAAAAGTTTGGTCATAATCAATACCTTCCTCTTACCTATAGCCTTGAGCAACCAGCCTTGCCTTGTTCCTAATTATGACACCTTGGGCATCAAGTTTGTTCCTAAATACCCATTTAGTACCAATGACTGGGTAGTATTTGTGTAACACCCCCTATCCGTCGCATAGCATATAGCAGTAGGTCCGGTCAGCGCCCGACTCCATATACCACATACAGACTGGGTGGTTACTCAATGGAAACCATCCAACCAATCCAACGTCCTACATAGAGTCATTCTAGCAGAAGCAATTAAATTAGTTGCAATAATAAAGAACCCAACACTAGCATTAATGTCCACTAATAAGCCAAAAGGAATGAAGTACAAATACACAAGTACAGGCCTTATGGCCTTACAATTATTTTCCTTAAATTACATGTTTTTCAAACCTCGACACGCAGGCCGGCCATACATGAATAAAAGAAAACACTCAAAATTAGGCCTTCGAGGGCCGGCTCAACAACTTGGGCTTTAACATGCTATTTACTGCTCGGCTCCGCAGCACCTGCAAGCACAATCCACCACAACGGTGGCAAAGCAAAGCAACGGTCAACAATGCTGACCAAATTATAACAATCCCGCCCCCAATTCGGGGCAATGATGCTCCTTCCCTGCACTTTATTAGCATAACCAAGCAGTATTAAAAATACATTGCATCACAGGCGTTGGTACGCACGGCCACACGCCCCGTGCTCTCAGGTCACATTCTTGGTGATCACGGTCAAAGTCCGCCGACTCACCACCGCCCCCAGGACGGCAATATCTCGTGAGCATCTGGTCTTTCTGGCCACTGTCTAAGACCCTCCATCTATGCCAACGGTAAGTTCCAAGTAACTTTAGGTCTCTTTAACCGAACGACATAGATCGGGTACGATTCCACCTGACCCGTTGCTCACACCACAACGTCAATTAAGTCGTCTACGCGGGTCAAGCTTCCCCGAGTCCCGTATCTCCCATACAATCACATAACCCAGTTATGTTAAGTTTGGCTCCCATGCCACCATGTTGGCAGAACCACGCATCTGCCCAGGTTTCCGGGTACACCTTGGAGTTAATCCCCATGGCTCCCTGTTGCAATCTAACATGTAGAAAACCCGAAAACAAACGTTCGCACGAAGTTTTCTCCGACCATTTATGCAATGCAACATCACCGATCCAGACTAATTTGTCCGGGTAGGCTTCACACACCATGCCTATATCTGTTCTCGATTACGGACTCAACATGTACATAATATGGACTATTCATGTCTACCCGAAGGAACGCCTCAAACTCACCGCAAACTCGTGAGAGCGGGCTTCCCTATGCAAAAGAAATAGAGCTTCACATGCTCAAGTAGAGAATCGTTACACTAGTATTCTTCCTTGGCGCCATGGAAATGTAAGCGGATGAAAATCACCGCACTCTCCTTGCCTCCGTAGATCCGAAGTCGGTTCGCGATTTGGAGCTCCGAAGCTCCGCCGGAGACCGGATCTAGGCTTCTTCTTCCTCCTTTGCTCTCCCTTCTCTCTAGACTTAGAAAGACAACCACTCAAGTGAAATGAGGATTTCAAAGGCGCAATCGCGGGTATATCCTAGTAGGAACAACCCCCAACCATCGGATCCCAAAATAAGGAAACGAACGGCTACGATCCTTAGCTGAAATGTAAAACCTGGGCCGAACACGGGCTGTGACACGCCCATTTTCAGGGTCGTGTCCCTCATTCGCCGTCAAAATCAAGGCATCTCGAAAAACACACGGGCATCCAACACGCCTGTTTTTGACCTGACACGCCCGTGTCAGCCAGTACACGCCCGTGTTCCCGGGCGTGTTCCCCAATCAACACAGGACCAACACCAACCCGAGACTCGCACGGGTCTTGGACACGCCCGTGTCCTATTTGACACGCCTGTGTCATACCCGAACACGCCTAGGCTCCAGACCGTGTTCACTGTCTCGACACTTCATCGAGCGCAGTTCGTCGACCACCCGACACGGCCTTGGACACGCCCATGTCCTAGGCCGTGTTCCCTGTCTCGACACATCGTCCAGTGAAAATGTCAACTTCCCGGGCCGATCGTCGACACGAGCTCGATACGTCCTGAGACATGACCGTGTCTCAGGCCGTGTTCACTGCTCGACGATCGTCGACTTCAAAATTCATCGACCGCTCGGCCAAATTGTCGACTCGAGCCTGACACAACCTGGGACACGCCCATGTCCCAGGTCGTGTGCCGACTACAAAATTCCAAATTTGGCCCAAAACGCCTCTCATCGCTCTTTTGAGTTTCGGGGCATTACAACTCTCCCCCTCTTAAAAGAATTTCGCCCACAAAATTACGTAAAGGAAAGATAAGCATCAAACTTAAACGGTACCTGAGTAAAACAACTCCGGGTACTCCTCAAGCATAGTCTTCTCTCGCTCACAAGAGAGCTCCTCCCGACCGCAATTGTCCCAATGGACCTTGACCATCCTGATCTCTTTATTGTGTAGCCGCTTGACTTCCGAGTCCTCAATACATACGAGCTTGACCTATGTCGTCAACCCACTCTCAACAGGCACTTGATCGACCGCGATCAATTGCGTAGGCTCTTGCGCCGCCTTCCGTAGCACCGATATATGGAATACATCATGTAGACCACTAAGCTCCACTGATAGCTTCAACCGGTACACTGCTTCACCAATCCACTCCAGAACCTCAAACGGTCCAAGGTACCTCGGGCTTAGCTTCTTCAAGCTCCACACCCACGAGACACCCTTGAACGGCTTGATCTTCAAGTACACCCAATTGCCAACAGTATACTCCATGTTCCTGTGCTTGGTATTATAGTACTTAGCCTGGCGGTCCTGAGCGATTAACAACCTCTCCCGAATGGTTCTCACCAAAGAAGTAGCATCCTCCACCTCTAGTCGCTTATATAACTTTGATTCACCTGTTTCCAACCAGGACAACGGCGTGCGACATTTTCTACCATAAAGGGCCTCGAAGGGCGCCATTTTAATGCTCGTCTGGTAGCTATTGTTGTAAGCGAATTCCACCAAGTATAGGTGATATTCTCATTGCTTTCCAAAGTCCAGGATAGACATGCGAAGCATGTCTTCCATTGTCCTATTGACCCTCTCAGTCTGCCCATCCATTTGCGGATGAAAGGCTATGCTAAAACTCAGCTTTGTTCCCAACATCTGCTACACCAGCCTCCAATCATTGGACGTGAACCGCCCATCTCGGTCACTTACGATGCGGCGGGGCACACCATGAAGCCGTACAATATTATCCACATAAAGCTTTAATAATTTCTCAACCGGATCATCCTTCTATGTGGAATGAAATGCGACACCCTCGTTAGACAATCTACGACCACTCAAATGGCGCTGGACCCCTTTTGAGACCTGGGCAATCTGTGCACAAAGTCCATAATAATGTCGTCAAACTTCCACTCCGGAATAGGCAAGGATTTCAAGAATCCTCCCGGCTTTTGGCATTCCTCCTTCACCAAGGCGCAAGTTTGACACTTCGCCACATAGAGCGCCACATCCTTTTTTTAGTCCTGGCCTCCAGAACAATTTCTTAGCATGGCGATACATCTTCGTGCTCCCCGGGTGAATTGAGTACATGGTATGATGCGCCTCGTACAACAATTCCACCCGCAAATTTCCCACGCTTGGGATGCACAGACGACCATCTTTCCAAAGTAATCCGTCCCCCACAACGAATTGGGAATTTGACCCATCCAGAGCCTCTATCATGAGTTGCTTCATGTGGACATCCATATTCAACGCCTGTCGGATCCGATCAGCCAGGTCATATTGGACTTCAGTCCAATTCAATACTGCTTCAGCACTTGATTGATTATCAACGCAAAAGATCTCCAATGCCTCCAACTCCCGAACCAACAGCTCGTCATGGACCGACAGACAATTGGCTTGGGCTGGGGCCCGGTTACTCAACGCGTCCGCCACTGCATTGCCCTTACCAGGCATGTAATGGATCTTGAATGTATAGTCCTCCAGGAACTCCATCCATCTACGTTGCTGCATGTTCAGATCTTTCTGATCAATCAAATACTTCAGGCTCTTATGGTCAGTATAGATATCGACCCTTACCCCATACAAGTAGTGCCTCCACAGTTTCAAGGCAAAAATCACGGCCGCTAACTCCAAGTCATGGACCGGATAATTCCTCTCGTGCACTTTCAGTTGTCTCGAGCCATATGCTATAATGCTTCCATGTTGTAGTAGCACGCAACCCAAACCACTGCCCGAAGCATTGTTATAAATCTCATAACCTTCGGCCCCACTCAGCGAACTCAACACAGGCGCCGTGGTCAACCGACATTTCAACTCCTCAAAAGCTCGCGTGCACTCCGGCGTTCAAACGAACTTCTGCTCCTTCCTTGTCAAAGTAGTGAGAGGTAACGCTATCCGCGAGAAATTCTCTACGAAGCTCCTATAATAGCCGGCAAGCCCCAGAAAGCTCCGGACTTCTGCTACCGTAAAAAGCTCAGGCCACTCTCGTATCGCAACAATCTTCGATGGATCCACTACAATACCTTCCCCACTCACTATATGACCGAGGAACGCCACTGAGGACAACCAAAACTCGCACTTCGAGAACTTGGCGTACAATTGATTCCTCCTTAGCGTCTCCAAAACCAAATTAAGATGCCTGAAGTGATCTTCCTCACTCTGCGAGTACACCAAAATATCGTCGATGAAGACGATCACAAAATGGTCCAAGTACTCCCTGAAGGTCCTGTTCATCAAATCCATAAACACTGACGGTGCATTCGTCAGCCCAAACGTATGAACGTAAACTCATAATTCATGTATCTTGTACTGAATGCTGTCTTAGGGATATCACTCTCCCTTATCCTCAGCTGATAGTAACCAGACTTGAGATCCAACTTAGAGTACACCGTCGACCCGACCAACTGATCAAAAAGATCATCGATCCTTGGGATTGGGTACTTGTTCTTTTCCGTTAGCTTGTTTAACTCCCGATAATCAATACAAAGTCTCAAGCTCCCATCCTTCTTCTTTATAAAGAGGACCGGTGCGCTCCAAGGTGACGAACTTGGACGCACAAACCATTGCTCCAACAACTCTTGAAGTTGCACCTTCAGCTCCATCATTTCCTTAGGCGCTAGCCGATACGGAGATCGTGACACAAGCTTTGCACTTGGCACTAGCTCAATAGTGAAATCTATCTCCCGTTGAGGCGGGGCTCCAGGAAGATCTGCGGGGAACACATCAGGGTACTCATCTACCACTGAAATACTATCCAATGTAGGCTTCGGCTTTACAACCTCCACTAGTGTAAAGAATAGCTCTATACCAGCACGAACCGCCTTCATCACCTGAAGAGCAGACATCAACGTCTTGCTCGACCCTTTCAAGCCCGTAAAAGTCGTCTCACGATTAGTTCCCAACTTGACTTCCTTTCGATCGCAATCAATATAAGCTTGCTACTCCAAGAACCAGTCCATGCCAAATATAACGTCAAACTCCACCAACGGTAGTAACGACGCTTGCAGATCGAACTCTTGATTCCCAATGCGAATCTTAACACCGCAGATTTTATCCGCGTGTAGCGGACACCCATTCGGTAACAACACATCCAACCTGTCCTTTGTTATCGAAGAAGGTACTTCGATGCATGATATGAATCATTCGGACATGAAGGAGTGTGAAGCTCCCGTATCAAAGAGTGCTCTTGCAGGATTCTCACAAATCAAAACAAATCCTAAACAAGCAGTGGTAAGGTAACATACGCATAACAAGTATTTAAAGAAATTTAACTTGCTACAAATTAAACCGTACTTGTCACCACATCCGCTTTTTTGATGGCCTCCTGTTGGCCAAGATTATAAACCCTTGGTTGAGCCAGAGTATAATGGGACGTGGTTGACTCCACCGCCTTCCCCTTCTCTTCATAAGTTGCACCCGGCTTCCTCTCGGACTTGGGACGTCCGCTCCAGCAATCACGGGTAAAGTGCCCCGACTTCCCACAAGTAAAACATTCACCTGGGGTCTGACCCGTAGTCGCCCCAGAAGCACCGGAAGAAGGAGCTGGACCCGAAGTCCTAGCCTTCTTAAATACCTTACGGTGCCCAGACTTTGAGTTAGCTGACACCTTGAACTAAGTCCTCTTATCACCCAAGCTTTTCTTTGTTTGAACATTATTCATGTCTTCTACAAGGATCGGGCCGTATTGACCAAGGTCAAGAAACCCTGCGTCATAGGCCCCGAGAGTAGTAGCCTCAAGTCATCTCTCAAACCTTCATAGAATCGATTCGTCTTGTGCTCCTCATCCGCGATGATGGAGCTAGCGTACCGACCCAATCGGGTAAACTCGTGGAGATACTCATCCACGCTACTCTCTCCTTGTATCAACCTCTGGAACTCATTCTCCAAAGCTATCCTTTGAGTCGAAGGGAGGTACCTAGTCAAGAACAGTCTCGAGAACTCCTCCATCAAGACGTCTGTAAGTTGCCTTCCTCTCAATATATGCAGCTCCAAACCCTCCCACCACAGCCTAGCGTCTCCATCCAACAAAAACATAGCTATAGTGGTAATCTGCAACTCCTTTGTCTCCATCGCTGTCAAGACTCTCTTCACACGGGAGAGCCAGTGTTCAGCTTGAGATGGGGTTCCCAACCCCGAGAATACCGGATGATTAAAGCTCATGATATGTTTGAGCTATCTCTCAGTTGCCCTCCTTGGCACCAACGGCTCCACTACTACCTGCTCCACTCTTCTCGGCTCAACTTCTGGAAGAGGTACCTGCTCCATCGCAGGAGCGGGCTGTTGTATTTGCCTTGCAGGCTGTGTATTGATCATGGCAAACACTGCTTCGGCCACCAATCGTATGGTCTCAGCCGATGGAGGTGTTGCAGGAGCATCATTTGGTGCACTACTAGCCTCATAAACTCGGCATTCTGACGGCCCAGCACTGCTTCTGGTCACCTATTGTGGTACAAAACACCGTTAAGCGACCAAACAAACTTGCAAAATGCAATCATAGGATCGTGTAGGTTCCTCAAACACGTGTATTTTTCATTCCTAAGTGGACATTCATGGGTTCTTTTGCTGTTATAACGATGACGCACACACATGTGCTCACCACCCCTTAAAAGAATTCGCCCACGAATTCATTATAAGCCTGACCGAAACCAGTAGTGTGATACCAAATTGTAACACCCCCTATCCGTCGCATAGCATATAGTAGTAGTTCTGGCCGGGGCCCGACGCCATATACCACAGACAGACCGGTTGTTTACTCAATGGAAACCATACAACCAATCCAACGTCCTACACAGAGTCCTTCTAGCGGAAGCAATTAAATTAGTTGCAATAATAAAGAACCCAACACTAGCATGAATGTCCATTAATAAGCCAAAAGGAATGAAGTAAAAATACACAAGTACAGGCCTTATGGCCTTATAATTGTTTTCCTCAAATTACATGTTTTTCAAACCTCGGCACGCAGGCCGGCCATACATGAGTAAAAGAAAACACTCAAAATTAGGCCTTCGAGGGTCGGCTCAGCAACTTGGGCTTTAGCCCGCTATTTACCACTCGGCTCCACAGCACCTGCAAGCACAATCCACCGCAATGGTGGCAAACCAAAGCAACGGTCAATAATGTTGACCAAATTATAACGATCCCGCCCCTAATTCGGGGTGGCGATGCTCCTTCCCTGCACTTTATTAGCATAACCAAGCAGTATAAAAAATACATTGCATCACAGGCGTTTGCATGCACGGCCACACGCCCCGTGCTCTCAGGGCACATTCTCAGTGATCACGGTCAAAGTCTGCCGACTCACCACCGCCCCCAGGACGGCAATATCTCGTGAGCATCTGGTCTTTCTAACCACTGCCTAAGACCCTCCATCTATGCCAACGGTAAGTGCCAAGTAACTTTAGGTCTCTTTAATCGAACGACATAGATCGAGTACGGTTCCACCTGACCTGTTGCTCACACCGCAACGTCAATTAAGTCGTCTACGCGGGTCAAGCTTCCCTGAGTCCCGTATCTCCCATATAATCACATAACCCAGTTATGTTCAGGTTGGCTCCCATGCCACCATGTTGGCAGAACCACGCATCTGCCTAGTTTTTCGGGTGCACCTTGGAGTTAATACCCAAGGCTCCCTGTTGCAATCTACCACGTAGAAACCACGAAAAATAAACATTCGCACAGAGTCTTCTCCGGCCATTTATGCAATGCAACATCGCCGATCTAGACCAACTTGTCTGGGTAGGCTTCACATATCATGCCTATATCCGTTCTCGATTACGGACTCTATAGGTACACAACGGGGACTATTCATGTCTACCCGAAGGAACGCCTCAAACTCACCGCAAACTCGCAAGAGCGGGTTTCCCTATGCAAAAGAAGTAGAGCTTCACATGCTCAAGTAGAGAATCGTTACACTAGTGTTCTTCCTTGGCGCCATGGAAATGTAAGCAGATGAAAAGCACCGCAATCTCCTTGCCTCCGTAGTTCCGAAGTCGGTTCGGGATTTGGAGCTCCGAAACTCTGCCGGTGACCGGATCTAGGCTTCTTCTTCCTCCTTTACTCTCCCCTCTCTCTAGACTTAGAAAGAGAACCACTCAAGTGAAATGAGGGTTTCCAAGGCCCAATCCCGAGTATATCCCTGTAGGAACAACCCCCAACCGTTGGATCCCAAAATAAGGAAATGAACGGCTACGATCCGTAGCTGAGATGTAAAACCTGGGCCGAACACGGCCTGCGACACGCCCGTCTCTAGGGTCGTGTCCCTCATTCACTGTCAAAATCAACACGTCTCAAAAAACACACATGCATCTAACACGCCCGTGTTCGACCTGACACGCCCGTGTCAGCCAGTACACACCCGTGTTCCTGGGCGAGTTCCCCCATCAACACAGGACCAACACCAACCCGAGACTCACATGGGTCTTGGACACGCCTGAGTCCTATTTGACACGCCCGTGTCATACCCGAACACGCCTGGGCTCCAGGTCATGTTCAATGTCTCGACACTTCGTCGAGCGCAGTTCATCGACCACCCGACACGGCCTTGGACACGCCCGTGTCCTAGGCCATGTTCCCTGTCTCGACACATCGTCGAGCGAAAATGTCGACTTCCCGGGCCGATCGTTGACACGAGCTCAACACGCCCTGAGACACGCCCGTGTCTCAGGACGTGTTCACTGCTCGACGATCGTCGACTTCAAAATTCATCGACCTCTCGGCCAAATCGTCGACTCGAGCCTGACACGCCCTGGGACACGCCCGTGTCCCAGGCCATGTGCCCCTTGCCAAATTCCAAATTTGGCCCAAAACGTCTCCCATCGCTCTTTTGAGTTTCGGGGCGTTACACTTTGGGTCTTGGAACTAAATCACATACTCTGCATCTCTCAAATTGGTTGATCTCCTCTTGCATTGCAACAATCCAGTGGGGATCTTGCTCTGCATCTTTAATGGATTGGGGCTCAGTTTGAGATATGAAGCAGGCATGCATCAAGTCTTGGTTGAGTTGATACCTTATCTGCACACCAACTGAAATGTCTCCAATCACTTGAGATACATGGTGATCTCTAAGTGTGACAAATTCAGTAGCAGGAGTTGGTTGTTCAATAGCTTGGGGAATAAATTCCTCTTGTGGAATTAAGTTAGCTATTGTTGGCTCTTCACTGATTTGAGTGTCTTCACCTTCACTTTCTTCAGTAATGTGTGGAGAAGGATGGCTAACTGCCTCATTGGTGAAGGTCAGTTCATTTAACTTCTCACACAAATTTGTTTCATGCAAAGAATTATTGGTAGAAGGAATCTTCTCCTTGTAAAACATATTAGTTTCATCAAAAGAAATATGTACAGATTCTTCAATTTTCATGATGGATTTATTAAAGACCCTATAAGCCTTGCTTACTTGGGAATATCTAAGAAAAAATCTCATTTCAGCCTTGGCCTCAAACTTTCTAATGTGTTTCTTATTGTTGTTGTGTATTTAACATAAGCAACCAAAAATTTTTAAAATAATCTACTTTAGATTTCTTTCCTTTAAGTAGCTCATAAGGAGTCTTATTCTTAAGTTTGTGCATAAGACTTTTATTCAATACATAATTTGATGTGCTCGCAACCTCTGCCCAAAAGGATAGGGGCTAATGAGCATCTGCAAACAATGTGCCTGCTGATTCAATCAGGGTTCTATTTTACCTTCCAGTAACCCCATTTTGTTGAGGTGTTCTAGGAGCTGAAAAGCAGTGCCTGATACCTTCCTTCTCACAGAACTCTTGCATTAGAAGAGACTCAAACTCAGTACCATGATCACTTCTGATCAATGCAATTGGAGTAGAGTACTAAATTTGTATGTTCTTGAGAAAATCTGTAAG
Source organism: Platanthera guangdongensis (assembly GCA_039583875.1). Classification (NCBI taxonomy): domain Eukaryota; kingdom Viridiplantae; phylum Streptophyta; class Magnoliopsida; order Asparagales; family Orchidaceae; genus Platanthera; species Platanthera guangdongensis. The sequence goes on from CM077160.1 coordinate 100,159,555, forward strand.
AACCTTGAAGTTATCAGACTTAGATCTCAAAAAGAATACCCAAGTGAATCTAGAGAAGTCATTTACAATCACTAAAGTATAAGATTTCTCTCCTAGACTTTGTACAGCAATAGGGCCAAAAAGGTCCATATGTAGTAAGTACAATGATCTAGGTGAGTCACTTTTGTTTAATGATTTAAAGTTACTTTTAGTTTGCTTGCCTAATTGACAAGCTCTGCAGAGACTTTCTTTCTTGTAGGGGCAAGAAGGCAATCCTCTAACAATGTTGTCCCTAGATAATTTGGCAATGTTTTTCAAGTTTACATGACCTAATCTCATATGCCAAAGGTCATTATTGTTGCTAGTTGAATTAAATAAGCATATTTCTATTTTGGCAGATTTAAAGTTAACTACATAAATATTTCCTACTCTTGTGCCTATCAAAACTACATGATTATCTACAAAAGTAATAATGCATGATGTTTTACTAAATGATACCTGAAAGCTTTCATCACATAATTGACTTATGGAGATAAAGTTGTGCTTCAGTCCACTTACATAGGCTACATTCCTGAAGGTGACAGCTCCAATCTTGACTTTTCCATAGCCTTTAGTCTGACCCTAATTTGAGTCACCAAATATTACTTTTGGTCCTAGCTTTGCCTTGTAATGAGTTAAGTTGGCCTTGTTTCCAGTCATGTGCTTAGAACAGCCACTATCCAGATACCACTGTTGCTCTGTGGTAGGATAGTCTTTCACCTGTAATAAAACAAATTAGTCATTCCTGACCCAGGTTACCTTGGGTCCTTCTCTCTTCACATAACTAAAGCTGGAAATATAAGAATATTCATGTTGGCATTTGCAACCTAAAGGATGATATTTCCTAGGTGGTATGATCCATTGATTAAATTAATTATAGAAAGATCTTGTTTGGTTATATTTTTTAGAAGAATTAAAGTTTATGTTATACTGAATTGCGTTCGACAAATTCAAGTAAGTTCGTCGACCTGAGTTCGACGAATGGGGGTGAGTTTGTTGAACTCCACTCAGAGAATGAGAATATCCATTCTCTGGGCCCCAAAATCATCGATCTCTGGTCGACGAACCATACTGGTTTCGTCGATCGTAGTTTAACGAATTATTATAATAGAAATCTGTGTTCGGAGTTCGTTGACTGGAGTTCGACGAACTGTACATATTTCGTCGATCTGCGTCAACGAAGTCTGTTAAACATTGTTATTGTTAGGATTTTTCTTTTTATTTTCCTTTTCTTATTCTTAGGCTTTGGTTCTGTTTGTTTAACATTGTTATCATTGTCTATATTTTGTTTTCTCTTTTCTGAGACAAATTTTATAGGTATTGTCAATATATTTTTCTGAATCAGTGGGGGTTGGCTTGATGAAACACCTAAGCCCAGCTTATCTTTGAGTCTGGCATTAACTGTGCTTGTGATGTCCATCAACTTGATGCTTCTCCCATTTAGGGATTCTTCAAGTTTCCTAGCCTCAGCTAATACAGATTTAAGTAATATAATTTGTTCATTTGTTAAAGTCAATTCATCTTTTAATTTAATGTTTTCTAAAACAAAGTTTTCTTGATCAATTAACTTTTCCCTAAGTGATTTAATTTCCTTTTTAGAATTTATTAAATCTATACACATGGATTTAAATTCAATTTTAAAATTTTCTGAATTATAATCAAAAGATGATAATACAAGATCAGCTTCTGATTCTGATTCTTCATCATCTGAATGTTCTACTTATTCTTCAGCATCTGATGAGCTGTAAGAGGCATTGATGGCCATGAGGCAGACTTCTCTTGCCTTTGCTTCTTTAACCTCTCCACTGGAGCTAGAGGATGTGGATTCTTCTTCTATATCACTCCAGGTTTTAGCAATAAAGCCCTTCTCCTTCTTTTTATGTTTGCTGGAGGAAGGCCTGTTGTAGTGCTGCTTCCTGGAGTCCTTCTCTCTTCTTCTTTCCTTCTTTTGATTCTCAGGACACTTTGAGATGAAATGTCCTGGCTTCCTGCACCCAAAACATACAATTTCCTTAGTGGGAGTTTTATCATGGCTGGGTTTGTCATCATGCCTGGATGACTTTCTCCTGAAGTCCTTTACCATTTTATAGAATCTCTTAGCTAAGAGACTCAGGAGTTCTTCATTTGGTGATGGAGCTTCAGTTTCTTCAGCAGCTTTAAAAGCTATATTCTGCTCCTTTCTTGCTGGTGGAGGAGTCCTTTGTTCTGCAGCTTCCCTGGACTTGATCAACTGCTCATAAGATTTGAGCTTTCCCAGGAGAGATTCTGTGGAGATCTCATTCAAACTTCTGGCCTCCTTAATTGGCCAAATGCTGGAATCCCATGAGTTGGGGAAGCACATGAGGATCTTTCCATTGATCTCAGTGATAGAAATGTCTTTGTCCAAGGTCTTTAGCTCAATGATAATTGCACTTAATCTATTATACATGTCACCAACAGATTCTGTCTCTTCCTTCTTGAAGTTCTCATACTGGGAGATGATAGTTGATCTTTTATCCTTTCTTTCATCAGCTGAGCCAGCTACCATCTGGTTTAGTTAGTCCCAAATTGCTTTTGCAGAAGTGCATTAACCCACTTTTTGAAATATGTCATCTGACATAGTTTGTGCCAATATGTTCATGGCTTTAACATCTGCAATCTTTGCCTTTTTCTGTGCATCTGTCCACTCAGGTGGTGGAATAGCATATGTGTTTAATGTTGAAGTAGATGTAGCAGCTATTGGTTGAGGAGGACCTGTCAAAATAGAATTATAGATGTCCTCATCAATGGAATTCATATATAGCCATATTCTTGCCTTCCAGATTGCAAATTTATTCAAATTGTAGACTGGAGGTCTGGTGCTTGCATAGTCTTTGTTCTGTGTCATGCTGTGAAATAAATAAAACTAAGATCAGATCTACAAAGGATCTTTTGGTTCAAGGGTTAGCTTGTACAACCAAAGGAACCTGCTCTGATATCAATTGAAAGATGGGGTTAGATCTGATTTACTCTAGAGGGGGTGAATAAAGTAATCTAAATTTTTTATGGCTATTTTTAAAACTATCAGAGTAATGAATAATATATACCAATATTAACAGTAAGATAAAATTGTCTAAGATAAACTAATCTAACACAGCATATAAATATATCACATCACAACTAGCCTATCACAGCCACAGCAAGACCAAAAAGAAAAGGGCAAGCAGACAACACAAGAAATTTTACAGTGGTTCCCCAACCTCGGTACATCCACTCTTCTACCACCCTAGTAGGAATCCACTAGCAGTTTTTTGACCAGGTGACTGCCACCTATGAGCTTTTGATAAGGTGCCCAAAAACCAAATAAACTTTTGAAGGGAGTTAATAAATCCTTTATATAGAGGGGGAGAGAGATTGATGGTGTCTTCTCTTTCTCAAATAACTGAGAAGACATGTGGATTGCTGTTGTCAAGGCTTCTCCAGATCACTTGAAGCCTTTCATATGGTGTAGTAGGTCTTCAGCCATATTATTTATGATGATCCAGGAACTTCTGACTGATAGAGATTAGTTGTCCTTGAAAGCTCCTGGAGTGGAAGTTGAAGAAGGTACTTAATTTGTATTTGTTGTTCTTCTTCTTCTTCAGTAAGATCAAGGAGAAAACGAAATGTTTTCCGCACAGAGAATTTCTGAGAGTTGTTTCTGTGTTCTCTGTATTTCTCTGTTGCTTCTATCTGTTGTTTTTTTCTGTAAATAAAAACTCTTTTATATCTTCAATTAAATTCTCCTTTGAATTTTGAACTCCAATGCATTGAATGTTGATTGCCTGGAGAATGAAATACGACTGGAGAATAATGTTATTAATGAATTTCCCAACTGTCCCAGTAAATCAAGCACATAATTAACCTGATGAAGACCATAATTAATGCTGTCAAATAACGGCTATATTCCGATAATATATGCATTAATTACTCATAAATTACTGCTAAATAATATGGAATAAGGACAGAGATTAAGGGAAATTCTAAGTCTGGAACTTCACAGAAATCGTCGACCAGAGAATAGATTTCGTCGACCTGAGAGCAAAGTTCGTCGACCAGAGAAATCATGTTTGTCGACTAGAGAAAACTTGTTCGTCGACCTGAGATCCAAGTTCGTCAACCTAAGATCAGAAAACTGCATTCTATGAATAACTTACCAATATTGTGGTCAAAGTTCGTCGAGCTGATAACTTGTCTTCGTCGACCTGAGTTCAGAGAAAGTATTCTGAAAGAATGTATTGAAGTTGAAATCTAGACTTCATCGACCTGAGCTCAAATATTGTCGAGCTCTACTCAGAGAATTAACTCTGAGTTTGTCGAGCGGAGCACGACTATCGTCGAGCTGAGTTCGACGAACGTCGAACTCATTTTCTGAACTTGATTTTCTCTAAGTCCTTAGTCTTCTGAAGTCTTCTATTGGCTGGTCCATGTATGGTTGAACTTAATGACTTAGCCTAAATTTCTAGGACTCAAAGACATGACCCTGGCTATACATGGTGGGTCAGACATCCTAATTAGTGAACCTAGCCCAAATCCAACTAGGGATCCAACAAATAATAAGCGAGCGGTGGAGCTTGAAGCGGTTTCCGATTAGAGTGAAGCTGAGCGATGTCTAGAAGGCGTGCGTTCTGAGCCTTTAAATTTCTGTTATCCTCCTACAAAGTCGCTATGTGCGAACGCATCCGATCGGTCGTCTCGGCATCCTGCGAGAAGGCTATCAGTTAACAGGAATTTACACAAGAGTGAAACTAGCAAGGAGTGAAACTGGAAAAGGACAGTTAAAAGGCTTGCCATACTGCCCTGGCTTTGGTCGAGAAGATTGTCAGGGACCGCCTGTAACAGCCCAATTTTTAGCAGCAGGCAACTTTTTGGGTGGCACGGCCTGGGAAACGGGCGTGTCCCAGGGCGTGTCGAGCCTGTGTCGACGATCGGCCTGGGAGTCGACGTTTTTTGCTCGACGATGTGTCGAGAGAAGGCACACGGCCAAGGACACGGGCGTGTCCAAGGCCGTGTCGTGTGTTCGACGAAAGTTCCTCGACGATCGTCAAGTGTCGAGATGTGGTCGTCGAGTGTCGAGATGTGGGTGAACACGGCCTGTGACACGGGCGTGTCACAGGGCGTGTCCCATTGGTACGACGAACTCAGCCCGATGAATTTTGAGCTGGGGCGTGTAGAAGTGTCATGTATGGGCACACGGCCTGGGACACGGGCGTGTCACAGGCCGTGTGAGTCTCGGGAAATTTTGGTACACGGGCGTATCACAGGCCGTGTTAGGCAAAAATTAGGTTTTCTGGAAAATTTATGACCGTCCATTCCTTCAGCCTGGATCCAAGGGCTGAGAGGCCTCCCTTTTTCCTTAAGGCCCTGAATGAGAAGAGCAATCTCATTTCTTACTTGTTCTTCTCTTTCTTCACTTCTAGAGAGAAAGAGAGAGGAATAAGGAGGAGGGGGAAAGGGGGCTGGTCACCGGTGGTGTTGCGGTTTACCGACTAGAGATCCGAGGCCGACATTGCGGAGGAAAAGCTCTTGTGAGTCGTTCAAGCCAATTTCGAGTTCATGGCACCAAAGAGGGCTTCAAGGGTAACAACTTTTCTTCCTAGCCATGTGAAGGCATCCTTTTGGCATATGTTTGTGATTCCCCTACCAAGAGGTGGCTGTTTTGGGGAGTCTTTGTGTGGATGCATGAAATCCCCTTTTGTTGGCATATAGATCCGGAAATGGAGTATGGAATAGGCATGCTGTGTGAAGCCCATCTGGATAGGTTGGTCTGGATTGGTGATGTTGCATATGAACTGGAGAAGACTCCGTGATAAACGTGTAGTTTAAGGAGTCAACGGGTTATGCCTGTGAAAGGTAGTAGCAGGAAGTACTTGAGTGGTAGTCCAGAAAAATATTCGTGTAGGCTTGTGTTATTGGGTCCTACCTGTGAATGAGGCATAGTAAGTAATTGTGTGACCAGGAAATTCCCTTTGTGATGCTTGATGTCGTAGGGTGTCCACCTATGAAGAGAGTAAGAGGAAGTACTGGTGAGCCCAGTAAAGACCCCTAACATTTGTGATATTGCGATGTCCACCTGTGAAGAGAGTAACAGGAAGTACTGGTGTACCAAGGAAAGTGTCACAACCCGCATTTCCTCAACGAGTACCTCGTATCAGAGCAAGAGGAACTACGGGTTATGATGCCACGTCGTGCAGGGGATAACTGCACACGTTCAGGCAACCCTTGACGCTTACTTTGTGAATTCAAGTTCAACAGTTTTATGTAAGAAAATTAGTTCATTTGCTGGCCGTATCCCTCGGCCTTAGGTATCAAAACACATTGTTACGCGGCGGAAATCCTTGGTTTATTTATAATGAGCTCCTATATGCAACCTATAGTGATATTATTATAAGAAATTCTCTTTGTCTACGTTATGTAAAAATACGTTTTAATTGATGAAAACATGTATGCATGAGCTACAATAATAGTTTTGGTAACTTCAAAATACCTAATGCAACCTACCAGAAAACCATCCCAAAAGCAAGTACATTCCATACAAAGGAGTTACATTAGCAGTAGTTCATATTTACATAAAAGAAAATCCACCAAATGGGCGCCAACAAGCTGACACGAACCCATTGGGGCATATATATGTCTGTACAACAAAAGAAGAACTACCTCGCTTTGAATGCTCGGTTAGCTCCCAAGAAACGCCTCCAACCAACCTAGCCGCTCAACCGGCTACAACCTGCACCTGAGGCATTCAAGAAAGAATACCTCAGCAATCAACCAAACCATACAAAAGAGAATATAAATTTCATAATGGATCAAGAAGGGGCTTACCGACCCCATAGCAACGCTTAAGTCAAGAGTGCACAAAACAAGTGCGTACATGTAGAAAACAATGTCATTCCAAAGGATCAACCGCACCAAGTGCGTACTAGTTCTTCAAGTCCTGCTCAAACCGCAGAAACAAAAGGCAAAACACATGCCTATTCCACCATTCATAGAACAAGAACCTACTAGACAAGTGAAGCATAAGCAGCGATTAAGTTCAATTTCACAAGGGTCTTATCGGTGGCGGCCCTAAAGTGGAACGCACCAAACAAAACCAGCCCAAATCGGGGCCAAAGTGGTCTCTCTAACCACAAAAACAAAACCCGGTGGCCACAGGCTGAAACCACACCACCCCTTGCAAAATCCTCACACAAACGCTCTCGCCATGCTTCACGAATTTGCCTCGCAAAACACCCCATAACCCAAGGTAACACGTTTCCTTTCATCGTCCTCACACATAACTCCCAATTGCCAACGTAGAGTGTGAGAAATACATAATCACATGCTTTGTATCAAAAGAGAACTACATGATAGGATTTGATTAACATGAGTACATAGACCACATATTTGGAACACAAGCATATGTTGTTTTAATCAAGGAAAAATCACCTCAAGATGGGTACATGTATAGAACAAATTAGCTACCTGAATTAAGTTAGCATAGGCAAATTGATAATTACATGAATCACAAACCTAAACATAGGGAATTTAACCTAGGGAATTAGCTAATGTTATATGGAATTAACATAGGTAATTTAGCATAGGACATGAGCAAGGTCATCATTTGGATTGATCATAATGTGAAAAGTAGCAAGGTCATAATTTTGGAGTGATCATAAGTTGGAAATTAGCAAGGTCACACATAATTAGCAAGGTCATACGAATTCAACAAGAGGATTGATCATAAGAATTCAACATAAGATCTAAAGCTAGGAAAAAAAATAGAGAATTGAATCAAGTACGAAGATTGGCAAGGGTGGAGGACACCGCTTGCCTGAACCGAGGCGATGCCGCGACGGCTGCTTCTCTTTTTCCTGGCCTTGCTTGCTCCCTTGCTCCCTTGATTTCTCTTGGAGAATGAAGATGAAGAGGAAGAAGATGAAGCTTAATGGGTTCTGTTTCGGCTTATATCCTCCAGAACCGAGCTGAACCGTTCGATGCAGGATCAAGGAAATGAATGGCACAAAAAAAATGGAAAAAGTCGATTTTCGGGCTGGTCACGCCCTGTGTCACGCCCGTGACACAGGGCGTGTACCATAAGCGGTGCCGAAAGGCGACAATTCCATGTTTATCCAGACGGTACACGGCCGGGGTACACGCCCGTGACGGGTCGGTCACGCCCGTGACCTAGGGCGTGTAACCCGTGTCTCGACACCTCGTCGACAGAAAGTGTCGACACTCGACCCAGCCTGACACGCCCTGTGACACGCCCGTGTCACAGGCCGTGTCCCCTCTCTCGACGACTCGACACTCGATACTCGACGCTCGATACTCGCCGATCGACACTCGACACTCGACGAAGCGGGACACGGCCCGTGACACGCCCGTGTCAGGGGGCGTGTACCCCATTCGTCGAGCTCAACTCGACGCAAGAAAAATTCGTCGAGTCCAGGAGGTCACGCCCAGGTCACGGCCTGGGTCACGCCCGTGACAGGGGGCGTGTAGCACAAAAACGACCATTTTCCCCTTTTGTGAAAAATGTTCCTGGGACGTCCTAGACCACTTTTGCCTTAAGCACTTTTTACCCTTTTTTTTGTTTCCTGAACCAGCAACTGATTTTGAGCAACATTCCCCGGGCGCGAAAACGTGCAGGCATTCCCTAAGAGGCCTCACCGAGTCCCTTATTTGGACTACGGTTTGCTGGGGAATCGTGCAACTCGGCAACCAAAACAGCCACTCGCATGCCCGCGGGAAAAACCATGCTCAACTACAATCAAAGCCAACGGAACGCCCATCATGCGTACGTAATTAAAATCTGGGGCGTTACAATCACTCCCCCTAACAAAAAGTTTCGCCTCGAAACTTTTCACAAAACCCAACACACAAGCAAACCAAAACATGAATCCAATCAAACACTAAATCACATACCAGCTTACGGGAACAAATGAGGGTGAGCTGCCCTCATCGTTGACTCGAGCTCCCACGTCGCGCTTTCCACATCCTGATTTTTCCATAACACCTTTACCATAGGAATCTTCTTTTTCCGCAACACACGATCTTGGGAGTCCAATATCCGGATGGGCATCTCCACATAAGAAAGGTTTGGCGCCAATGGCGGCACCACGTCCAACACTTGCGTGTCATTCCGCAGACACTTGCGCAGTTGGCTCACATGAAACACATTGTGAACACCAGGAAAGTTCACAGGTAATTCCAGTTTGTAGGCAGATGCTCCAACTCGCGCAAGAATCTTGAAGGGACCTACAAATCTTGGGTCTAATTTGCGCTCGTTCCCAAATCTTTTAATCCCAACCATTGGGGAGACTTTCAAGAAAACAGAATCCCCCACCGCAAACTCCAATTCCGACCTTCGTCGGTTGGCATACTTTTCATATCGCTCTTGGGCGATTCGGAGCTTCTCCCGAATACCTCGTACTGCAACTTCCATATCCTCGAGCGCCTCTGGCCCCAACAAAGGCCGCTCGCCAACCTCAGTCCAAAAGAGTGGGGTCCGACATCGTCGCCCATATAACGCTTCAAACGGAGCCATTTGCAAGCTTTCTTGATAGCTATTATTATACGCGAACTCCATAAGCCGCAAACGTTCATCCCATGCTCCGCCATACTCCAGAATGTAACATCGAATCATGTCTTCTACAATTTGATTTACTCTCTCGGTTTGGCCATTCGTCTGAGGATGATAAGCTGTGGAGTATCGCAAATCTGTCCCCAAACCCTCTTGTAAACTGCGCCAAAAACAAGAGGTAAAGCGGGAATCTCGGTCTGAAATGATATTCATCGGCACACCATGCAGTCGGATGATCTCGTTCACATAGAGCTCCGCTATTGTCTTCATCGGGTAGTTGACCTTAAAGGGTACAAAATGAGCACACTTGGTCAACCTATCCACGATCACCCACACAGAGTCATGTCCTCGGGGAGATCTTGGTAAACCGGTAATAAAATCCATTGAGATGCTTTCCCACTTCCAGGTTGGAATCTCCAATGGTGTCAACTTGCCACCAGGCTTCCCATGATCAGCTTTCACCCGTTTGCAGGTATGACATTCTGAGACAAATTGCGCTATATCTCTTTTCATTCCATACCACCAGACAATTTGTTTCAAATCACGGTACATTTTTGTTGAGCCTGGATGGTAGGCCATACTTGCGCCGTGTGCTTCCTTACACACCATCTCACGAATCTCCCCAACTGCAGGAATACAAAAGCGCCCACGATACTTTAACGTGCCTGCACCATCAATCGCAAAATCCGGTAATTCACCCTTTTCAGTCCGAAGAGATAAATGCAACAGATCAGGATCATCTTTTTGATGTTGTCTTGTAAGCACCAGCCATGACGGTTCTTCTATTGCCGAATGACTTTGCGGTTCATATCTGCCCACCGTAATATCCATCAACAGAAATTCCTCCACAAGACGGTCGACAGAAAGATGAAATAATTTCCCCGTCTTCCGACTCAAAGCATCGGCCATAACATTCGCCTTCCCCGGGTGATACTGAATGTCCACATCATAATCCGCGACATACTCAAGCCATCACCGTTGGCGCAAATTAAGTTCTTTCTGCGTGAAGACATACTTCAAACTCTTATGATCTGTAAAGATTTTACACTGTGCACCATATAGCAAGTGTCTCCACAACTTTAAGGCAAAGATCACCGCTGCGAACTCCAAATCATGCGTTGGGTAATTCTTTTCATGACTTTTCAACTGCCGAGACCCATACGCAATCACCTTCTTGTCTTACATTAACACACAGCCAAGTCCAACGTGCGACGCATCCACAAACACTTCATACTCTTTTCCTTCCGTCGGCAAGACCAACACAGGAGCGGTACACAATCGATGTTTGAGTTCCAGGAAGGAGGTCTCACACTTGTCATTCCATTCGAATGCCACGTTATTCTGGGTTAATCGTGTCAAAGGTGCGGCCAACGTCGCAAAACCTTCGACAAATCTGCGATAATAGCCGGCTAAGCCCAAGAACCTGCGAATCTCCTTGGGTGTTTACGGTCTTCTCCATTCCATGACCGCAGAAATCTTTTTGGGATCCACTGAAATACCCTGGTGATTAATGACATGACCCAGAAAAGCAACTTGCGGCAACCAAAACTCGCATTTGCTTAGCTTGGCGAATAACCGTTGATCTCGTAAAGTGGCCAATACTAATCGCAGATGCTGTTCATGTTCCTCAGCACTGCGGGAGTAGATAAGAACATCATCAATACACACCACCACAAATTTATCCAAATAGTCCTTGAACACTCTGTTCATCAGATCCATGAAAGCTGATGGTGCATTGGTCAATCCAAACGACATCACAAGGAATTCAAAGTGGCCATGCCTTGATCGAAATGCAGTTCGCGGAATATCAGATTCCCGGACCTTGAGCTGATGATAGCCCGAGCGGAGATCAATCTTCGAAAAGACAGAACTGCCACGCAGTTGATCAAATAAATCATCGATTCTTGGCAGTGGGTACTTGTTTTTAATAGTCACCTTGTTCAGTTCCTGGTAATCGATGCAAAGCCGCATCGACCCATCTTTCTTCTTTACAAATAACACCGGTGCACCCCAAGGTGATGAACTCGGCCGGATAAACCCTTTTGCCAACAAATCATCCAACTGTGTACGCAACTCTGCTAGCTCACGCGGGGCCATCCTGTATGGCGCTTTCGCGATCGGTCGCGTACCCGGCTCCAAATCAATAACAAACTCGACGTCACGATCAGGGGGAAGACCAGGAAGGTCAGTAGGAAAAACATCTGGGAAGTCACGCACAACAGGAATCTCCTCCAAAAGCGGCAAAACAGCACTAGTCCCCACAGCGGAGACAAGACAAGCAAAACAGTCGGAAACAAACAACGTCCGAACACATACCGCCGAAAGCCCTGGAGAATCCTGGCAAGAATCACCATACACACTTCCTGGCTGACCATCATCCTTGACAAAATCCAAGCGCTTCCCTCTGCACTGGATGACGGCGTCATAGCGGGATAACCAGTCCATACCCAGAATGACGTCGAAATCTTCCAAATCGATTACCTTGCAATCAACCCTTGCTATAAAATCCCCCAACAAAATGGGACAATCAAGAAGACCCCAGTCAGCCACCACAGAAGCGCCGGAAGGAAATTTCACCAAAAACGCATTTCCCACTCGCTCTGGTGTCAAATGATATCGATCCAGAAAGGTTCGCGCTACAAATGAATGGGTCGCGCCAGAATCAAAGAGAACACGCGCCCAACAGTTCTTGACCTTAAAGTTGCCTATAAGGTATATATGTTACGCTAAGAACTACACATACTAGGCATACACAAAACGAGAACCAGAGGACTGAATCGAACCTGAGATAACCTGCGGTGATGTATGCGCTTCCTCTGCAGAGACCACATTCAACTTCCCTTTGCCTTTGTCCAAGCGCGGAGGCGGAGGCAAAGCCTGGAGTGGTGCGGGTTGCAACACAGCTTGAACCTGTGGGCACCTTGCGCGCAGATGTCCTGGTCTGCCACACTGGAAGCATACCTTGCCTTTGGCCCAGCAGCGGCTCACATCATGACCTCTTCTCCCACAAAATGTACACTCCAAGTCTCTGGTTGGCGCACCCATCATGGCGTGCACCTGCTCCTTCTTTTGCATCCCCAACCGCTTGAAACATGACTCAAAGGGGTGACCATCTCGGCCACAGAAGCTACATGTCTCCTTGTTTCTCTTCCTTACGTCTGCGTCTTCGGAGCTTTTCCCTCCCACCAGCTTCCTCTTATCCTTCCTCATCAGTTGTCCTCTTTGTTTTGCAGTTTCGATCGCTTCCACCTTCAACGCAGCCTCAACCACAGCAGTGTAACTCGTCGCTCCATAAGCACTTGCGAACTGCTGTACGTCGCTGCGGAGTCCGCTCAAAAACCGCTTGACTCGATCAGCTTCCGTCATCACCAAGCTCGGGGCAAACCGACTGAGCTTGCTAAACTCAATTTCATACTCACTCACTGTGAGTTTCCTCTGCTTCAAGTATAAAAAGTCATTCATCAGGCGGTCCCTTTCCACTGCCGGTAGGAACTTGCGTCGTACCATTTCTTTGAACACTTCCCACGAGCAGCCCGCCCCTAGGCCTTCCTTTTCTCGTAACCACCAACCTTTCGCCAATCCCTTAAGTTGATAGGCAGCAAGCATCACCTTTTGGTCCCCAGTCACACCAGCATACACAAACATTTCTTCTAACGTGATCACCCAGTCATCCAAGATTACGAAGTCTGCTTTGCCGTCATACGTCGGTGGTCCAAGTCGTTGAAACTGCGAGATAAACGTCATCGCAGGAGGAACCACAACTGGGGGTGTCACTGCCACTGAAGGAGTCGAACTAGTGGGGCCTCTAACCATCTCTTGTCCTCTTGGTGCAAGCCCAGACATAGCGGATGACATAGCTTGAAGCTGGGACTGCACCTCCTGCACCTGCCTCGTCAAAGCCTCATTACTTTGGCGAAGACTATCTATCAGCGCATTATTCTGCGCTCCCGAAGATTCACCCTCGGATTGGGGAGTTTGTCTTGTCACTGGACGCTTCGACATCCTAGAAACACGTTCACTCTTGTCAATCTCAAACCCAACAAAACACACAACGGCTATGTACAGACCATACATATAAAAATATGAACATCAACTGCTAACTTGCTTTGGGAGTTTGAGAATGATGGTATGCCTAACCTAAGGATGACTCACCGTCATCCCACTAATTTGTGCCTAACCGTTGGATGCATGACTTGATTTGACCCAAAACCATGAGTGTACAGGTGTCATCATGTAAGTCTTAGCTTGGCACGTTGTGCTCATACAATGTTATGTTATGCGTGCTGTGCTATGCATTCTAGAAAAGGCCTTAATGCATGCCATGAGCGGTCGTACGCATCACAATGCTATGCATCCCATACTACATAGCATTGCATGCAACGAAGAAAAGAAAACGTGCTAGTCGCATCCATGTGGTGAGGTTATGCATCCCATACTACATAACCCTCACATGTTGCCCCTATGGTGGATCCATATACAACCACATATTATGCATCCCATACTACATAATATGCCCTGTATACTTCTGTTCATGCCATGAGTGTAGTGTACGTGCTTCGGCCAAGACATACTGATGGCACCTCGGTGTGTGTATGAAATGATGCTTACACGTACAAAACAAAAAGGAAAGTTTGCCCGACCAAATGTCAAGCAAACCTGGCTCTGATACCAACTGTCACAACCCGCATTTCCTCAACGAGTACCTCGTATCAGAGCAAGAGGAACTACGGGTTATGATGCCACGTCGTGCAGGGGATAACTGCACACGTTCAGGCAACCCTTGACGCTTACTTTGTGAATTCAAGTTCAACAGTTTTATGTAAGAAAATTAGTTCATTTGCTGGCCGTATCCCTCGGCCTTAGGTATCAAAACACATTGTTACGCGGCGGAAATCCTTGGTTTATTTATAATGAGCTCCTATATGCAACCTATAGTGATATTATTATAAGAAATTCTCTTTGTCTAGGTTATGTAAAAATACGTTTTAATTGATGAAAACATGTATGCATGAGCTACAATAATAGTTTTGGTAACTTCAAAATACCTAATGCAACCTACCAGAAAACCATCCCAAAAGCAAGTACATTCCATACAAAGGAGTTACATTAGCAGTAGTTCATATTTACATAAAAGAAAATCCACCAAATGGGCGCCAACAAGCTGACACGAACCCATTGGGGCATATATATGTCTGTACAACAAAAGAAGAACTACCTCGCTTTGAATGCTCGGTTAGCTCCCAAGAAACGCCTCCAACCAACCTAGCCGCTCAACCGGCTACAACCTGCACCTGAGGCATTCAAGAAAGAATACCTCAGCAATCAACCAAACCATACAAAAGAGAATATAAATTTCATAATGGATCAAGAAGGGGCTTACCGACCCCATAGCAACGCTTAAGTCAAGAGTGCACAAAACAAGTGCGTACATGTAGAAAACAATGTCATTCCAAAGGATCAACCGCACCAAGTGCGTACTAGTTCTTCAAGTCCTGCTCAAACCGCAGAAACAAAAGGCAAAACACATGCCTATTGCACCATTCATAGAACAAGAACCTACTAGACAAGTGAAGCATAAGCAGCGGTTAAGTTCAATTTCACAAGGGTCTTATCGGTGGCGGCCCTAAAGTGGAACGCACCAAACAAAACCAACCCAAATCGGGGCCAAAGTGGTCTCTCTAACCACAAAAACAAAACCCGGTGGCCACAGGCTGAAACCACACCACCCCTTGCAAAATCCTCACACAAACGCTCCCGCCATGCTTCACGAATTTGCCTCGCAAAACACCCCATAACCCAAGGTAACACGTTTCCTTTCATCGTCCTCACACATAACTCCCAATTGCCAACGTAGAGTGTGAGAAATACATAATCACATGCTTTGTATCAAAAGAGAACTACATGATAGGATTTGATTAACATGAGTACATAGACCACATATTTGGAACACAAGCATATGTTGTTTTAATCAAGGAAAAATCACCTCAAGATGGGTACATGTATAGAACAAATTAGCTACCTGAATTAAGTTAGCATAGGCAAATTGATAATTACATGAATCACAAACCTAAACATAGGGAATTTAACCTAGGGAATTAGCTAATGTTATATGGAATTAACATAGGTAATTTAGCATAGGACATGAGCAAGGTCATCATTTGGATTGATCATAATGTGAAAAGTAGCAAGGTCATAATTTTGGAGTGATCATAAGTTGGAAATTAGCAAGGTCACACATAATTAGCAAGGTCATACGAATTCAACAAGAGGATTGATCATAAGAATTCAACATAAGATCTAAAGCTAGGAAAAAAAATAGAGAATTGAATCAAGTACGAAGATTGGCAAGGGTGGAGGACACCGCTTGCCTGAACCGAGGCGATGCCGCGACGGCTGCTTCTCTTTTTCCTGGCCTTGCTTGCTCCCTTGCTCCCTTGCTTTCTCTTGGAGAATGAAGATGAAGAGGAAGAAGATGAAGCTTAATGGGTTCTGTTTCGGCTTATATCCTCCAGAACCGAGCTGAACCGTTCGATGCAGGATCAAGGAAATGAACGGCACAAAAAAATGGAAAAAGTCGATTTTCGGGCTGGTCACGCCCTGTGTCTCGCCCGTGACACAGGGCGTGTACCATAAGCGGCGCCGAAAGGCGGCAATTCCATGTTTATCCAGACGGTACACGGCCGGGGTACACGCCCGTGACGGGTCGGTCACGCCCGTGACCTAGGGCGTGTAACCCGTGTCTCGACACCTCGTCGACAGAAAGTGTCGACACTCGACCCAGCCTGACACGCCCTGTGACACGCCCGTGTCACAGGCCGTGTCCCCTCTCTCGACGACTCGACACTCGATACTCGACGCTCGATACTCGCCGATCGACACTCGACACTCGACGAAGCGGGACACGGCCCGTGACACGCCCGTGTCAGGGGGCGTGTACCCCATTCGTCGAGCTCAACTCGACGCAAGAAAAATCCGTCGAGTCCAGGAGGTCACGCCCAGGTCACGGCCTGGGTCACGCCCGTGACAGGGGGCGTGTAGCACAAAAACGACCATTTTCCCCTTTTGTGAAAAATGTTCCTGGGACGTCCTAGACCACTTTTGCCTTAAGCACTTTTTACCCTTTTTTTTTTGTTTCCTGAACCAGCAACTGATTTTGAGCAACATTCCCCGGGCGCGAAAACGTGCAGGCATTCCCTAAGAGGCCTCACCGAGTCCCTTATTTGGACTACGGTTTGCTGGGGAATCGTGCAACTCGGCAACCAAAACAGCCACTCGCATGCCCGCGGGAAAAACCATGCTCAACTACAATCAAAGCCAACGTAACGCCCATCATGCGTACGTAATAAAAATCCGGGGCGTTACAGAAAGCCTCGCTGTTGTTATGAAAAGAATGGGTGTAAGAAATACTCAGGTTGTGTGCCAAGAACAGGATTGGTGAGACCGACCCACGCCTTTGATTAAGCCACGAGTACGTCGTACTCGGTGAAGGAAAGGCAATTTGAGCAACAGGGGGTTGAGGATCCGACCTGCGTTATGTCCATCCGACGTGGACCAGAAAGTGTGGTCTGTTGAAGCGCATAGAAGAGTCTTAGGTCTGCGCGCCATGACACAATGGGGGGCTACGGGCCATCCCGGTGCAGTAAGACTAGAACTCCGGCTGCATGCCATGGAGTAAATGCTCAAGAGAATTACCGTTGGGTTGTGACCCTGATTGATGCAGGGTATATCCTAGAGATTCGTCACGGAGGCCACGATAACGCTTACGACACGATCTACGCTCTCTATTCCACACGCTAATGAAAACGCAGCCACAACAATTATTTTATTTATCGCTCGCGCTAACAATACGGATCGTCGTTCCGCAAATAGATCGAATGTTGGCTATAGGCCAAATTCTTTCCGGCTAAATGGGATAATCTTGATCCCGAACGAGCTTTTGGGTTGTACCAAAATAGATCCACCAAGAACAAAATAATTCGAAAGATGGTAGGATCTATCCCAACAAAAAGAAAGCGAGTATCGCCAATCCTCTTACGAATCTTTTGGAAATCGAAATGAAAAATACCGATCTATTATTTGATTAACCGCGAAGAAAAACAAATCGGAAAATAACGCAAAAATTCATCCACCACAAGAACTATCTAGAGAAAGAAAACTCTTGGTAGAAATTTTCATTACCCCTCTCGGATTTGTAGATCCGAGATGCGTGGATCCACCAAGTTTGATCGCTCCTCCGTTGAAAGTCCGCGGGAAGCGCGCTACAGATGATGAACGTGCTAATCTCCTTCACTTCACGCCGTGGAGGAAACCCCTATCTTCTTCCTTGCAAACAACCTCTCATGCATGGGCCAAAGTATCCTTGGAGAGAGAGGATCTCGGGTGGCCGTGAGCAAGAGGGAGAGGAGAGTAGCCGAGCACTAGAGAGAAGGGGCGGCCGAGATCAAGAGGGAGAGAGGAGATGGCCTTGAGGCCGGCGGTTTGGAGGAAGGAAGAAAGAGGGGGGCGGCGGCTAAGAGAAGAAGAGAGGGAAATTTAGGGTTGGCAAATTCCAAATTTTGATTTCAATTTTATTCTACCATCAAATGAAAAGTTCAAGGCTTTATATAGGCTTACATCTCAAAGCAAATAACAAGTGGCTAAAGGCACACCACATAAAGAAAATGCAGAAATTAAATAATGTTTTTTGTAAAAGAGCCATCATGAAACGGCTATTAGCACACCAAAGCTAAAATATCAAATATGAGTCTTGTTGCGAGGGCGAAGCTTGTAACCATGACCGCTACGACGTCGCACGTCCTTTGCCGGCACATCTTCAACATAGTCATTCCCAAGTTGGCCGTCCTGGTGGCCGTCGTCATCACCGTCGCCATCACCATCGCCATCAATCCTCCGCCGCTCAAAAGGACTCATCTCCGATGAGCGGGCTGAAATATAACGGCGTACGAGGTCCGCGTCAAGAAGATCCACCTGTGCAGCAGAGAGCCAAGAGTCATCCGAAGCCGGACGACCACGCCAACGAACCAAAAATCTGTGAATGTCGCCGTCGGGAGTGGGAAACACATCATCCTGCAAAATCCTGTCAGGCAAGAAATCCGTCCGGGAAAACCTCGGAAAAATGTTACGTGAAGCAAAAAAACAAGTTTCATCATCAATAGACGGCATACCTCCCGTAGATTTCGAAGGAGAAAGCGATCCAGAATTGAGCTCACCCCCACCCCATTAGATTGTATATTGGAATTATTAAACGGAGAGACAGACAGTTCAGGTGGTGGAGCAACAAAAAGCGTTAAATCCGAAATGTTAAACACAGGGGAGATTCCCCAATTAACAGGTAATTCTAACAAATAAGCATTTTCGCCTAATTTATTCAAAATTCGAAAAGGACCGGCTTTCTTGTTCGCTAATTTTTTTATGGTGCCCGAAGGCATCCGTTCAGGGATAAGACGAACCATAACCAAATCGCCAATGTTCAAGGAGACTGCTCGCCTATGTACGTTAGCATTCGATTGATAGATAGAATATTGCTTAGCTAACGTCTTGCCAATATGCTCATGGAGAGTGTGAACGTGTGAAGCAAAGTCCTGTGCAAATTGACTTGACTTAAAAGAAGGCGGTAACGGAACCAAGTCAAGAGGCACTGGCGCCTTATAACCATGCACTATCTCATTCGGAGACAACCCAGTGGACCTGTTCTTAGAATTATTGTACGCTAGTTGAGCATGTGGAAGGATAAGATCCCACGTACCTTTATGTTCGCCCACTAAACAACGAAGTAACCCTCCCAAGCTACGGTTGACAACTTCCGTTTGCCCATCTGTTTGGGGATGATAGGCCGACGAAAACATAAGTTTAGTGCCCATGAGTTTCCAGAGTGTCTTCCAAAAATAACTTGTAAATTTTACATCCCTATCACTCACTATCGTCTTGGGAACATCCCGATGTGCCACGACCTCCTTGAAATACAATTTTGCTACATTTGAAGCATCGTAGGTGTCATTACTAGCGATAAAATAGGCCATTTTGGAGAAACGGTCTACTACGACTAGAATAGAATCTTGACGCCTCAATGTCATGGGTAAACCCAAAAGAAAATCCATGCTGACATCTTCCCATGGTACCGACGGAATCGGAAGTGGAGTGTAAAGACCCGCATTGGTCTTGTTTCCCTTTGCTAGTTGACAAATACGACAACTTCCTACGATTTTGTTGACCATGGGTCTGAGGCCCGGCCAAAAGAATTTATCCTCTACGAGTGTTATCGTTTTGTCTCTACCAAAATGTCCGTCTAACCCTCCGCTATGTAATTCCCATATGATAAAATGTCGTAATGACGAGCGGGGAATACATAGTTGCAAATGTTTAAATAAGTATCCGTCACGGATATAGTACGCCGAAATGGTGGTAGAGGAATTGTCCTGAGCGGCGAAATAAATTTTCTTAAAGTCTGGGCATTGGACATATTCATCTTTAATCCTCTCAAATCCTATGACCGACACTTCAATGGTAGTTAGTAATAAGGTGACCCTACTTAATGCGTCCGCCACACGATTTAATGTACCCTTCAGATGCTTGATAATGAAAGTGTACTCCTGTAGGTACGAGATCCATTTAGCGTGTCGTGGGCTAATCTTATTTTGAGAATTAACAAATTTGAGGGCCTCATGGTCCGATAATATCACGAATTCTTTTTATATAAGGTAATGTCGCCAATGTTGGAGACAACGAATCACGGCATAGAATTCGCGATCATAATTCGAATAGTTTAACTTTGGGCCGGCTAGTTTCTCGCTAAAATATCCTAGCGGATGTCCCTCTTGACTTAACACTCCTCTGATTCCTATCCCCGATGCGTCGCATGAAAGTTCAAACACTTTACTAAAATCCGGTAATCGTAGTAAGGGGGCTTCAGACATCTGTTCCTTAATCATTTGGAAAGCACTAGTGGCCGCTTTAGTCCAACTAAATTCTCCTTTCTTCATACACTCAGTGATGGGTGCCATAATACTACTAAAATTCCGAATAAATCTTCGGTAAAACGTGGCCAACCCGTGGAAACTTCGAACTTCCCTTATATTCTTGGGTTCCGGCCACTCTTTAATTGCTTGAACCTTCTTTGGATCCACATGAATGCCATCTGAACTCACAATGTATCCTAAGAACTCTACAGAAGATACACCGAATGCGCATTTTTTTAGATTAATAAATAAATTCTCTTTGCGCAATGTGGTAAGGATTGTTCTTAGGTGAGTTTCATGATCCCCCGGAGAGATGCTAAACACCAAAATGTCGTCGAAATAGACCACTACAAATTTTCCCATGTAGGGTTTAAAGACTTGGGTCATCAATCGCAAAAACGTACTAGGTCCATTGGTAAGTCCCTCTCCAAGCACTAGCCATTCATATAGTCCATCCTTAGACTTAAATGTCGTCTTCCATTCGTCTCCCTTCCGTATTCGTATTTGATGATAACCGCTCTTAAGATCCAATTTAGAGAACACGGCAGCTCCTGATAACATATCTAGTAAATCATCCAAGCGGGGAATGGGGAACCGATACTTGACAGTTATTTTATTTATAGCCCGATAATCGACACACAATCGCCACGTTTTATCTTTCTTCGGGACTAACAAGGCAGGGACGACACAAGGACTTTTACTATGACGTATAAATCCTTTCGCTAACAAATCTGAAATTAATTTTTGCAACTCCTCATGTGAGGAGGGGTTGAGGCGGTAATGGGGCTGATTCGGCAACGAAGAACCCGGGACAAAATCTATCTCATGTTGGATATCACGCATAGGTGGCAACTGAGGTGGTAAGTCCACCGGGTATACATCCTTATACTCTTCTAAGAGAGTTCGAAGGGATAACGGGAGGCTCACTAACGAAGGTGCATCCTCCTTAGCTTGTAGACAAACTAGAGCGTAGATAACGCCATCCATGAAAGTCTCACGCTCTAACTCTTTCCTACTTATCAGACTTATCGTTTTCTTTTATACCGGCACAATGGTATCTTTGGACGCAGGTGACGGATCCTTGGGCGGCTATGGTTTCAATACAATGGTCTTACCATTGAATTTGAACTCATAAGTATTGGCCCTTCCAAAATGGGTCACGTCATAATCATAAAGCCAAGGTCGTCCTAGTAATACATGACACACGTCCATGGGGATGACGTCGCACCACACTTTATCAACGTAGTTTTTCAATGTTAGTGTCACCAAGCATCGCTTAAAGACCGCTATTGACGTCTTGTTTACCCACGCGATTTTATAAGGATGTGGGTGCGGATCGGTAACTAAATGCATGTGTGCGATGGCGTTCTCCGAAACGACGTTCATGCAACTACCGCTATCAATAATTAATTTGCACCATTTTTCACCGCACTTAAAATATAAGGTAAATATATTTGTCCGGTTAAACTCGTCCAACGCTCGCGGTGTGGCCAAAATACATCTCATCACCATCATGTAAGAATCGTCCTCAATGTCACTCGGCTCGGCATCAGATTCTTCTCCCGCTCCATAGACGATATCGGCAGGCTCAGACGTGGAGTCTAATAGGGCTAACAGTTTGCTCTTCGTGGGGCACTCACTAGAATAGTGCCCTTGGATTCCGCAAGAATAACACGTGGCATTAGTCTTGCTGATTCGTCCTATTGGTACTCGCTCACCGGTGGCATTCCGGTTATTCCTAGCGGTAATAATAATGGACTCCGAATCCGTCGATCGATACTTTCCCTTGTCTCGCGTGGAGGAAGATGGATGCGGTCCTAAGAGGGATTTTCCCTTCTGAAAGTTTCGTCCTTTGGTTTTGTAGGCGTTGTGTTTTTCAATATCCAAGACGTCATTGAACGTGGTGTTAAGGTCCGTGTGACCATAACGCAAGAGCTTGCCTTAAATGTCCGGGTTGAGTCCCTTACGAAATCGGGAGAGTGTGATTTCGGGCATCTCACGAACATCACAACGCACCAGCATATCCTTAAGTTGTCCCATGTATTCTGCTACCGAAGCGTTACCTTGACGAAGGGAGGCTAAGTCATCGAACATTTGGGTCCGGTAATAAGTGGGAACATATTGGTCGTGTAGAAGTGCTTTCATGGCAGCCCACCCAATTGGGGGTGCTCCATTAACCGTACCTAATCGTCTCTCTTCATTCAACCAGTATGTCTTTGCCCTTCCTAGTAGTTTCATCCGTGCAACCTTCCCTTTCTCAGTGTCCGTCAGGTCGTGCCATTCAAAATAGCACTCGATTCTCATGATCCAGTCTAGGAATAGTTGGGGCTCTCTCATACCATCATATGAGAGTGAGTCTATTTTAACGGCCCTAGTTACGTCGAACTCATAATGACCTCGAGGTGGGTACTCATCGTCCTGATCACGTGGATGATTTTGTCTTTCCTCTCGCTGGTTGACGGCCGGGGGTTGGGGGCCCGGTCGGTTTCTTCCAACGTCGTTGTTTCGGGGCACCGCTTGATTTACAGCGAGCCATTCAATTAACTGTGTCAGTGCGTCAAACCTAGCGTTAAACTCTTCTCGTAGCTCGGCGATCGTGGCCGGAGCATGCTCATCACCTTGGTTGTTTGCCATGTGTGAGGTGGAGGAAAGATATTTCGTGCCCAGCCTAGTGCGCATGAACGAACGGGACAAACAACGATTTTGTCCTGATTTAAATTACGCGTTTGAAGTTTTTTGACACTAAACAAGTGAGCAACGGGAAAAACTTTTTCATACTTTTTTTTCTTAAAAAATGAGGAGAAAATTCAGATTTTTTTTTGTAATTTTATGCAAATTTTTTTTTTTGTTTTACTAATTGCAGCCCAACTATGTATTGTTTTGAAAAACAAAAATTCAGATTTGATGTGAATCGTAGTGGAAGTGCACACCCTAGCGAACGAGGATAACCCTTGGTAAAAATAAAGGATGGTGTCGATTGGGAAATCAACACAACCTCGCTTTGATACCAAATTGATGCATGGTATATCCTAGAGATTCGTCACGGAGGCCACGATAACGCTTACGACACGATCTACTCTCTCTATTCCACACGCTAACGAAAACGCAGCCACAACAATTATTTTATTTATCGCTCGCGCTAACAAAACGGATCGCCGTTCCGCAAATAGATCGAATGTTGGCTATAGGCCAAATTCTTTCCGGCTAAATGGCATAATCTTGATTCCGAACGAGCTTTTGGGTTGTACCAAAATAGATCCACCAAGAACAAAATGATTCGAAAGATGGTAGGATCTATCCCAACAAAAAGAAAGCGAGGATCGCCAATCCTCTTACGAATCTTTCGGAAATCCAAACGAAAAATACCGATCTATTATTTGATTAACCGCGAAGAAAAAAAATCGGAAAATATCGCAAAAATTCGTCCACCACAAGAACTATCTAGAGAAAGAAAACTCTTGGTAGAAATTTTCGTTACCCCTCTCAGATTTGTAGATCCGAGATGCGTGGATCCACTAAGTTTGATCGCTCCTCTGTTGAAAGTCCACGGGAAGCGCGCTATGGATGATGAACGTGCTAATCTCCTTCACTTCACGCCGTGGAGGAAACCCCTATCTTCTTCCTTGCAAACAACCTCTCATTCATGTGCCAAAGTATCCTTGGAGAGAGAGGATCTCGGGTGGCCGTGAGCAAGAGGGAGAGGAGAGTAGCCGAGCACTAGAGAGAAGGGGGCGGCCGAGAGCAAGAGGGAGAGAGGAGATGGCCTTGAGGCCGGCGGTTTGGAGGAAGGAAGAAAGAGGGGGGCGGCGGCTAAGAGAAGAAGAGAGGGAAATTTAGGGTTGGCAAATTCCAAATTTTGATTTCAATTTTATTCTACCATCAAATGAAAAGTTCAAGGCTCTATATAGGCTTACATCTCAAAGCAAATAACAAGTGGCTAAAGGCACACTGATACGGTAGTGGGCAAGTGCTTTGCCAGAACACCAAGAATATGCCCCGAGTGCACGGACCATTGGGCCGGGTAGCGGACGGTTGTGATGGTATGTGTGTGTGAAAGCACATTATATGAGATATATTGCCATGCTTGTGATATGATATGCCTGCAGGGAAGATTACCGCTGCCCCGAGAAAAGGGGTAGGGTCGTTATAATTTGGTCAGCTGAATGTTGATCGTTGCTTTTGTTTGCCACCGTTGGGTGGATTGTCTCTGTACAGGTGATGGAGAGCCAAGCGAGACGCATAAAGGTTAAGGTCCTTGCGGTTGCTGTTGCTGCTACTGCTAGCCCTCGAAGGCTATTTGGAAATGCATGTTGTGTTTTCTTTTATTGTGGCCGGCCTGCGCGCCAATGTTGGGGCCACTGTTTGAAAGCCTTGTAAGGCCATAAGGCCAACGATGTTTACATGTTGTAAGACATTCCTATATGCTATAAAATGTGGTGTTTTATGTGTTGGACATTCAAAAGAGGAGTTCAAGTGTATAGGCTTCCGCTAGAATGCTTTGTGTTAGGTGCGCTGCGTTACTCTGGTATCATCCCGTAGCTTCATCGTCTGTTTTGTGGTATATGTTGTGGGGCCCCGGCCGGACCTTCTAGTATATAGTATATGAACGGATGGGGTTGTTACATTTTTGGTATCGGTTGTTTTGATCTTTCCCTCTCGAAGTCGTGGTCGACTTCTTTTGTGGGGTGGCGAGCACGTGTTTGTGCAAACCAAGTTATGTGATTGAACTCCTGAATGTCCATGATAGGAATGAAAATTTGTGTGTTTGAGGAACTTGCGTGTTCCTATTTTGTGTTGTTTACTTGTGTAAGACCGCTAATGTGTGTCTTGTCCACCTTTAGGTGACACGGAGTGGAGCTGGGCAGTCTGAGCCCCAGCATTCTGATGAAAGTACGGCACCAGCCGCGGTGCCTACACCTCCACTATCTGTGGAACATGTGTGTTTAGTTGCTGAGGCTTTGTTTGCCCTTATCCAAGTCGAGCCACTTAGGCAGGAACAAGTTGTTGTGAGGCCAGAACAGGTGGTGGCAAGGCCTGAACCTGTAGTGGATGTGGTTCCTCGAGTGGCTGAGAAGCAGCTGACGCGGTTTATGAGTTTCCATCCGCCTACATTTTCGGGAGCGAGAACTCCTACGCAGGCTGAGGATTGGTTAGCACGCGTCAAGCGAATCATGACGGCGATTGGAACTGCGGAGCATCAGAATGTCACGTTAGCTACCTTCCTGCTTGAAGGAGAAGCTAGATTGTGGTGGGATGAGATGGAGTTGTATCACTTGGTGGGTCGTCCTTTAACACAAGTATCCATGGAAGAATTCTCCCGACTCTTCCTCGCGAAGCACCTTCCTGCGGCTCAACGGATAGCCATGGAAAATGAATTCCAAAGGTTGAAGCAAGGTGATGGCAGTGTTGACGCGTACCTGCATAAGTTTACTTGCTTAGGGCGGTATGCGGGTGCTATTTTTGCTGATGAGCAAAGGAATACCAATCGGTTCTATGAAGGACTGAGGGACGAGCTGAGGTTCTTGGTTTCGAGTTCTGTGAACCAAAGCTTTCAGGCGTTGGTTGACACTGCGAGCGTGCTGGAAAAGGATATGAAGAGGGTACAGGGGAAGAGAGCTTTGGCTGTGACGCAACAGGAGTGGAAGGTGCCCCGATTTGGGAATCCATTTTATAAGAAGATATGGGGCAAGAAGTCCAAGACAAGTGGATAAGCTCCTTCATCAGTTGCAACGGGAGAAACATTGGGGGCTACGTCAAAACCGGATACTCGTATCTGCTATAATTGTGGCCGGGTGGGGCATATTGCTCGAGATTGTCGGGTACCGCCAAAGAGTGAAAAGAAGGCGGGAGCGTCCTATGTGGAAAAAGGAAAGGCGGTGGTGGATTCCTCTGCCTCGCAGGCGCAGCCCCGGGTCTATAATCTTGGCCTGCAGGAGGCCATCAAGCAGAGTGACGTCGTCACAGGTATGAGTTTAGTTTTGCATAGTATCGTGCTTGTATACTTTACTTCATGCATATGTTTGTGGTCTGTGTGTTTGACATGATTGTCACAGGCTTTGTGATGATTCGGGACACGCTGGCGCGAGCACTGTTTGATACGGTTGCGTCGCATTCTTTTCTATCTAGCGAGTTTATAGCGCGGCTTGGGATACCTAGTCGTGTAAAAACAGATAGCGTTAGAGTGGTGTTGCCGAATGGTTGTTGGATGCTTGCCGATTAAGCTTGCGATATGGCGGTTCAAAAAGGAAGTCGGGATTTCAATTTGACTGCTTCTGTATTGCGGATATCGGAATTTGACGTGATTTTTGGGATGGATTGGCTTGCGGAGCAGCATGCCTTGATTGATTGTCAGTCCAAAGAGATCACGTTGGGCCAAAATACCGAATAAGAGACAAAGTTCGCGGGTATGCGAGGAGGTGGAGGGACGTTGATGTCTGCACTGTAGGTAGTCAAGGCTGTTCGGAAGGGTGCGGAGTGTTACTTCGCACTGATTCAGGCTGTTGAGCCTAAGGCCAGTGTGTGTGACGTTCCGATTGCGGTAGAATTTACAAATGTGTTTCCCACGGATTTCCCTGGGCTACCACCCCAGCGGGAGATTGACTTCACGATCGAGTTGGTGCCAAGTGCGAAACATGTGGCCCGCTCGCCATATCGCGTCGCGCCGAAAGAGATGGCTGAGTTGAAGATCCAACTACAAGAATTGCTGGAGCAAGGTTATATACGCCCAAGTATGACACCTTGGAGCGCGCCTGTGCTTTTTGTAAAGAAGAAAGACGGTGGGTTGCGGTTATATATTGATTACCGTGAACTAAATAAGCTGACCGAGAAGAATAAATATCTGATACCCCGGATTGATGAGCTATTCGATCAGCTGGTGGGCTCTACCGTCTATTTGAAGTTGGACCTGAAATCTGGGTATTACCAGTTGAGAATTCGGGAAGGTGACATTCCCAAAACCGCATTTGGAATGCATTATGGGCACTATGAGTTCACAGTCATTCCCTTTGGACTGTGTAATGCGCCATCGGTGTTTATGGATTTAATGCACCGCACGTTCCGAGAGTACTTAGATCTGTTTGTGATAGTGTTCATTGATGACATCCCGGTGTACTCGAAGTCGAAAGCTGAGCATGAGACTCACTTGCAGTTGGTGTTGAATACGTTGAGGCAAAATCAGCTCTATGCCAAGTTCTCAAAGTGCGAGTTTTGGCTACCGTCGGTGGCTTTTCTTGGCCATGTGGTGAGTGGAGCGGGCATTGCTGTAGATCCAACGTAGATAAAGGCCATAGAAGAGTGGCCAATTTTATCTTCAGTGTCCGAGGTCAGGAGTTTCCTTGGACTTGCGGGCTACTACCGAAGATTTGTGAAAAACTTGTCGCGGATTGCTTTGCCGCTAACCACGTTGACGCAAAAAGATCAGAAGTTCGTTTGGACGCTAGAGTGCACACGCGCTTTTGAAGAGCTGAAGGTTCGGTTGACCACGGCGCCGATGTTGTCTTCGCCAAGTGGGACCGATGGATTTGTGATTTATAGTGATGTCGCGGGGAGTGGCTTAGGTTGCGTTCTTATGTAAAATGGAAAGGTAATTGCTTATGGCTCATGCCAGCTGAAGGTGCACGAGTGAAATTATCCTGTCCATGACTTGGAATTAGCGGCGGTGATTTTTGTACTCAAGTTGTGGCGGCACTACCTTTATGGAGTGAAGGTGGAGATCTATACAGATCATAAGAGCCTAAACTACCTATTGGAGCAGAAAGACTTGAACATGCGACAATGAAGGTGGTTGGAGTTCCTATGGGACTACACTTTTGAAATTCACTATACTCCCGGGAAGGGTAATGTTATCGCGGATGCATTGAGTCGGAGGATTCCGGCTAGAGCGAATTGGTTACAAAGGCATGATGAACATCTTATCCAGGAACTGGAAGCGTTAGAGATATATTGTGTTGATAAAAATGTCACTGCCAATGCATGTTTGAACTATACTGAGGTGCAATATGACCTTGCGGACCGAGTTCGACGAGCAACGGAGTTGGATGAAGATCTCTTACGCTTTGTTAACGAAGGTCCAGAAGGCAAATTCGCCTGGAATGACGGTCTTTTGCGAAAAGAGGGTCGTTTGTGCGTCCTGAATGTGGGTAAATTGAGGAAAGAACTGATGTATGAAACACATTATACAAAGTATTACATTCACCCCAGGAGCACAAAGATGTTAAACGATATGAAAAAGCTATTCTAGTGACCAGGGATAAAGAGAGATGTTGCCCTCTATGTGTCCAAATGCCAAACATGTGCGATGGTGAAGGCGGAATGCTAAAAGCCAGGAGGTTATTTGAAGTCGCTGCCGATCCCAGAATGGAAATTTGATGATATTTACATGGATTTTGTGCACGGGTTGCCGAGATCGCAGCGAGGAAATGATTCCATTTGGGTGATTGTTGACCGGCTAACGAAAGTGGCACATTTTCTCCCGAACAGGAGGGATGATTCAGTCGAAAGTTTGGCAAACTTATATGTTGACGAGATTATACGGCTTCACGGTGTTCCTCGGAGCATCGTCAGTGATCGAGATGGGGGATTCACGTCAAATGATTGGAGGCTAGTTCACCGACTGTTGGGCATGAAGTTGACTTTCAGTACGGCCTTTCATCCCCAAACGGATGGCCAAACTGAACGTACCAACAGAACGATGGAGGACATGCTCCGTATGTGCGCCCTCGACTTCCGAAAGAGATGGGAAGATCATCTCTATATGGTGGAGTTTACGTATAATAACAGCTACCAGGAGAGCATTGAAATGGCACCATATGAAGCTTTATAAGGAAGGAAGTGTCGTACTCCCTTGGCTTGGGTAGAAGCGGGCGAAGCTCGAATTTATAAACCACATGAGGTTGATGAAGCAAACTCAACCATACAAATTATTTTATTCGAGAGAAGCTACTGATTGCTCAAGATCGACAAGCTAAGTACTACAACGCCAAGCACCAGAATGTGGAATTTTCGGTTGGCGATTGGGTCTACTTGAAGATCAAGCCCTTCAAAGGTGTCTCTAGGATTCGACGGTTTAAAAAGTTGAGTCCACGATATTTGGGTCCATTTGAAGTGGTTGAGCGAGTTGGAGAAGCGGCTTATCGGCTAGCTCTGTCGGTAGACTTGGGTGGATTACATGATGTATTTCACATCTTGGTGCTTCGGAAAGACGTTAAAGATCCAACTCAAGTGATCGTGGATGATCGTGTGCCGGTGGAGTATGGGCTAACAACGAGAGTTAGACCCAGTCAGATCGAGGATCGAGCCGAGAAACAGTTGCGGAACAAGACGGTTGGCATGGTGAAAGTCTGGTGGGACAACTGCGGCCGTGAGGAACTTACATGGGAGCGAGAGCAAACCATGCGAGAAGAGTTTCCCGAACTGTTTCTGTAATCCGTGGCGAGCATATTGTGTTGTAACATAAAACGTTTAATGTTATAACTTTTTGGTTGTTGATTGCTTGTTGCCTTCCTGTGTCTGAATTTCGAGGACGAAATTTTTTTGTAGGAGGGGACGGTTGTAACAGCCCAATTTTTAGCAGCAGGCAACTTTTCGGATGACACGGCCTGGCACACGGGCGTGTCCAAGGGCTTGTCAAGCCTGTATCGAAGATCGGCCTGGGAGTCGACATTTTTCGCTCGACGATGTGTCGAGAGAAGGCACGCGGCCAAGGACACGGGCGTGTCCAAGGCCGTGTCGTGTGTTCGACGAAAGTTCCTCGACGATGGTCGAGTGTCGAGATGTGGTCATCGAGTGTCGAGATGTGGGTGAACACGGCCTGTGATACGGGAGTCTCACAGGGCGTGTCCCTTTGGTTTGACGAACTCAGCCCGATGAATTTTGAGCTGGGGCGTGTCGAAGTACCATGTATGGGCACACGGCCTGGGACACGGGCGTGTCACAGGCCGTGTGAGTCTCAGGCAATTTTGGGATTTTTTCAGCCTGACGAACACGGCCACAGACACGGGCGTATCTGAAGGCGTGTTGTGGACACGGCCCATGATACAGGCGTGTCACATGGGCGTGTCACTGGTTTGGATAAGTCAGTCGAGCACCGCTTGAGGCACACGGCCTGGGACACGGTCGTGTCACAGGCCGTGTCAGGCAAAAATTAGTTTTTCTGGCAAATTTGTGGTCGTCCATTCCTTCAGCCTGGATCCAAGGGCTGAGAGGCCTCCCTGTTTCCTTAAGGCCGTAAATGAGAAGAGCAATCTCATTTCTTACTTGGTCGTCTCTTTCTTCACTTCTAGAGAGAGAAAGAGAGAAGAAGAAGGAGGAGGAGGAAAGGGGGCTGGTCACCGGTGGTGCTACAGTTTACCGACTAGAGATCCGATGCCAACATTGCGGAGGAAAAGCTCTTGTGAGTCGTTCAAGCCAATTTGGAGTTCATGGCACCAAAGAGGGCTTCAAGGGTAACGACTTTTCTTCCTAGACATGTGAAGGCTTCCTTTTGGCATATGTTTATGATTCCCTCACCAAGAGGTGGCTGTTTTTGGGAGTCTTTGGGTGGATGCATGAAATCCCCTTTTGTTCGCATATAGATCCGGAAATGGAGTACGGAATAGGCATGCTATGTGAAGCCCATCTGGACAGGTTGGTCTGGATTGGTGATGTTTCATATGAATCGGAGAAGACTCCGTGATAAACGTGTAGTTTAAGGATTCAACGGGTTATGCCTGTGAAAGGTAGTAGCAGGAAGTACTGGAGTGGTAGTCCAAGAAAATATCCATGTAGGCTTGTGATTTTGGGTCATACCTGTGAATGAGGCACAGGAAGTACTGGTGTGACCAGGAAAGGCCCTTTGTGATGCTTGATGTCGTAGGGTGTCCACCTGTGAAGAGAGTAACAGGAAGTACTGGTGCGTCCAGGAAAGACCCCTGACATTTGTGATATTGCGGTGTCCTCCTGTGAAGAGAGTAACAGGAAGTACTGGTGTGCCCAGGAAAGACCCATTATTGTTATGAAAAGAATGGGTGTAATAAATACCCAGGATGTATGCCAAGAACAGGATTGGTGAGACCGACCCGCGCCTTTGATTAAGCCGCGAATACGTCGTACTCGGTGAAGGCAAGGCAATTTGAGCAACGGGGGTGGAGGATCCGACTTGCATTATGTCCGTCCGACGTGGACCAGAAGGTGTGGTCTATTGGAGCGCATAGCAAGAGTCTTAGGCCTGCGCGCCATGACACAATTGGGGGCTACGGGCCATCCCGGTGTAGTAAGACTAGAACTCTTGTTGTACGCCATGGATTAAATGCTCAAGAGAATTACCGTTGGGTTGTGACCCTGATACGGTAGTGGGCAAGTACTTTGCCAAAACACCAAGAATGTGCCCTGAGTGCACGGACCGTTGGGCCGGGTGGCGAACAGTTGTGATTGAATGTGTGCATGAAAGCATATTATATGAGATATATTGCCATGCTTGTGATATGATATGCCTGCAGGGAAAGTTACTGCTGCCCCGAGAAAAGGGGTAGGGTCGTTATAATTTGGTCAGCTGAATGCTGATTGTTGCTTCTGTTTGCCACCATTGGGTGGATTGTCCCTGTACAGGTGCTGGAGAGTCAAGCGGGATGCATAAAGGTTGAGGTCCTTGCGGTTGTTGTTGCTGCTACTGCTAGCCCTCGAAGGCTATTTTGAAATGCTTGTTGTGTTTTCTTTTATTGTGGTCGGCCTGCGCGCCAATGTTGGGGCCACTGTTTGAAAGCCTTGTAAGGCCATAAGGCTAACGATGTTTACATGTTGTAATACATTCTTATATGCTATAAAATGTGGTGTTTTATGTGTTGGACATTCAAAAGAGGAGTTCAAGTGTACAGGCTTCCGCTAGAATTCTTTGTGTTAGGTGCGCTCCGTTACTCTGGTATCTTCCCGTAGCTTTATCGTCTGTTTTGTGGTATATGTTATGGGGCCCCGGCCGGACCTTCTAGTATATAGTATATGAACGGATGGGGTTGTGACACCGCCAGCGTCTTCTTGAGAACATCAGACTTCTCTCGCTCTGCTGCCAGACCCATCTCAGCTTCCTTCCACTTCTTATTGTTGAAAATGAGGCGGCGTGAGACTCGGTGCGAGAGCTCCATGGCACAAAATTGTGCTTGGGCGGTCGTCAAGATGAGGTATCGCGATGAATCGTTATCAAAGGGCTCAATCCCAATGCCGCCATAGAGACCATAGCCGAGAGAGAAGGCGTGGCTACTGGGAGGGTGCCGCTCCATCCAGGAGGGAAGGAGAGTGGACACCGACACTCGGTTCGAGTCATTTTCCTATAGTAGGACCGGGTCGCCGGCAGCGTCTTTTACCATAGGCCCCATATTGTAGTTTTGATGCGAGGAGGGGGCTGGGCGACTGGAGGAGTCCATTTTGCAAGGAGGAAGCTCGATGGATTGAGCTAAAGTGGTGGCGGTTCTGTCGAGTAGTGTCGTCTCGCAAGAAGGCGAGACAGCTCGGGGGCGAGGCGATTGCGATTCTTCCACTGAAATGGGGGTTAGAGATCCTGACATCTCTTTCCTTTCCTTTGGGGCAATTCCATTTTTCCCTTTAGGGAGAGACACCACCTTCTTGATCTTTTTCTTGGGACTGTGCCGAGAAGGAGCGGCCTCATCTCCGGGTCTTTTCTTGGGGGCGAGGGTCAATGATTCCTTCGTCGCCTCTGCTGCCATACTGGCGAGGGCGGGACCTTTGTACATCCCTGCATTACTCAGGTAGAGGGGATGGATGGAGATAGTCCTCTCTCCTGAACAAGAAAATGGTTAGAACGAAATAAGGGGGTAATAAACATAAAAATAAGGGAGCGCGAGTGTACCTTCACCGGGAAAGTCGGTAAGGAGCGAGTCGAGATCTCGCCTTAGGAAGTTGACTTAAAAATTCTTTCCCGCGAAGAACTCGCAGAGGGATTTTTCCACGCCCCCAACCTTGGGGGTCTCTTAATATATCTCGGCAGGAGATACTGGGGCGAGTGGAACGCCTCCCAGATTCCCGCAGATGAAGATGACGCGGGTGATCCAATGGTGATTTTTGTTGGGGGTCTCGCATACCTTTAAGCCTTAGCCGGTGAAGTACAAAATGTCGTCATTTTTGGCGTGGTAGATGAATAGTTTGCGGAAGATGGTGAGGCTAAACTTGATGCGCTCGCGGCGTATGTAACTGTCGAATGCAACCAACACTAAGATGGCGTTCGGGTTGAGCTGCGCGGGGACAGCCCCAAAATATTTTCAAACCTATTTTACCCTTGGCCAAAGGGGGAGTCTCAGCCCCAACTCGAAGTGCGAGATGAGAAAAGAGAGTTCGCCGGGATAGAAAGTATTGATCGACTCGTCGACCTTCTGCGGCCGAGACTCAGAACACTCCACCAGGAACTCGCGGGTGAAGCGGCTATAGTCTTCATCTGAGATTTTGCCTGGGGGAAAATCATGGTCGGTGAATCTCCTACCGCAATGGATGCGACCCTTGCCCTCTTCAGCTTTCTTCTTTCCCATAGTAGGCGAGACAACAAAAGCAGTGGGAGGTAGAAAAGAGGGTAGGAGGCGAGAAGAAGCAGACGAGAGGAAGCAAGCGAGAGGAAGCAGGAAAGAATCTTGGATTTAAGAAGTAGCAGCAGGAGACAGCGCGGGCGTGAAACATTTAAATCTAGAGGGGGAATTTATAGCGGATGGAGAGAGTGGAAAAAATGGGCGGGAAAATGTGAAGGGGGAAGTCGAAGGGGCAACCCGATGATTCGTTTTCCCTCTCTCTCTCTCTCTCTCCTGACCTCGAAGCGCGAAATTCGGTGATGATCTTTCCAATGAGCCAAAATGAAAAGAAAAACGTACAATTAGCACAGCTATAATAAAAAGCCCAGCATGAAGGAGGTTAATAGAATATCATCATTAATTATTTTGTTCCGCATGAGGCGGGCATCATATTAACGGGACTTAAAATAATAAGTTATGATTATTGGTGTGACAGTAAATTGATAGAAACCACAGACTTATAAAACATAATTACATAAGCGAGACGATTGAATAATCGAGACGGGGTGGATGGTCTTCAATTCTTGTGCCACCTCCAACGACCTCCGTGAGACCCCGCGCATGGGGGCCGACCAGGGATGTTAAAGGCACGAACGACATCGAGAACTCGGCACGCGAGGCGGAGGTGCTTGTACTCCTCGATTATGAAGGCCTGGGGTTCAGTCTCATCTATTTTAACTGCGGCATCGATCTCGGAGGAGAGGCGGGCGCACTAGATTTCCAGCCAGTCAATGCGTCGGTCGGTGGCTTGCTTCTCTCGTTCCATCTCTCGGATAATATGCGTATACTTTCGAAGCATCTTGGCTGTCCTGCGCTTCATCTCCAGCGGATCCATGGGATCACCCAAATAGTCTTCGATCTTGTCTGGGTGAGGAAGAGCCGAGAGGGCAGGCGGCCTGGAGAAGTCCTCAACGGCCGAGTCGATCAGGATACCTATACAAGAAAAGTCGAAGATCAGAATGCAGGATGGCCTCGCAAGAAGGCTTGGAGGCCATGAGATGTACGCGGAGGAAAGAACAAGGTTGATTCATTTACTTGGGATGCGAGAGTTACCCACAAGACATAAGAGGACTTCATTCTTCATGACAGGGGGTGTCGATTGCTAAGGCGAGTCGGAGTCTTGATAATGTTTATCGGTGGCGTCAGGGGGATTCGCAGGTGGGGGGAGTAGGCAAGGTTTCCCTGAAAAGGCTTGAAGTTAATAGGCGAGATGATAATGAGAAAAGGAAAAGGAGGAGGCGAGAGGAATAATCAAGAACCACATGTCTCTCCCTAAAGGATGCGGGTAGAGATGCATTGACTCTCAAGGGTGCTGAAGTAGTCGTATCGGCCGAGAATGGGGCCAGCAGTTTTTGCCTTCTTTAGGTGAGACGATGAAGGTGTAGAAGCGGGGGAGTGAACCAGAGTAGGAGCCAGGGCAGCCACATTGGCCTTGTTTTGCTTACAGACCATCACGAGGCGCTCGCGAAAACTAAGACTATGAGACATGATGGTAGAAAAAAGGAGGAAATGAGAGCGAGGGGGGCAATCTCCACAATGGGATGGGGTCACATATTTATCGACTCCAGAGGGGGGCCCTGCCAAAAATTCTCTCGTGAATGAATCTCAACACCACGAGCCGCAAGCCTCGGTTGGACATTCTTTCCAAGCTTGAGACAACCTCGAAAAGAGCGGGGATTGTGTACAACCTTGGGCTCACGGTAAGTAGCCCGAGTGGGAGCGTCGGGCTAGGGCGAGAGGGACTGCAGGGGAGAGTGGGACTATAGGGTCCACTTGCCGAAGCCGAGAAGGGGTGCAGCAGCGTAGGCGAGATCTCTCTCGCGGAGCAGGCAGGCCCTTGGTGGTGAGATGACTCTCACATGGCAAGAGACTTGCGAAACGGGCAGGCAGGCTCGTCCCACCTGCTGGCCATTTTCTCACTCGTCGTATGAGGAAAAAAGTTATTTTTACCTTCTTACCCCCAAGGGGGATTTTACTCTTCTACCCCAGCTAATTTTACCCTTCTGCCTTTGGTGGTCTGCGTATAGCCCTTCAGAACAGCGGAGTTTGGATGTTGGCAGACCCAGTCCAGGGTATTTTGGTAATTTCAGGTCGGTTCAGTTTGGTTATTGGCAGGTCAAACTCAGAGGCCTATAAATCGACCGATAAGGTGCCTTGAACAGGTTATTGAACTCATTTATGTTCTTCGTCAAAGGCACCTAGCTCAGCACTAGCTAGGGAGGGGGAGAACTTCTGATTCTTCCGGGTAAGAGGTGGGACCTCCGAGCTGAGACCCTCGATCTGTTTTTGGTTCTGTGACTCCTGTTGGGAGGGTGGTTCCAGAAGAGTAGGTGTGAGCTGCAACTTCTAGTCCGAACTCTAGGTGAAGTCGGGTTAGTGGCTTCAACAGTAATGAAGAATGAAAAATTGAAACTTGAATTCAAAATTTGAATTTCCCCTTACCTCTCTCTTCCCCCTTAGGCAAATTTCGACCCACTCCTTCTCCCCCTCTCACTTTGACGTCGGCCTCCTCCTCCTCCCCTCTTTATTTCTGACTACCTCCTCCCCTCCTCATCCTCCTCTTGGTGAGACCTCCTCTACTTTTTTCTCTTCCCTAACTCAAAACAAGATCACCCTTCTTTTATACAAGACCCGGCCAACCCCACTTCCCCTCTACCACTCAGCCACCACCTTTCTCCACCACCACCAGACCAATCCTTTCCACTTTCACTCCAAACCCGACCTCCCCCCTCATCTTCCCTTTAAGGTTCGGCCAAATCCCCTAGTCGCCACCTCTCCACCCTCCTTAATAATATTGATATTATCCCACAACCTTTCCTCTCTCCTCTTTCCATATATATTGATTTTCAAGGATTCTCCTACTTCTAGGGTTTGGCAAAGGAAAGCAGCGAGCGTCTTCACCTTCTCGTGCGGATTTGAGGATTTGCGTGGAGATAGATTTAACCACCGTCATGTGTGCTTCCTCCACTCATCATGTGGACGGATTTTTCTTAGGATTTAGGTAACTATTTCTAAACCAACTCTTTGTGTGCTTCTTCTAAATATTTGTGAGAATTGGTGGAATAGAAATCTAGCTAATTGTCCTGATTTATATTGAAATTTGCGCTTAATTAAATCTGAATTTTAAGCGTGTTTTCTTCCGAATATTTTTGTATAATTTGGAGCGGGTAGATCTCGTGAACATTGAAGAAATCGGGTTTTTCACCCTTGATTTCCCCTTGAGCTCAAGTGATTTGGGATACCCTCATATTAATTAATTTTTTGGGATTGATTTGGACTTCATTTTAAATCGCATTTTTAGTTTGAATCCTCTCTTAATGGTTTGTGATTTGTTTGCGGAAACATTTAATTTGAATAGCTAATTGTCCGGATCGTGTGAGTCTTATTCCCTTGAGCGAACATTGGCTTATTGCCCTTATTCAATCTCTATAAGGGGTAGCGACCCTTTGCATTTTGCATTGCTATAATGTTTGGAATCATCATTAGTATTAATTTAGAGAAATATTGATCATTGCGTATTTACTTTAGTTACCGAACCTAAGAACGCGTAGTTTATT
The DNA here is from genome assembly GCA_039583875.1 of Platanthera guangdongensis. Classification (NCBI taxonomy): domain Eukaryota; kingdom Viridiplantae; phylum Streptophyta; class Magnoliopsida; order Asparagales; family Orchidaceae; genus Platanthera; species Platanthera guangdongensis. The sequence goes on from CM077160.1 coordinate 100,197,185, forward strand.
CCTTCGAAACCTTGGGCCTACATCATAGAGCTGAGATAACTCATCTCTAGGTGTTGGCATAGAGAAATTTCTCTGTGTCAAATTAATTAAAACAACTATATTTCTATAGGATCCTTTTGGATCTGAGCTGTAGGTCCTTTGGCCAGAGGTAGGGCAAATTTGCCTGAGGTGTAGGAGAGTGTTACTCTCTGAGTGTAGTATCCAGCATGGATCTCAGGTAGGTGATCTCTTGATCATTGAGCTGTAGGGCTTTTGAGCTAGAGGTAGGAAAGACATTCTCTCTGAGTTATAAGGCACTTGTGCCTGAGCTGTAGGATCATTTAGATCTGAGGTAGTTCCTTTGGGCATGAGATATAGGAGAGTCATTCTCTTTGAGGTAGGAACAAGTTTGCTCTGAGGTAGGGCTGTCCTCCCAGCCTGAGTGGTAGGGCCTTTGTCCTGAGGTAGTTGATCTGTTGATCACTGAGTTGTAGGCTTAGTGCCTGAGCTATAGGTCTTGAAGGAGACTGAGAGATCTTGATGTATCTGTGGTGTAAACTCTTTGAGATGAGTTTTGTAGAAGTGTCTTGTCTAACAAAAACTTAGAAAGGTGGGAGGAGAGTGGATGTACCCATAATCTGGGGAACCACTATAACTTCTGTGTGTGCTTTGCTATGTTGTTTATTTATTACATTATCTTGAAAGCTTATAACTGCAAACACACCAAGCCATAAAATAAGAAACTTAAAGAAAGTCATAAGATACCAAGAAACTTATTCACCCCCCCCCCCCAACCTCTAGGTTGCAAGATACCTTGAAGAAAAAGACTTTCAATTACTATCAAAGGGAGGTTGCTCAGAAAGGAATTAACAATCTGAGTGATCTCCAAAGATAGCTATAACTCTGTTCTTATTGGTTCTAGATAGAGCCATAAGAAATAGGTTACATGAAACTCACCATCTGTAGAAAGGGGACTTTTGAAATCTGGAAGGAGAGGGTCAGGATATTTATGGAAGCCTATGACCCTAGGATCTTTGAGACAGTAAAGGTGGGACCCTTTATCCCTATAAAGATCTCTGTTCCGGATACAAATGTCTAGACACCCAAGACCAATTCAAAAATTACCAAGGATGAGGTTATGTTGCCTGCCTTGGACAAGAGAGCCCAAAACATCATAGTTAGTGTTATTCATGATTCAACCTTTCAGAACTTGTTCCACTGTCAGACCTCCAAAGAGATGTGGGAAAACCTTGTGGTCTACATGGAGGGTACTGATGAGATAAAAGATGATAAAAAGTCCATGCTTAACCAGGTGTATGAGGCTTCATTCAATCCCTGAAAGATAACATATCTACTTGCTATGAAAGATTTTTCAGGATCATTAATGAACTGAGGCTCTATGGGAGGGTCTTCGATCATTATGAAATAAATTTCAAGTTCCTAAGATCTTTCACTGGAAACTGGGATACCAAGATCTGTTCCATAAGAGAGATGTCCAAGCTTGCTGAGACTCCTCCCCAAACATTGTTTGGAAAGCTGCTCACCTATGAGATGCAGCTAGCTACCAGAAAAGAGAAGGAGGCCACCAGTAGATCCCAAGCTAAGGAGGAGACCTTGGCATTCAAGGCAGAAAGCATCAGTAAGGAGAGGATTCCCTCCCCTCCAAGAAGACAAGTTAATTAAGATAGCTCAGAGTTAGATGCATCAGAATGCAACATGTCAGATGAGGACTTTGCTGCCTTCTCTAGGAACTTGCAGAAGCTGATGAAGAAGAAACAGAGGAAGAGCAGACCTTCCACCTCTTTTCATAACAGAATGAGTCATTCCAAGGATGACAGGCATGATTCTCAATACAGTAAATACAATTCCTCTAAATTTGTCTACTACTATTACAGCAAACCAGGGCATGTGATAGCTGACTGCCCAGTGAAGATGAAGGAAGTTGCTGAGAAGAAACTGCACCAGCACAAGGGCAAGAAGGAGAAGTTCTTTGTTGCCAAGAAAGCGATGAGGTGTACAGACTCATCTTCATCTGAGTCTGAAGAAGAAGAAGCCTATATTGGGCTAGTTGTTGCTGCTGCTGAACAATAAGTTGTAACAGCAGATGAAGACTATCATGCTACCAGGATAGGTATTAGGGCGCCTCTATCACAATCAGATAGTTATTCAAAGGTAGATTATGAGGATGAAGAAGATGCCTACAGCTGTTATGGGCTGATGGTAATGATTGGTAAGGAATCCAGCCAGGGTCAGCTGGTCAAAGAAAGGAAAAATCTCTATCAAGCTCTTCTTCTGAGTCAGTATATGAGACTAGTCCCTGTACAGAAGTTTCTTCATCCAGTGGTGAAGATGATTCTAAATCAGAAGGATATGTCAATAAATTGATTGACAGGAATGGTGAACATCTAGATGCATTTAAGAGATGTAAGAAGTTGACTAAAAAGCAAGCTATGGAGATTACTTCTCTTCAGCTCGATGCTATCAAGCTGACTGAAACAGTAACTCGATCAGATCAGAAAGCAAGGGAAGTTAGCCAACTGAGAAACATCACCGTCATTCAGTTTGGTACTATCAAGTTCAATAATAGTATCATAAGGGACCTTGAAGAGAGGCTAGGGAGGGAGAAAAGAATAGTGGATAGATATTCTAAGCCAAGTACTGTGTTAACCTTGATAGACTCCTTATCCTCTCAGATGGGTAAGAAGGGGTTGGGATTCAAGGGAAGCACAAGAGTTGCTTCTTCCAAAGGGAAGGGCAAAGCTCCAGCTCTATCTCTGCCTCTTTCTTCCATGCCTACCAATCTTTTTAGGAAAGTTCAGTTGCCTTCAAACAGGTATGACCAAGAAAGCATCTTTGGTCACTGGATGAATGGCAGATCCACTGCTGTGAAAAAAATGTTCACAGCCAAGGTAGAAGGTACAGTAGGGTGAGTGCCTTTAAGGCTGCCCATGAATAAATTCAAATGAACCATCCAGGACCATTTTTCTTTGGTACTCCAGCCCCCACTCTCAAGAAGTTGGCTGCAGCAAAGGTTCAGAATCATTCAGCAAAGACTCAGACCATGGGTCAGTCATCCTGCAAGCCTGGTTTGGCCATGTCTAATGCCATTAAGAGCATGCTTTCTGAAAGAAACTTGCTACTGCTGGAACTCATAGCAATCCAAACAAGCCAGCTAAAAGACTAACCTGCAGTCAAATCCTTGCTGAAAGGAATCTAAAAAAGGCTTTTGCTTCTCTTCCTACAGTTCATCCAGCAGTTAACCAAACTGCTAGGCCTACATAGAAAAGAAGATACAACATTCATGAATGTTGGCATTGTGGGAAAGTGGGTCACTTTGTTGTAGATTGCTGGTACAATCTAAGTGTCCCAAGAGCAGCTGTTAGCCCACCAGTCAAAAATGCTGCTAGTAGACAAGGTATTTTTCAGACTAACATACACCTAGGACCCAATAGATATTGGGGTCCTAAGGTAAAATAAATTGTGTGATGCAAGTTATTCCAAGTGCTCAAACCCCTATATGGTACTTGGACAGTGGTTGTTCCAGGCACATGACTGCGACAAGGAGCAACTGAAAGGAGTACACTCTGGTGAAAGATGGACCCAAGGTTATCTTTGGTGGTTCAGATAGAGGGGTGACTAGAGGATATGGTAAGATTACCAATAGCATAGTCACCATCACAAAAGTGGCTTATGTTGTTGGTTTGCAACACAACCTCATAAGCTTAAGCCAACTCTCTGATCATGGCTATATTATTGTCTTCCATAAGTACGAGTGTCAGATTAAGAGGTCAAGTGACCAAGAGTTCATGTTGACAGGCATTAGGAGTGGAAATGTTGATTGTTTAAACTTTCATTATCTAGATACAAACTCTCCTGTTTGCCTAGTGGCAAATGAGAAAGTCTCAAATTGTGTCCAATGGCACAAGAGGGTAGCTCATTTGAATTACAAGGCTATTGGAAAGCTCTTTAGTCAAGGGCTAGTTAGGAATGCTGATAATGTGAAGTGCACCAAGGAGGACATTTGCTCGGCATGCCAAAATGGCAAGCAGAACAAAGCCTCCTTCAAGAGCATTGGGACCAAAGACTCTGTGAGTTATTTGTACCTCTTGCAAATGGACTTGTTTGGTCCTATGCCAGTTCATAGTCTTGGTAGGAAAGTCTACACCCTTGTGGTGTTTGATGACTATTCCAGGTTTTCTTGAGTGTTCTTTCTCAAGAAAAAGAATGAAACCCTTGACATCTTCATCATGTTTGTCAAGCAAATTCAATATGAGTTTAACAGTTTAGTGGTCAAAATGAGAAGTGACCATGGATCTGAATTCCAGTCTGAAAGCATGATAATGTTCTGTGAAGAGCAAGGGATTCATCAAGAATTTTCTTCTCCAAGAACTCCCCAGCAAAATGGGATGTTGAGAGGAAAAATAGGACTCTTAAGGATGCTGGAAGAACTTTTTTGAGTGATACATCTCTCCCAGAATATTTCTGCGTTGAGGCAGTGAATACTGCATGTCATGTCCTCAACAGGGCCTCTATCACCAAGTGCCACAAGAAGACTCTCTATGAGATCTTAAAGCAATGAAAACCAAACCTGGGCTTCTCAAAATTTTTGGTAGTAAGTGTTATGTGCTTCACAATGGGAAATACTATGTGACTAAGTTTACTGCCAAGTCCTTTGATGGGATTTTTATTGGGTACAACAATCATAGTAATACCTATAGGATCTACAACTTGAAAAGCCAAGTGCTAGAATAATATGTAAATGTAGTCTTTGATGAGTCTACTATGATTAATAGTGAGCTGCCAAGCTCCTCTTCTGGTATTGCAAGTATATACCAGATGATGGACTAGCTAACCATCAAGGAAGCAGCTCCAGTTATCAAAGATAAAGTGGATATTCTAGTAAAGGGAATGCAAGACATAAATGAGGTGGATGAAGATCAGCAAGATGCTACCCTAGTAGCTAAAACTGAAGCTAGGTTGCCTCCAGCAATCAGGCATCTGAGGGATCATCCAAGAGACCAAATCATTGGTGATGCCAGCTAAGGAGTAGTGACCAGGGGCACAAATATCAACACAACACTCCACTCAAGCTTCCGGTCATAAGTTGAGCCAAAAACGTTTGAAGAGGCAAATATAGATCAGTTCTGGATTGTTTCTATGTAAGAAGAATTGAACTAGTTTAAGAGATATAAGGTCTGGAAGCTAGTTCCCAGACCACAAGGAAATAATGTCATTGGAGTCAAGTGGATTTACAAAAATAAACTTGATGAAAATGGCATTATAATTAAGAACAAGGAAAGGCTAGTAGCTAAGGGGACATGCAAGAGGAAAGTATTGATTTTAATCAAACATTTGCCCTAGTAGCAAGATTGGAGGCCATCAGATTGTTCCTTGCATATGTTGTACATAAGGGATTCAAGGTCTACCAGATGGATGTGAAGTCAGCCTTCCTAAATGGTGACTTAAAGGAAGAAGTCTATGTTGAGCAACATCCAGGTTTTGTTGTTCCTAACTCACCTGATTCTATTTATGGACTTATAAAAGCTTTATATGGGCTAAAGTAGGCCCATAGAGCATGGTATGAGACCTTGTCCAGCTTCCTCATTGAGAACAAATTCCCTTTTCCTAAGGGAATCTAAGGGTAAGATCATCCTAGTCCAAATATATGTAGATGACATTATCTTTGGATCTACTGATGATAACCTTTACAAAAAGTTTGTCTAACCTATGCAAGGGAAGTTTGAGATGATTAGTATGGGTGAACTCAAGTTCTTCTTGGGTCTCCAAGTTAGACAAACTGATGATGGCTTGTCCATATCCCAGTCTAAGTTCATTAGGGAATTAATCGAGAAGTTTGGTATGGAGAATTCCTCCACCATGAGAACTCACATAGGGTCAAGTATGCATACAGGCAAAGATGAGGTAAGGAAATCTGTTGATGAAACTTTGTATAGAGGGATAATTGGCTCCCTTCTATATCTAACTACAAGTAGGCCAAAAATCATGTATGTTACATGTGTTTGAGCTAGGTATCAAGCTTGTCCTAAATAATCTTACTACTTTGCTGCAAAGAGCATTTTCAGTTATCTTAAGGGCACACCAGATCTTGGCCTATGGTACCCTAGGAATGGGGAGTTTGAACTAACAGGCTATTCAGATATAGATTTTGCATGTTGCAAATAGGACATGAAGAGCACTTCTGGCACCTGTCAATTCTTGGGAGGAAGACTAGTATCTTGGAGCAACAAGAAGAAAACAAGTATTGCAATCTCAACTGTAGAGTCAGAGTACATCTCAGTAGGTAGACGATGTGCTCAATTGCTTTGGATCCAGCATCAGCTCTAGGATTATAACCTTCAGATAAGTAGAAGTCCCTTATATTGTGATTCTACTAATGCAATCTCAATTACTAGGAATCCTGTCTCTCATAGTAGGAATAAGCACATTGAGATTATATATCATTTCATTAGGGATCATGTGGAATGTGAAGATATCAACCTTGAGTTTATCCCTACAGACAAGCAAGTGGTTGACATCTTCACTAATCCACTAGATGAAGCAAATTTTAACACTGTCAGTTTGAATTGGGTATGTTGAACCTAGTATAGCTACAGTTCTCCTCATATTATTGCAGGTTGTATTCCTTCTTGCTGGTGGACATGTACTTTAGTGATTTAGAGATGTTTCAAGTTGTATATCTTGAATGGTATCATGCTAGTGGAAGTACTATTCAAATGGTGTAGACTAATGTGTCTATCAGGAAGCATGATAGATGATGCTTTATTCGAGGGGGATCAAGTCCAACACTGCTCCAGCACTCTCAAGTGTTCCAACTGATGCTTATCTATACTCAAAAAGGGGTAGCAGGTAATCAGTACCTCCCTGACAATTTACAGAAGTCAAAAAGGGGAAGGAGAAGGATATGAATCTGGTATCAGATCATAACAGGAGGAGAGGGATACAAGTGGTATCAGAAATATGAGAAGGTTATGATAAAATTGAACAAGACCAGGTAGCAGCAATTCAGGGGGGAGCAGGTGTGATGATGATCACCCTGCAGGCAAGGAAGTGTGGTAAATAAAACCTCTTCTCTTGTTTTAAGTTAATATTCTACTACTACATGAGTTAATGTATGTCATTGACTCAATTAATTGAGTGTTTTGACTTCTTCAAATGTGGGGATATTGTTGGGTCCATTACCCACAATGTCCCAGATTTGAAGAAGTCAATCATGTAAATGATCTACATAAAGTTGTATTTAATGTGAGCTTAAGTTCATACATGTAGGTTGTCCTTGAAACATTGATAGGACAGGTATTCCATGTGATTGGACAGGTGGACACAAGGATAGATGTTGTATAGGCAGGAATTTGCCTAAGTACACAAGAGTTAAGTGAAGCTTAATCACTTAACGCCAGGTGCATGAATTAGGTTAAGTCCAAAGGAATTGAGTGAAGTCTACTCACTCAACGCCAGATGTAAGGGAAGATGCTGGATAGGCTGGAAATCGCCTATCTTCACAGGCATTGAGTGAAGCTTACTCACTCAATGCCAAGTAAGTAAAAGATTTGAGTATAGCTTGGTTAGTCTAAGCCTAATTGTTAGCTAGATAGAAAAGTGTCTAAGTCCACATGTGTTGAGTGTAGTCTACTCACTCAACGCCATACAGCTAAAAGTGTTGAGTATAGCTTGATTAGTCTAACCCTAACTGTTGGCTAGACAAAAAAGTTGCTAAGTCCACAGGCATTGAGTGTAGTCTAATTACTCAACCCATGCAGCTAAAAGTGTTGAGTAATGTTGAACCTGTCAAAGCCTAAGAGGAAACAAGCAGAAATATGGATAAGTCGGCAGGCGTTGAGTAAAGTCTACTCACTCAATGCCATACACCATAAATTATTGAGTATAGCTCAGACAGTCAACTCCACAAAAAATATGTGTTTATATTTGACTAAGTCCACAGGCGTTGAGTGAAGATTACTCACTCAACGTCATGTGATAAAAAGCGTTGACTGAACCATAGTCAGTCAGAAATTGTGATTTCACAAAAATTTGGCTAAGTTCAAATGTGTTGAGTGAAGCTCACTCACTCATTGCCAAGTGACTAAAATAAAATCTAAGTGTTATGGCGTTGAGTGAAGCTTACTCACCAAGTGTCAAGTGACAGAATTCCAGTTAAACAGTTTGGCATTGAACGAAGCTCAATCACTCAATGCTAGAGACATTTTTCTAAGTATTTTGGCATTGAGTGAAGGTTCCTCACTCAACGCCTAATGACAGAAAACTTTTCTAAGTGTTTTGGCATTGAGTGAAGGTTGCTCATTCAATGCCAATGACATAGAAATTTTTCTAAGTGTTTTGGCATTGAGTGAATGTTGCTCACTCAACGCCTAGTGATAGAAAATCTATCTAAGTGTTTTGGCATTGAGTGAAGCTTACTCACTCAACGCCTATAATAATGATGCTTGATTTTGGCTAAGTCCACAGAATGGTGACGTCAGCAAAGTTAACAAGTCAACTGTGTTCAAATTAAGTGCGGGAAAGATACAGAACACGACAAACACAGCTGAAAGTCTACTATATGCCTTCTTCCATTAAAGCAAGATGCAGTTGTCTGTCGTAGGTGGTCCCTAGAAGCTTCCTGGAGCCATTAATTGGTGGAAGATAAAAGGTACAGCACCCTGATGTTAAAGGCAACTTTTATGGTTTTATTCAACAAGAAAAAGAGTAGCTCGACTTCATCTCTCACATCATTGCTGCCGAGAAAAATCTTGAACTCTTCAATAGAATAAAAAGTTCAGTTAGCTATAGCATTTTATGTAGCTACAGCAAGATCAGAAATACTTCTAATAAAGAAAGAAAGGAGAGCCTTCAGTATTCTGGAGGTTCGGTTCACTGTTTGAAGAGCTCATGACCTGCAGATCTTTAGTCTTCTACAGCAAGTTCAAAAACTACATTCTGAGTTACTTCCAGCAGAGGCAGCCTTCACTTGAAGAATATCTTCCTATTACTGTGAAGAAAGATAGAGCTGAGATAACTCAGCTTTAGGTGTTGACATAGAGAAATTTCTTTGTGTCAAATTAATTAAAACAACTATATTTTTGTAGGATCCTTTTGGATCTGACCTGTAGGGCCTTTGGCCTGAGGTATGGCAAATTTTCCTGAGCTGAAGGAGAGTGTTACTCTCTGGGTGTAGGATCCATCTTAGATCTGAGGTAGGTGATCTCTTGATCACTAAGCTGTAGGTCTTTTGAGCCTATAGTAATAGAGTCATTCCCTCTGTGTGTAGGGCACTTGTGCCTGAGCTATATGATCCTTTGGATCTGATGTAGGGCCTTTGGGCCTGAGTTGTTGGACAGTCATTCTCCCTTAGGTAGGATCATGTTTGCTCTGAGGTAGGGCGTTTCTCCAAGCCTGAGTGGTAGGGCCTTTTGCTTGAGGTAGGTGATCTATTAATCACTGAGTTGTAGGGATTATTTCCAGAGCTATAAGTCTTGGAGTAGACTGAGAGATCCTGAGGTGTAATCTCTTTGAGCTGGGTTTTGGAGAAGTGCCTTATCTAACTAAAAGTTAAACGGGTCGGCGGAGAGTGGATGTACCCATAATCTGGGGAACCACTATAACTTCTGTGTGTGCTTTTTTGTGTTGTTTATTTATTGCAGGTTCTTGAAATCTTATAACTGCTAACACACCAAGCCCTAAAGGAAGAAACTTAAAGAAAGTCATAAGATACCAACAAACCTATTCACTCCCCCCATCTAGCTTGCAAGCTACCTTAAAAACAAAGACTTTCACCCATCCAAAGTAGAAATCTGCAACTGATGTTGTTGTAGAGCCCTCCTAAGGGAGGAGACGTGGAAGATATTGTGCAATCCAGCCAACTCTGGTGGTATCTCTAGTCTGTAAGCCAATGAGCTGATTCGCTCCAAGATCCTATAGGTCCCCATATATCTCAGACTAAGCTTCTTCTGCCCGCGTACCCGCGAGACTCCATGCATCGGACGTATCTTCAAGAACACCCAGTCTCCAACCTCGAACTCCACCTCCTGATGTCGAGCATCGTAGTACTTGTACTATCTTCTCTGGGCCTCCAGCATCCAATCTCGGATCAATCTTACCTGGGCATCTATATCCTCCACAAACTCTGAGGCGAGCACCTTTTGATCTTCATCTTGGATCCAAGACAATGGAGACCTACACCTCCGTCCGTATAGTGCCTTGTAAGGGGCCATGTCTATGTTGTACTGATGATAGTTGTTATATGAAAACTCAATCAGCAGTAATAGTCTCTCTCATGGCTCTCCGCTGTCTAGAATACAAAGGCATAATAAATCCTCCATCATCTGGTTGGTACGCTCCGTCTGCCTGTCCATCTGAGGTGGAACGTTGTATTGAACGTCAACCGAGTACCCAACTAGGCCTGGACTGTTCTCCACTCATTGGATGTACATCATCCATCCCAATCTAACACTATTGTCCTGGGTACACCGACCGGAGCATCCTTCCTGACGGGTAAGAATCTGGCCACCTTGGTCAACCTGTCGACGATCACCCATATAGAATCACTCCCCGCATGTGATTGGAGAATTCCATGTATAAAGTGTATGGCTATGTCATCAAAGTTCCACTTTGACACCGGGAGTGGCTGCAATAACCCTGTCGGGCTCTTGCACTCCTCCTTCACGAGTTGGCAGGTCTCACAATGGGTCACAAAGTACGTGATGTCCTTCTTCATGCCCGGCCAGTACATGGTCCTCTTCAGATCAGCCATCATTTTTTTAATACCCAGCTGCATTGAATACCGGCTGCAGTGTGCCTCAGTCATAATATTATTTTGAATCTCGCCTCCTCCTAGTATATACACTCATCCTCTAAAACATTACAGCCCGTCTTCCAACGAGTAGTCCCCAGCTATGCTTGCCTCCAAAGACCTGAATATCGGCTCCATTGTATCATCCTGCCTCTGCCTATCCCTGGTATGTTCTCGAACGTCATCAGATGTGCCCATCACCGCCAAGTACTCCTCATAGAGCTCAAGGTCATCTGATGATACCAAGGTGATCTGCATGCCCTCCAACTTCTTCACTAGTTCCATGGCCATCAGCTGGGGCTCTGCTCCTGATATGGTGGCTCTCCTACTCAGTGCATCAGCCACCATATTTGTCTTCCTCGGGTGGTAATATATAGTGTACCAGTAATTAGATAAGAACTCCACCCATCGCCTCTATCAGATATTCAACTTCTTTTGTGTGTCCACGTGCTTTAGATTCCTGTGATCTGAGAATATGTCGTGGTGGACACCGTAGAGGTAATGTTCCCAGATATTTAGAGCGAATATGACTGCTCCAATCTCCAGATCGTGCACTAGGTAGTTCTGCTCATGTTTCTTCAATTGACTGGAAGCATACACTATCACGTGCTCATTCTGCATCATAACGACACATATCCCTTGATATGATGCATCTGTGTACACCTGGAACCCTTTCTTCTTAGATGGAAGGTCAAGGATAGGAGCCAAAATAAGCTGACCCTTCAGCTCCTGGAAGGACGCCTCGCACTACGGTGTCAAAATGAATGGATTATCCTTTTTCGTCAGAGATGTGAGCGGAAGGGCAATCTTGGAGAACCCCTGCATGAACTTCGGGTAATAACCGGCAAGTCCTAGGAAACTCCGACCAGCGGTGGCCATCTTCAGCTATGGCCAATCCCGTACTGCCTAGATCTTTGATGGGTCCACTGCCAGCCCTACTCCGCTGACAATGTGACCTAAGAATGCTACCTCCTTCATCCAGAACTAACACTTGTTGAACTTTGCGTACAGACTATGTGTTGAGTACATTGGTCTCAATGTACGTGTTTTGAAGAAGTCTTCTCAGCTCAATGATATACACATTATTGTATTTGATGGATGTTAAGTTCATATGTGCAGGTAAATAATGAAAGAAATAGTGCCTAACCACCTAGAGGGGGGGTGAATAGGTGTTCTTTTTCTTTTGACTTTAAAGGCAGAAATACTGTACAGAAAATGCAATTCTACAATAAGCACAACACAGCAACCATACAATCAAACATACACAGAGTGCACACAGGATTTATAATGGTTCCCCAAGGTCTGGGTACATCCACTTTCCCTCTTCGCCTATCTAGTAGTATACTAGATTCGGCCTAACTTCTTCACTTCTTCTCAGATCCTCAGTTCTTACAACTCAAAACCCCAACCAGGTTCCTACAACTTAGAGTGTCCCCACTCCTACAACTCAAGCACAAAGCCTTACCACTCAGTCTTCACCAAGACCTACTCTCAGGCTAAACAGTCCTACCTCAGCCTTCAATCAAGGCCTACACTCAGAGAATAGAATCTCCTACACTCAGGCACTAAAGCCCTACCTCAGCCTTTATAGTTTAGGCTTACAACTCAGATCTATACAAGATCCTACAGAAAATAAAGTTTACAAAGTGTTTAACCACAACTCTGAAAGAGAGAGATGAGTTGACTGGCTTCTTGATGAGTTCTTGAAAGAACTAGGCAGAGATCAACCACCCTTGGCTTTCTTCAAAGCTTCTTGAATTAGAACACAGTAGGGTTGAATCTCCTCTGAAGATGATCTTCTATCAACTTCTGTCTTGAGAATCAGATCTCAATCTGAATCTTACTTTTCAGCCTGGTTCAACAGCTGTTCTTCTTAGAAGGAGCTCTCTCTCTCCAACTACTTAGATCTTCTCTTGAAGGTCTTCTTCTTTGTTATGTTGTTTTTTAATTCATTGATCACTTCTCTTATTTCTATCGAAGGAGAAAGGTCTATAAATAGTCTTCCTCCAAGGTAATCGGCTGATCCGGTTTCTAACAACCTTCTGACAGCTCTGACAGTTGCAGTTGACCGTTTGAAATGGCAGTTGTCAAGTCATCCAGTCACTTCTTGAAATCTCTGTCACTGTCTGAAAGTGTCGAGATAGATAGTCTTTATGTGTCGACACAAATAGACTAAGTGTCGACACAAGTGGACTAAGTGTCGACACTAGCCTTCATGGTGTCGACACAACTCCTTATGTTGTTGTAACAGCTTCTCGACACTGCTTCTTCAGAATGTGTCGACACTGATCCTATGTGTCGACACAAGCCTTCATGTGTTGAAACTTTGCTGAGTGTCGACACATCTCCTTTGTGTCGACACATGCCTTCATGTGTTGAAATTTTGCTGAGTGTCAACACATCTCCTTTGTGTCGACACATGCCTTCATGTGTTGAAACTTTGCTGAGTGTCGGCACATCTCCTTTGTGTCGACACATGTACTTTAACTTTGTTGAAGTTTGCTGAGTGTCGACACAACTCCTTTGTGTCGAGACATGTACTTTAACTTTGTTGAAGTTTACTGAGTGTCAACACAGCCTCCTGGTGTCGACACTTTTGATGTCGACAAAATTTCTCAGGGTGTCGACGCTGCCTCTAAGTGTCGACACAGATAATGTTGACAATTCTTCACAATGTGTTGACACAACCTGTATGTGTCGACACTTTTCTTCTGGTGTCGACTCTGCCTTCCTGGTGTCGACACAATTACTCCAAGTGTCGACACAAATTCTCTAGGTGTCGACACAAGCCTTCTTATGTGTCGACACTTTTCTTCTAGGTGTCGACACATGAACTTAGAAACTTTTCCTGCAATCCTGCAGCTACTTAACCTGCACAAATAAACTCAAAGCACATCAAATACACCTTGATGTATATCATTGAGTAGTGTGAGGCTTCTTCAAATCTGGTACATATATTCCAATGTACCCAACAATCTCCCCCTATTTGGAGAAGTCATAACCCTTAGTCAATGATATACACCATACATAACAAATACTCAATATGATGTATAACAATATTAAATGATAGGGTAAGAACTAAACATGTATAAACAGAACATGTATAAATAATTATCTCAGAACAATAATGTAATAGATTGAACATAACATTGTTCTTACAACTTCAAACATTTTCATTAATCAAAAGTTTAAATAGAGTTAAATGTAAATGATTATAAATTGTAAACTTAAGAAAAATTCTATCATATGGCTGCTCTGGTTCCTTGATTACAATGCCCTTTCCAGATTGAATCTTTGCTTGTACAAGAGCTTCATTGTCATCAGCAGGCTTCTTTCCCTTAATATCTTTCTTTTTCTGTTCTTCAGCTCTAATCTTCTGTCTTTCAAAATAGTGATAAGGCTTAGGGAAATACTTGTTAGGCTCTTGTGCATTAGGAGGTAGCTTCCCTAATTTAGCCTTCCTTCTGTATTGTACTATGGCCTCTTGCCTAGCCTCATGTTTCTTCCATTCCTGGTCAGAATACCATTTGCCTCTCTCCAGGAAATTATCCTTAGCAGCCTTCCAAGCAGTCAATATGATATTCCTAGAGGTTGGGCTCCATTGCTCAAAGTCTGGCCTTAATTCAGCTTGCTCTCTGAACCTTTTCTTAGATAATTGGGCCTCTTGTTCTTTTAGAACTGCCTCTGTCACAGGCTGTACAAATTTTTTAAGAATAACATTCTGATTACCCTCAGGAGGACTATACATAGATTGTACCTCCTGATGTATCATGTCAAAATCAGCAGGAGGGTATATCACTTGAGCCACTTCAGCTTGTTCTCCTCCAAAATATGCAGGATTTATGCCAGACTCTGCCACATTATCATTATCACATAAGGGTGGATATCCAAGGGTAGCTCTGATAGAGTTTGAAATCCATTTTGCATGATCAGAGCCTACTTTGACTAATACCCTCTCCCCCTTTATGACTTCTCTTTCTATATGATCCCTAAGATCATCCTTTTGGAATCTTATCTGAGCATTCAAATAGTTAACTTCATCTTTATAAAAAGGTTTTAACCTTTGGATCTTTTCAGTAATTGCCTTCTGAGAATCTTCAATGGCAGTTTTAACAGCTGTTAGGCTCTCTTGTAGGTGTTTATCAAAGGCTGCTTTGGCAGTAACAATTACAGTAGTCTGGGCAGTAGCTATATTTTTCATTTCAGTGACAATGGCATTATGAGAAGCAGTTAGATTATCATTCATTCTAAGCTGATTCTCCAGGACATATCCTTGTTTAACTGCCAAGTCATCAATCTGTTTCTTTATATTCTCTTAATGAGTAGCCAGATAGACCACTGCATTCCCTCCTTTATGGAAACAATCAGTCATTTCCTTCTTGTTTTGATTCACTTCAAATCTTATAGATTTTATGTCTTGAGCCAGATCAAATTGAAGTGATTTATGGCCTTCATCCATATAAGTTTGTAAAGCTTTCCTTTGCTCATCTAGCTTTATTTGCAATGCCACCATCAGAGAACTATAATCAGTAGTTGGGGCAGGCTGTGGAGCAATTGTCTGTAGTGCTTTCTTGTAGGTCTGGCTTCTTCTCTTGAAGACCTGGAACTTCCTTTTCTTGGATCTAGCAGCCTCTTCATCCTCTGAAGCAGAAGTACTATCAATATCTACTCTATCCTTAGGACTAGGATGTAAATCCTTCTCAGTCCTTGGTAGTTCCTCAGCATTTCTTGGCTCCTCAGTCTCTTGTCTAGCGGGCTCCTCTACAGGCTCTTCTTCAAGATTTACCTTCTCCCCCTCAACAGTTGCTATCTCTCTCTCAAGGTCTGTCTGTACAAGATCAGGGAACAGCTCTTCTAATGTAAACTCATGCTGAGGTTGTATAGGAGAATCTCTTATTTCTGGAGCAACTGAGTCTACTTTATCAGCAACTAATGTGTCCTCCATGACAACATCTTGTGGTTCACTATGTAACTGTGTTTGCTGATCAACATCAAGTAATGATTCAGTCAAAACTTCATCCTCAATAGGGAAATTTAATTGATTAACTTCAGTAATTACCTCTAAAATAGTTTGGGTAGCCCTTTCACTCTCTAATTGAGTTGGCTCATCCACATGTAGAGGCTCCCCTGGAGTGGATCCAGGTGAATTGGGCTAGCTGAGGGTAGCTCCCCCTGTCTCTGAGCATCTCCTTGTCTTGCTGGTGACTGTCCAGCATTGTCATCCTCTCCATCATCTGAACTAAACACCACTTGTTCCTCTGAGCTACTTGAGGATTCTTGTGCCACAATGGCTGTCTTCTTCTCCTTATTCTGAGGTATTTCCTTTTCTAGAGTTGGCAGTTCCTTTGTTAACACTCTATCCCACCTTGAGAAAATTCTTACATCCATTCTCCTCATGTGGTTTATCTTAGAACCAGCAGCTTGGTTCATCACTTCAGGGATACTTCCAGCTAAGTATAAACTCAGAATTCTACCCAGATTGGGTTTCTTCAGACTCTCTTTTATCTTATCAAACATTACTGCAGACCAATCAGTATTAAGTTTGAAAATTATCCTTATCATCAGACTGAACATATGAGCTGAAATTCTATCATGTCCACCAGGCTTGCTTAGTATTACCTTGCCAATTATCTCAGATAACAACTTTCCCTGTATGTTCATTCCTTTCCTGTTGAACACTGATCCAATCTTCAGGTTTAAATCAAGTCCACACCATGTCAGTGTCTCCCTTGTCTTTGAAGCAGATACATCTTCCTCTTCTTTTGTTCTAGGGAGATGTAGAACTTTTCTTAGAGTCTTATGAGTGACCTTCACCTTTGCCCCATGAACTTTGGACTTAATCTTGAGTCCAGATTCATCAAGAGTTGCTGCACTCAAGAATTCGAGGACTTCCTTCTTCCTGATCTTGATAGGTTCTGAAACAAGATACTCTAATCCAGTCTCAGCAATTAGGGTTACCACACCTTGGATTTCTGGTTCCGCGTCATCAAAGGCGTGTCGCACGAGCTCATATCCTTCATTAATGTTCTCTTCTAGCTTGGGCGCCATTAGGGTTTGAAGAAATTTTGAATTTAGAGAAGAGAGATGTCGACACACAAGTTTGGTCTCGAAACTATGGTGAGCGTATCGACAAACAATGGCGAAGACCTATTTATATCTTTCTAAAATTGAAGGTGAAAAGGCGCATCAAAATACTTGAAATGTGTCGACACTGTTGAAAAGTGTCGACACTTACTTCTAATGTCTCGACAACTATGTGTCGACACAAGTATAGTCGACAGAATATATGTGTCGACACTTATATATCTCAGCTCGACACTTAGTCGAGACTCTAGTAGACTAATTCTATGTAAATCCTAAGTGTCAACACCACCCTGGATGTGTCGACACCTACATTGCATGTGTCGACACTAATTATCTGAAGTGTCGACATAGACTTCCTAGATGTGTCGACATCATTTCTCTGAAGTGTCGACACCACTTCTACGTGTCGACAAAGACAACTCTGTGTGTCGACACTATTTTACTTAGCCAATTTTTGTAAACTATTCTAAGTTTATCATACCTAATTCAATTTTAAACCAATTGAATTTGGTTTCATCTAAGGGCTTAGTTAACATATCAGCTAACTGATTATCTGTCTTAACATACTCTAGGGAAATGCCTTCTTTTTCCACATATTCTCTTAGAAAATGGTATTTAATTTCTATATGCTTAGTCCTACTATGGGAGACAGGATTATTTTCAATAGAAATGGCAGTAGTAGAATCATAAAATAAAGGTGTCCTACTTACTTGAATACCATAATCTTCTAGTTGATGTTGTATCCATAGTAGTTGTGCACAGCAGCTTCCTGCAGCAACATACTCTGACTCTGCTGTGGAGATAGCCACACTGGTTTGCTTCTTGCTACTCCATGACACAAGCCTTCCACCTAGAAATTGACAGGTTCCTGTGGTACTTTTCCTATCTTCCTTGCAGCCTGCAAAATCTGTATATGAATAACCTGTCAGTTCAAAATCTCCATTCCTAGGGTACCAAAGTCCTAGATAAGGTGTGCCCTTAAGATATCTCAAAATTCTTTTGACTGCTGTCAAATGAGATTCTTTAGGGCAAGCTTGGTACCTAGCACAGACATATGTAGCATACATGATATCTGGTCTACTAGCAGTCAAATACAGCAGGGAGCCAACTATCCCTCTATACAAAGTTTCATTTACAGGTTTCCCTGCATCATCTTTGCTTAGAGACATGCTTGATCCCATAGGAGTTTTCATGGTAGTGGAAGATTCCATACCATACTTCCTTATCAATTTTAGGGTGAACTTAGACTGGCATATCGATAATCCATCTTCAGTCTGTCTAACTTGGAGACCTAAGAAGAACTTAAGTTCCCCCATACTGCTCATTTCAAATTGTCCTTGCATGAGTTTTGCAAACTTTCTGCAAAGACTACTTTCTGAAAACCCAAATATTATGTCATCTACATATATTTGGACTAAGATAATCTTGCCTCTGGATTCCCTAAGGAATAGAGTCTTGTCTATTTTCCCCCTTGAGAATTTATTCTCAATGAGGAAACTAGACAGGGTTTCATACCAAGCCCTTGGGGCTTGTTTTAACCCATACAAATCCTTCCTAAGTCTATATACATAATCAGGTTTAAGAGAATCAACAAAACCTGATGGCTGCTCTACATAGACTTCTTCCTTCAGATTTCCATTCAGAAAAGCTGACTTGACATCCATTTGATATACCTTAAATCCTTAATATGTTGCATAGGCAAGGAACATGCTTATTGCTTCCAGTCTTGCTACTAGAGCAAAGGTTTGATCAAAATCAATACCTTCTTCCTACTTATATCCCTTTGCTACCAGCCTAGCTTTATTCTTTATGATTATTCCATTTTCATCCAACTTATTCCTAAAGATCCACTTAGTTCCAATAATGTTGTGGTCCTTGGGTTTAGGAACTAGCTCCCAGACCTTGCATCTTTTGAATTGATTCAACTCCTCTTGCATGGCCTCAATCCAATGAGGGTCTAGGATTGCTTCTTCAAACCTCTTTGGCTCAACTTGGGATAGGAAACTTGAGTAAAGAACTGTACTTAGATTCCTGCTCCTTGTTTGCACCCCTTGTCTGGGATCTCCAATTATTTGATTGCCTGGATGATCCTTCAAATGCGTATTTGCTAGAGGCAGCCTGTCTTCAGGTTGTACACCTTCAGTCTCTTCATTTAGCTGCATCTCTTGGTCTTCTTCAGCATCAGGAGTATCTTGTACTCCCCCTAGACAACAGCCAATATCTTCCACTTGTTGACTTTCAGAAGAACCCTCTGTTAAGGTAAGCTTGTCCATCTTCTCAGTTACACCTGTAGAGCTGCAAACACTTCTTGGCAATTCATTATTAATAAGTCTAGCTTCATCAAAAACTACATGAACAGACTCTTCTACAACTTGAGTAATCAATTTGTAGACCCTATAAGCCTTACTATTATTTTTGTACCCAACAAAGATCATCTCTTGGGATTTGGCAGCAAACTTGGTTAGATAAGACTTACCATTGTTAAGTATATAGCACTTGCAACCAAAGATCCTGAAATAGGATAAATTTGGTTTTCTGCCCTTCACAATCTCATAGGGGGTCTTCTTGTGGCTCTTGGTGATAGTAGCCCTATTGATCACATGACAAGCAGTGTTTATTGCCTCAGCCCAGAAATATTCTGGGAGAGATGTGTCACTCAATAGGGTTCTACCAGCCTATATCAAGGTTCTATTTTTCCTTTCAGCAATACCATTTTGCTGAGGTGTTCTTGGTGAGGAAAATTCCTCGAAAATTCCAAATTCTTCACACAGTTTTGTCATACTGTCATACTGAAATTCAGTACCATGGTCAATTCTGATTTTGACCACTGTACTGTCCAATTCATTCTGAATTTGTTTAACAAAACTATACAAGATACTTGGGGTTTCAGATTTTTGTCTAAGGAAGAACACCCAGGAATACCTTGAATAGTCATGTACAACCACAAATGTGTAGACCTTCCTACCTAGGTTGTGAACTGGTATAGGACCAAAAAGATCCATATGCAAGAGGTATAGACAGCTCACAGCATCTTTGTTCTCAAGGTTATGAAAGGTGGATTTGGTCTGCTTGCCTTTTTGACAAGCTGAGCATATCCCATCCTTTATACACTTAACCTGAGGACCATTCCTCACTAACTCTTTGCTAAAGAGTTGACCAATTATCTTGTAGTTAAGATGAGCCAGCCTCTTGTGCCATTTAACACAATGTGAGACTTTCTCATCAGCTACAAGACAAATAGGAGAAACATTGTTCTCACATGCAAAGTCTAGAAAATAGACATTTCTCTTCCTATATCCTGTCAGAATGATCTTTTGATCATTTGACCTCTTGATATGACAACCATCCTTGACAAATGAGATGTCATATCCTAAATCACTCAGCTGACTTATGCTAATGAGGTTATGTTTCAAACCCTTTACATAAGCCACTTGAGTAATTGTAATTTGGTTACTAGAAATGTTACCAAAGCCTTTGATGATTCCTTTTTCTGAACCACCAAAGGTAACTTTAGTGTCATCCTTGATTGGTGTATAGTCCTTCAGCAATCCCCTAGGTTCAATCATGTGCCTGGAACATCCACTATCCAAGTACCATATAGGGGCATGGCCACTTGTACTCACCTGCAAAACAGATTACTTAACCTTAGAACCCAAATAATTCTTGGGTCCTTGGTGCAGGTTAGTTTGACTTTTAACAAAACTACCTGTAGCTCTTCTAGCAGGTAGTTTGCTACTCTCCTTGACACTAGAATTTTGCCAACAATCTATGGCAAAGTGGCCTATCTTGCCACAACACCAGCACTCAAACCTGTTGTACCTTTGTTTGGGTACAACCCTGGCTGGATTATCTACTGCAGCCATCTTGTTTAGTGCTGGGGCTTTGCCCTTAGATTTGGACTTAACTGTCCAGGCAGGTTTTGTAAACCTCAATCCAGTTTTACCCTTATGAGGTACAAACTAATCTATTAAAGGTAAAATAGATTTTGGTTTAGAAAAACTTGCTACAATCTCTCTCTCCTTCTGAAGTCTAGCCTCCAGATTTCTTATTTGATCATTCTTAAATGTAATAGTACCCATCTGAATAATAGTAATGTTCTTCAGCCTGGCTATTTCATTTAGTTTCTGATCAAATAACTTGTCTGAATCAGCAGCAGCCAATTTAAGACTAGCAATCTCCTTTGCCTGAGATTTGGCCAAGGTTTTGCTTTTCTTCAAGGCCTGCAATAAGTCCCTATATTCATCAATTAACTGATAAATATCTCCTTCAGATTCAGACCCACCCACATTACTTGATGCAGATGTATCTGATTCTGACTCAGTACTAGAAATTGAACTAGAAGAACAACTTTGTACCTTACTTGTTCCAGGCTGATCCTGGATTTTGTCTCCTTCAGATAAGGCCATCAGCCCTTTGCACTGATTGTCATCATGCTCATAAATTGAATTCATTAACTGCATGAACTTATCTTCCTCCTCTTCAGCAAACAACCCAATATAGGCTTCAACTTCTGAATCTGTTTCTGAAGATAACTGATCAGTCAAACTTTTGTCTTTCTTGGCAACAAAGGACTTTTCCTTTTTGCCCTTAAACTGTGTCTTCTTTCGGTCAGTTGACTCCTTCCTCTTTTCAGGACAGTCAGCCACTACATGTCCTTGTCTATTGCAACAATAGCATACAATCTTTGAGGATGCATTTTTACTTGGCTTGGACTTTCTTCTGTCATTCCTTGATGACTTCCTTTTCTGATAGTAGTCATCTTTTGTTTTTGAAGTGGATGGCTTAGACCTCCACTTCTTCTTCTTCAGAAACTTTTGAAAATGTCTTGTAAAATCAGCAAAGTCTTCATCACTTTCACTGCTATCTGAATTCTTGCTTTCTGAATTATCTGTCTCAGCCTCAGCAACTATTTGAGGTGGAGATGGATACTTGCTTCTATATTTCCTAGTGGCTTTAGTCTTGAAGGGCACAGCTCTTTCCTTGTGCTCCACTCTAATAGTCTTCTCTTCCTCCTTTCTAACCATTAACTGCATCTCATAAGATAACAGTTTTCCAAACAAAGTTGGAGGAGGTATATCAGCTAATTTAGCCATTTCCCTAATGGCACAAATCTTGGTGTCCCAGTCCTTAGTCAGGGATCTTAAGAACTTGTCATTCAGCTCATAGTTGCTGAATTCTCTTCCACAGGACATCAATTCATTTACTATCCTATAGAACTTCTTGTAGCATTCAGTAATGCTATCAGACTTTCCTTGTCTGAAGCTTTCATATTCCTGATTTAACAAAGACTTACTGTCTTGTCTTACTTCTTCTGATCCTTCCACGTAAACTATTAAAGTGTCCCACATTTCTTTAGAAGTTTTACAGTGAATTAAATTCTGAAATGTTGCATCATCAATTGCACTAACAATAATATTCTGGGCTCTCTTGTCCATAGTGGCCAGAATAATTTCATCTTTAGTCATTTCTGAATAGTCTTTGGGAGTTCTCTGATTTGCATCCAGAATAGATACTTTCATTGGCACATATGGCCCTTCTTTGACTGTGATGTATATTCTTGGGTCAGATGCTTCCATAAAGAGTCTAACCCTCTCTTTCCAAATGCTAAAAATCTCTTTTCTACAGATTGGTAATTTCATGGACCCCGGCTCTTTGTGATTCTCACTAGAACCCATTTTCTTGAATCTTGATTATTCTGAATCTGCCTACAGGATCTTACTCAGACTGTTATGTCCCTTTTTGAGGAACCTCCCTCTGATACCACTTGAAAGAAATAGTGCCTAACCACCTAGAGGGGGGTGAATAGGTGTTCTTTTTCTTTTGACTTTAAAGGCAGAAATACTATACAGAAAATGCAATTCTACAATAAGCACAACACAGCAACCATACAATCAAACATACATAGAGTGCACACAGGATTTATAGTAGTTCCCCAAGGTCTGGGTACATCCACTTTCCCCCTTCGCCTATCTAGTAGTATACTAGATTCGGCCTAACTTCTCCACTTCTTCTCAGATCCTCAGATCTTACAACTCAGAACCCCAACCAGGTTCCTACAACTCAGAGTGTCCCCACTCCTACAACTCAGGCACAAAGCCTTACCACTCAGTCTTCACCAAGACCTACTCTCAGGCTAAACAGCCCTACCTCAGCCTTCAATCAAGGCCTACACTCAGAGAATAGAATCTCCTACACTCAGGCACTAAAGCCCTACCTCAGCCTTTATAGTTTAGGCTTACAACTCAGATCTATACAAGATCCTACAGAAAATAAAGTTTACAAAGTGTTTAACCACAACTCTGAAAGAGAGAGATGAGTTGACTGGCTTCTTGATGAGTTCTTGAAAGAACTAGGCAGAGATCAACCACCCTTGGCTTTCTTCAAAGCTTCTTGAATTAGAACACAGTAGGGCTGAATCTCCTCTGAAGATGATCTTCTATCAACTTCTGTCTTGAGAATCAGATCTCAATCTGAATCTTACTTTTTAGCCTGGTTTAACAGCTATTCTTCTTAGAAGGAGCTCTCTCTCTCTCCAACTACTTAAATCTTCTCTTGAAGGTCTTCTTCCTTGTTGTGTTGTTTTTTAATTCATTGATCACTTCTCTTATTTCTGTCGAAGGAGAAAGGTCTATCAATAGTCTTCCTCCAAGGTAACCGGCTGATCCGGTTTCTAACAACCTTCTGACAGCTCTAACAGTTGCAGTTGACCGGTTGAAATGGCAGCTGTCAAGTCATCCAGTCACTTCTTGAAATCTATGTCACTGTCTGAAAGTGTCGAGACAGATAGTATTTATGTGTCGACACAAATAGACTAAGTGTCGACACAAGTGGACTAAGTGTCGACACTAGCCTTCATGGTGTCGACACAACTCCTTGTGTTCTTGTAACAGCTTCTCGGCATTGATTCTTCAGAATGTGTCGACACTGATCCTGTGTGTCGACACAAGCCTTCATGTATTGAAACTTTGCTGAGTGTCGACACATCTCCTTTGTGTCGACACATGCCTTCATGTGTTGAAATTTTGCTGAGTGTCGACACATCTCCTTTGTGTCGACACATGCCTTCATGTGTTGAAACTTTGCTGAGTGTCGACACATCTACTTTGTGTCGACACATGTACTTTAACTTTGTTGAAGTTTGCTGAGTGTCGACACAACTCTTTTGTGTCGACACATGTACTTTAACTTTGTTGAAGTTTGCTGAGTGTCGACACAGCCTCCTGGTGTCGACACTTTTGATGTCGACAAAGTTTATCTAGGTGTCGACACTGCCTCTAAGTGTCGACACAGATAATGTTGACAATTCTTCACAATGTGTCGACACAGCCTGTATGTGTCGACACTTTTCTTCTGGTGTCGACTCTGTCTTCCTGGTGTCGACACAATTACTCCAAGTGTCGACACAGCTTCTCTAGGTGTCGACACAAGCCTTCTTAAGTGTCGACACTTTTCTTCTAGGTGTCGACATATGGATTTAGAAACTTTTCCTGCAATCCTGTAGTTACTTAACCTGCACAAATAAACTTAAAGCACATCAAATACACCTTGATGTATATCATTGAGTAGGGTGAGGCTTCTTCAAATCTAGTACATATATTCCAATGTACCCAACAAATAAAGCTAAGTACAAAGTGTCGAGACACTCAGGACTAGTGTCGACACACACTGAACAAGTTGTGTCGAGACAAAGAAAAGTTATGTCTATACTAAGGATAACTATGTCGACACACTGTGTTGAGACTAAAGACAATTGTGTCGACACTCAGGACAAGTGTTGACACACTCTATTCACACTGTGTCAAGACTGAATACAACTGTGTCGATACTCAGGACTAGTGTCGACACACTCTAATCAAGCTATGTTAAGACTGAAGACAACTGTGTCGACACACAGGACTTGTGTAGATAAATTCCACACAAGTTGTTTCGAGACATGTTGAAGAGCTATGTCGACACATTCAGAAGTTTGTCGACACCACTATAAGAGCAGTGTTGATACCAAGGACTTGTTTCAACACATTTAACAGTCAAGGATCAACACTTCAGCAGAAATGTTTCCTAAGTACAGAAATCAAGATGGATGTTTTGACAACTGTCAGAACTGTCAGATTTCAGTTATTAACCGGATCAGCCGGCTACTCCTATCAGAGCCTATTTAAAGGAATCTAGTCTTCAAAAAAAGGCAAGAAGTGAGAAAAAAGGGAAGAAGCCGCACAATTTTGTGAAGACAAAAGTCTGAAGCATCAGCTACAATTTAGAAGGTGGAGAGAGGTCTGATCAAGAATCATCTTCAACATCTCTCTAGCCTAGATCAGCCCTAATTTCTACTTCAAGAAGCTTTGAAAAGCTAAGAAGGGTTGATCAGATCTATCTTGACAAAGATCAAAGGAAGCACATTCATCAAGATCAGATCAAGAACCTGTTACTCAGATCGCTCTTGCTGGGTGACATTTTATAATTCAATTTTTGTTTTCTTTTACTGACTCTCTTTGTGTAAGATTATTGGGTCCAGCGTTCCTTCAATTGATCTGTGGTGCTCTGCTACTTATTTAAGAAATAAGTAGCACCCTTTCCAACAGTTCGGGTTTTTGGAATAGTTGGGTATGAACTTGATTCTACATTTGGTATCAGAGGAGGTCACCGGTTCAAGACCGGGGGGGCTCTATTAAATCCCGATTTTTCCCTTCTACCTGTGTAGGTCCGACGGGTCAGGCAACCATGGACATGTTGTAACCCCACTTCTGAGCCATGTGGTAACCCCACCTCTGAGCCTACGGGTTGTGCTGGATGCCCGGGGGGATTGTTGGGTTCGGCGTTCCTTCACTTGATCCTTGGCGCTCTGCTACTTATTTAAGAAATTAAGTAGAATCATTTCCAACAGTCCGGGATTTTGAAAAAGTTGGGTATGCGCTTGATACTACAAAGATCTACTTGTAGATCTGAGTGGAGGAGAAATTTTTTTTGTAAGCCTGTGTTATAAAGGCTGAGGTAGGGCTGGGATAGCCTATGGTAGAAGAAGTTGGAAATTCTCTGAGGTTTAGGGCAGGTGTTGCCTGAGTAGTAGGAGTGTGGATACATTCTGAGGTAGAGTTCTTGGGAAGAACTTGAGGTGTAGGATCTTGGTGATCTGAGTGGTAAGACTTGTAAAGTCTGAGTTGTAGGAGTCGGGTGGGCTGTGAGCTGTAAGATCTATGGATCTGAGTAAAGGAAAGAGAAGGAGTTTGGTCGAATCTAGTTCATTGCTAGATAGGTGAAGGGGGAAAGTGGATGTACCCATAAATTGGGAAACCACTATAAATCTGTGTGCATTGTGTTGTGTGTGTTGAATTGTTGCGATGTGTATATTTTTCTAATTACTGTTAAGTATATCTTGACTATCTGACTAAATTAATCATATTAAATAAAGTAGTACTCTGATTATTAAAAAAGGGTGCTGTAATTTAAATTAGACCTATTCATCCCCCTCTAGGTCATTAGCAATGCTAAAGTAAACATTTACAATTGGTATCAGAGGGAGGTTCTCTGAAAAAAGGCATAACAGCCTAGTGAGAATCCAAAGGATTACATAGAAAGATATATCATGGCCCAGAGGGAAAATAATTCCATTAAGCTCCCTATCTGCTCCAAAGAAAACTTTGGAATATGGAAAGAAAGAGTCAGATTATTCATGGAGGCGGCAGATCCAAGAATGTACATCACAGTTATTGAAGGACCTTTCATTCCCATGAAAGTGTTAGTTTTTGATGCAAACATCAAGACGCTCAAGACTTACATGGAAATGGATAAGGATGAAATCATTCTGGCCTCTATGGATAAGAGGGCTCAGAATATTATAGTAAGTGCAATAGATGATTCCACTTTTCATAATCTGATTCATTGCAAGACAGCCAAAGAAATGTGGGAGTCTTTGATAGTTTACATGGAAGGATTTAAATAGGTCAGAGATGATAGAAAATCTCTGCTAAATCAATAGTATGAAGCCTTCAGACAAGATAAGAAAGATTCAGTGGGTGACTATTTTGAAAAGTTCTTCAGAATTGTAAACAACCTGAGGACTTATGGCAGAAGTTTTACTAACTATGAACTTAATGACAAGCTATTGAGGTCCCTGAACAAGGAATGGGACATTAAGATCTGTGTCATAAGAGAAATGGGAAACTTAGCCAACATATACCCCCAGGCCCTATTTGGAAAGTTGTTGTCTCATAAGTTACAGCTCAATCTCGGAAAGTCTAAAGAAGAATTATCCAGAGCACATAATAGAGAAAAGACTGGCTCTAAAGGCTGAGTCATCCATAAAAGTCAGAGAAAAGCCAACTCTCTTAGAAAAACTGGAAACTGCTTCTGAGTGTTCAGAATCATCCTCAACAGAAGGGGAACTAACTGAGGAAGAACTGTCTCAATTCTCTAGACAATTCAAGAAGATGTTAAGGAGTAAAAAACAAGGCAGGTGGAAGGGTCAAGCTGGAGACACTTCTCACAAAAAGTTCAATCATCCAGAGAAACCCAGTAAGAAGAATTTTGGGGACAGGTATGGCTCTTCTCGGAAAAAACATTAAAACTAATATAGTGTGTTATTGTTGCAACAAAAAAGGGCATATCGTAGCTAATTGCCCAGTAAAAAGGAAAAGAGAAAAAGTCAGAGAACTTGAAGGATGGACAACACAAGATGGCTGACAAAAGCTTCTTGGCAAAAAGACAGTTGACACTGTCTGATAGTAAGTCTGGCTCATCAGGATCAGAAAAGGTGGAGGCTCTCATGGGCCTGATGGCTATTGAGAAAACTCAAACAGGAGAAGAAGATCGGGATTGTTTAGATCCTGCTAAGGTAAAATCTATCTCTCATAGTTTAGCCTCAGATTCTTTTTCTGCATCAGAAAATGAATCATGTTCACACTCTTCTAATAGTAAAGAACATGATTCATACATTGAAGCAGAGTTTAACTCCCTTATCAACAGATATGGGAAGTTACTAAAGGCCTTGATTGCAAGAAGACAGCTTGCTAAGGATCAGGCTAGAGAGTTAGAACCATTGAGAGGAGTATCTTCTCAGTTGATAAGTGTCAACACAAAATTGGACCTACAAAAACTGAAACTTATAGAATTAATTAACAAGATAGATAGTCAGGCAGAGATGATAATAGAATAGGTCGAGACTGTCAAACACCTGGAAGCAAAGCTTTCTCAGGAAAGATAGCTCCTGACTCAATTCTCAAAACCTAAGTCAGTGTTACATATCATAGATACCTTTTCTGCACCATTTAGAAGTGGTGTAGGGTATGGTAAGAATAAAAAGTTTTATAAGAAGTCTGTTCCCAAGGTTAAAACTCCAAGTGGTCCAGATATACAACCAGTCAAGTATCTGCCTTCTAACAGATGCTTGAGATCGTGTATTCCTAAACACATGATGTCTGAGTTCTCTACCAGTAAGGTCAATAAAGTGCCTTGCTGGAAGGATCAGATATCAAAAGGCAATATATGCCAAGAACCACCACAAAAGGTGATCAATCCAAGAAGCCAAGGAATTCTTGGAGCTAATCCCAATGCATCTCACCTAAATCTGAAAGGTAAGGGTGTAAATTTTGCACCTCTACCTTGGAAATTGGATGACAATTCTGTGTTGCACAAAAGAACAACTTCAAATGTGTAACCAAAGAAATGATACAACAAATTTGAGTGTTGGTGTTGTGGGAAGGTTAGGCATTTTGCCCTAGATTGTTGTTATAATCCAACATGTCCTTCATATAAGTTTCAACCAGCTTTATTTAGAAAGACTGATGTGTTTCACACAGCAAAGCCTAACAGGAACCAAGGCCCCAAAACTTGTTGGGTCCCTAAGGTGAACTAAAATTTTGTTTGCAGGTGGAGCCAAGTACCACTAATAGGCCAGTATGGTACTTGGATAGTGGGCGTTCCAGTCATATGACTAGATCAAGGAGTTTACTAAGAGATTACACTCCAGTTATGAATGGACCAAAAGTCATCTTCAGAGGGTCATAGAAAGGACTCACCAAGGGATATGGTAACATTTCTAATGGCCTAGTTACCATCACTAAAGTGGCCTATGTGGAAGGATTGAACCACAATCTGATAAGCATAAGTCAGCTTTGTGATATAGGATATGAAATTATTTTTCATAATGACAAGTGTTTGATAAGGAATTCAAGTGATCAAGAGATCATCTTGTCAGGCACTAGGAGTGGGAATATTTACTTTCTAAATTTCCTTTGTATTAATGAACAATCACCTATATGTCTTGTAGCTAGTGAGAAAGACACTTTGTGTGTACAGTGGGACAAGAGGCTGGCTCACTGAAACTATAAAGCTATGAGTAAACTATTCTCTATGGATTTAGTTAGAAATAGTCCACAACTAAAATGATCTAAAGAAGGCTTATGTCCTGCATATCAAAAATGTAAACAAACAAAATTCTCCTTTAAGAGCATTTAGTCCAAAGACACTGAGAGGTGTATGTACTTACTTCATATGGATCTATTTGGTCCTATGCAAGTTCTTAGTTTGGGTAGGAAGTCCTATACATATGTGATTGTGGATGATCACTCTAGGTTTGCTTGGGTATTCTTCTTAAGGAGAAAGTCTGAAACACTAGACATCCATGCTGACTTTGTCAAACAAATTCAGAATGAGATGAGATGTTCTGTGGTCTATCTTAGAAGTGACCATGGTACAGAATTTCAATCTGAAAGGATGACAAATTTCTGTAAGGAACTAGGAATCTTTCAGGAGTTCTCCTCTCCAAGAACACCACAGTAAAATGGAGCTGTTGAGAGGAAAAATATAACTCTTATTGAGGCAGCCAGAACAATGCTGAGTGATTCATCTCTCCCAGAATATTTCTGGGTTGAGGCTGTAAACACAGCTTACTATGTTCAAAATAGACCATTGATCAACAAGTATCACAACAAGACTCCCTGTGAACTAATGAAAGGCAAAAAACCAAATTTGTCCTACTTTAAAATTTTTGGTAGTAAGTGCTATGTTCTGGACAATAGGAAACTTTATCTAACCAAGTTCTCAGATAAATCCTATGAAGGAATCTTTGTAGGGTATAGCCTTCATAGTAAAGAATACAGGATCTACAACTTGAACCATCAGGTTGTAGAAGAATCTATTAATACAGTGTTTGATGAATCATCTATTTTATGTAATAAGATCTCTAACAACTCTAGTCCTAGGTGTTGCAAACTCTAGAATGGAAAAGCTAAGAATAAGTGACTCACCTAATATAGAGTTAGATATTAGAGACAATATAAAAATTCCTATAGATGATACTGCAACTGCTCAGGGGGGGAAGAGAATCACCATAATCCTCCTGCAGTACTAGGTGATGATAAACACCTTCCAGTAGTAGTTAGACACCTTAGAGATCATCCTATAGATCAAATAATAGGTGATGCCAGATTAGGAGTGACTACCAGGAGTAGACATCACAATGAGATTTTATACTCTAGTTTTCTCTCACAAGTAGAACCTAAAAGGTTTGAAGAAGCCAATTCAGATTCCAACTGGATTATGGCTATGCAAGAAGAGCTAAATCAATTTGAGAGATGTAAAGTTTGGAGTCTAGTTCCCAGACCTAGTGATCACAATATCATAGGCACTAAGTGGATTTATAGAAATAAATTAGATGAATATGGGGTTATAGTTAAGAATAAAGCGAGATTAGTGGCTAAAGGATATAGACAAGAGGAAGGGTTAGATTATGACCTAACCTTTGCACCTGTAACTAGGCTAGAAGCCATAAGATTATTTTTAGCCCATGTAGCATTCAGAGGATACAAGGTCTACCAGATGGATGTAAAGTCAACATTCCTAAATGGTTCACTGAAGGAGGAAGTCTATGTAGAGCATCCACTAGGTTTTGTTGACACTAAACACAAAAACTATGTTTTCAGATTGCACAAGGCTTTGTATGGGTTAAAACAGGCACCTAGAGCCTGGTATGAGACCATGTCAACCTTTCTTATAGAAATCAAGTTCTCTAGAGGAAAGATAGAAGAGACACTATTTCTTAGGAACACTAAAGGATCAAGCATCTTAATCCAGATTTATGTATATGATATAATCTTTGGGTCTACTAATCAGAAGTTGTGTAGCAAATTTGCAAGGCTTATGCAAGGAAAGTTTGAAATGAGCAGCATGGGTGAGCTAAAGTTCTTCTTCGGATTCCAAGTTAGACAATCTGAGGATGGAATATCCATCTCTCAATCTAAGTTCACTAAGGAGTTGATTAAGAGATATGGTATGGAGAATTCTTCTACCATTAGAACTCCAATAGGTTCTACAATGTCACTACATTAGGATGAATCTGGAAAACTAGTTGATGAAACCTTGCATAGAGGCATCATTGGATCACTCATGTATTTAACTGCTAGTAGGCCAGATATTATGTTCTCAACATGTGTCTATGCTAGGTACCAAGCATGCCCCAAAGAGTCTCATTATACTGCTGTTGAGAGAATACTGAGATATCTTAAGGGCACACCCAATCTTGGGCTTTGGTATCCTAGGGATAGTGATTTTGAACTTACTGGGTACAGAGATGCAGATTTTGCCGGGTGTAAAGAAGACAGAAAAAGTACTTCTGTAACTTGGCAGTTTCTAGGGAAAAGACTTATCAGTTGGAGTAGCAAGAAGCAAACAAGTGTTGATATCTCTACAGCAAAATCAGAGTACATATTTGTTGGGAGTTGATGTGCACAGTTTTTGTGGATTCAACATTAACTAGTGGACTACAGTATACAACTAAGTAAATCTATTATGTTTTGTGATTCTACTAGTGCAATTTCTATTGCTAATAATCCAGTTTCTCACAGTAGAACTAAACATATAGAAATTGGATATCACTTTCTCAGAGAGAATATTGAAAAAGATAATATAAGCTTACAGTATACTCCAACAGAAAGAAAAGTTCCTGACATTTTTACAAAACCTTTAGATGAAAGTAAGTTCAATCATTTTAAATTTGAACTAGGCATGTTGAATATTGAATAAATACTTCCAATTAATTGTAACAAAAGTTTGTACAATTCTTAAAAAGATGACTAATTAGGTATATAGATATTTTAAAAAAACAACAAGAAAAACTTAATTATTCAAGAAATATTATTCAGAACACAAAATTTATCTAAGTCAAAGAATTGTGTCGAGACACTAGAGTGTGTGTTGACATTATTAGTACAGGTGTGTCGACACTATTAGAAAAGGTGTGTCGAGACACGAGACAGTGTGTTGACACTGATTAGAGGATATGTGTAGAGAAATTAAAATTTATTGTCGAGACCTTAAGGTCTGTGTCGAGAAACATAAACCTTGTATCGACTTAGGTCGACACATTACAACAGATTAGGTCTTCTTTGTCGACACTAAGTAATGAGAAAATTACTTAAGGCAGCGCACCGTTTCACCTTCAAAAGACTGATACTATAAATAGGAGGTATTAGGTTTTGTGGACTTCATTTGAAAGAAATCTTGAAAGACTGATCACTGTGTGTCGAGACCTAGAAATCCATAGTCGACACCTCACAGACTCAAGTTCCTTCAACGAGAATGGCACCAAAGATGGACGACAACATCAACGAGGGATACAAGCTAGTGCGCAATGAATTCAACTCCGCTTCTGATGATATAAAGAAGGTGATTGACCTAGTAAATGAGGCCGGTCTAGAGTATCTACTTTCAGAACCAACAAAAATTTGGAAGAAAGAGGTATCTAAATTTTATTCTAATGCCTCATTAAACCCCAAGTCAAACAAGATAAAATCCTGTGTTAATGGAGCAAGGATAAAGGTAACAACCAAAATACAAGCAAAAGTCTTTCAGATTCCAATAACAACACAGGATGATGAACTGGATTCAAGTAAGATAACTAAGGCTCTAGATTGGTGTGGACTAGATCCAACCACTAGTTTTGGAAATTCCTTAAACAGGAAGGGAATTAATTCCCACGGAAAATTCTTACCTAAAATAGTAGGAAAGGTGCTCCTCTGCAAAATTGGAGCACATGACAGGCTTTCTAAAGTCATGTTTAACCTGATGACAAGAATTATCTTCGGGATCACAACTGACTAGAATAGGGTGGTGTTTGAAAAGATTGCAGAAGGAATTAAGAAGCCCAAAATGGGCAGAATAATTAGTTTATATCTAGGAAAGGTCATCCCAGATAATATCAATCAGAAAATAGTACTAAGATAAATCATATGAGGAGAATGGACCTGAGAATCCTGTCTAGATGGGAAAGAGTCTTGACTAAAGAGATATCAGAACCTAAACAGATAAAAGATGTAAAAGGTAAGAAATCTGTGGTTGAGGAAGTTGTATCCTCTAGTGATTCTGAAGAAGAGGTACACTTCAGTTCAGATGATAATGTAGTGGAAGAACAAGGCAGATCTCCAAGGCTTTCCCTTGAGACCAGTGTACAGGTGCAGGGGGAGAACATTCCAGATAAAGAAGTAGCTGAGGGAGAGAACCACAATGCATTACCAATGGATACAGCAACTACAATAATAATGGATGTTATTCAGGACCTAGAGAATGAAGAAGAAGTCTTATGTCAAAAGAATCAAACAACCAGGAGGAGAGAATTGAAGATTATCAGATTAAGATACCTGATGCTGAGAAAACTAAAGAGACACCTCAAGTTGAAGAGGTTAGTTCTTCTGAATCTGAGGATGCTGAAGCTTCTCAATTGAAGAAAAGGAAATTTTCTGAAATTAAGAAGAGGAGCAAGAGCTATAAGCAATATCTTCAAATTGGACCACCATTAGTTCCTGCAATGGATCATAGCTCTTTGCTAGTTCAACTACAGATTATGCTTATAAGCAAAGACAAGATCTTGAGAAGTATGTCGATGAAGGCAACAAGGAGTTGCAATTTCAGCTGGCTTAAGACATCAAGTCCATAAGATTTGAAGTAAATCTCTTGAAAACTGAAATGGCTACATTCTTTGAGAAAGGAGCACTTGTAGTAGTCTATCTGGCCAAGCAATAATAGGAAGACAAGCAACTACAAGATGATGTGGCAATCAAGCAAGGTTGTGTCCTTGAAAATCAAAGTAGACTGAATGAAAATCTGATAGTCATGCATGAAACAACATTGGGAGAAATTAAGCACCAAACCAATGTTTTGGAAACCAAACTTGATTCAACTGTCACAAATATCAATAACAAACTGCAAAGTCATTTGAAATATTTCATTAAGGATATCAAAGATACTTACAAACATTTGGACAATAATTTACTGAAATTAAAGAATATTGTGACTTCAGGTATCAATTACCTAGATGGATGGGTAAGATTTCATAAGAATGATCTCAGAGATCATATTGAAAGAGAAGTCATAAAGGGGGAGAGAGTATTGATTAAGGTCAATGCTGAACAAGCTACCTAGATAGCAAACAATATCAGAGACACCTTAGGCTTTCCTCCCCTATGGTATGAGGGTGATCAAACTGCTGAATCTAGTTGTCAACCACCTCTACTTGATGTACCTCCTGTTTAATTCTTTCATCCTGATGCACCAGCCAATTTGGAATCTATTCAAGCAGCTATCCATCACATGTACAGTCCTCCTCAAGGCTTAGATAATAATGTAATATATGAGAAAGTGGACAAGTCTTCTCATGCTCCAGAGACAGAAGCTCAGTTATCAAAGAAAAGATTTAGAGAACTAGCTGAGACTAAACCTGATTTTGAGCAATGGAGTCCAACCTCCAGATCCATAATTCTTACTGCATGGAAGGCTGTAAATACTAATATCATAGGCAGAGGGAAATGGTATTCAGAACAGGAATGGGCCAAACACTTGAAGCAGCAAGAAGTTATTCAAAAATTCAGACAAGATATGAAGAGAGGAAAGCTTCCTGCTAAGTCTATAGAGCCCAGCAAATATTTCTCAAAGCCATATCATTAATTTGAGAGGTAAAGGCTGAAAGAAAAAGCTATTGCAAAAGCTAAAGCTAAGAATGACAAAGGAAAGATAGTTGGTGAGGACAAAAAGCCTGAGGTGAAAGCCAAGATACACTCTGGGAAAGGCATAGTTATCAAGGAACCTTAGCTGCCTTAGGATATTCTTAGTTTTCTATTTTCTATGGACAACTTGATCTGTAAAAAACTTGTATCAGTAAACTTTATGAAAAACAATTAATGGAAATCCTGACTTATTCAACATTTTATGTGTTGTTAATTAGGACTGAAATTGTTTGTCTTATCTTCTGTTCAGTATTATTGTTAAATATGTGTGATTATCTTTGTTATTTCACATACTGAACTGCACAAATGTTTAAATGTTTTTATCATTATTTTGTGATATCATGTTATATATCATTGAATTGGGGTTATGACTTCTCCAAATAGGGGAAGATTGTTGAGTACATTGGTCTAAATATACTTGTTTTGAAGAAGTCTTCTCAGCTCAATGATATACACATTATTGTATTTTTATGGATGTTAAGTCCATGTGTGCAGGTAAATAAAGCTAAGTACAAAGTGTCGAGACACTCGGGACTAGTGTCGACTGATGAGTCCCGTTTATATAGGGTTTTGCGGACTCATCTAGGCTGGTTTTCATGACTTTGCACTTCACTTTTCGGTTGTTTTCATTGATATTTAGTTCCTACTGCGTTTCACGTTTAGTGCACTTTTCTAGCCCGTGGGTGCGCAATTGCGCATTCGATTGCTGGGGGTATGCACTTGGTGCTCCCCAGGGCTCGTTCTGGTAGATTTTTTGCATTCTGTTGATTTTTGGAGGGTCCTCCTTTGTGATTTTATATTTTGTGCAGATGGTGCATTTCCCCCAAGGCAGGAATTCTGTCTCAAGGAAAACGCACGGTCGTGTGTTTCTTTCACGCACGATTTGTGTGAAATCGTGCATTGTAGTCGGCTGTGTTGATGCACGAAAACGGATACGGAGTCGGGCACCACTAGCTAACGGTTCGAGCACCGGGGGAAGGAAGGGAAAAGAGGAGACTGTCGAATAGTCGGTTACTAGCGGTCGTAGCTGAGGGACAGGAAAAGAGGTCGCTGGCAGTGGTAACAGTAGAGTTCGCCCGATGCGGCTTAAATGCCACTCCTGTGACAGGAAAGAAAAGATGAAGCCGACCGGGCAGCACGCCGCAAAGAACTAGACTTGAGACCGCAACTCTTAACAAGCGAGCTCCCGGATACGAGTCAGCCTGCTTTGGGGAGTGCACCCTCCCCCTATTTATAGGCTCGGGGGCCTGCCCAAATGGGCAGTGCTAAAATTACCG
The DNA here is from genome assembly GCA_039583875.1 of Platanthera guangdongensis. Lineage (NCBI taxonomy): Eukaryota > Viridiplantae > Streptophyta > Magnoliopsida > Asparagales > Orchidaceae > Platanthera > Platanthera guangdongensis. The sequence continues at coordinate 100,233,322 of CM077160.1, forward strand.
GCTGCCCGGGGTACATGAGAACCGGGCAGAGGTGAGGGGAAGCAAATGAACAAAAAAGGAGAAAAGAGGGAAGCCGCATGGCCTGGCGGATTCCTCTTGGCAAGCTGATGGTCTGAGCCCTGGGCCTTGATGTTGAGCAGGGTTGAAGCTGTCGGCGGCTTGATATGGAGACCGTCCGGCTTCTCTAACGAGAAGCCGAAATGACGTGGGTGGCGGTTAGAAGGCACAAGCCTCCCGGTCTCTGGAGACCGGTCGGCTTGACATGCTTGGCTGCTAGAAGAACAAGGCCGCCCGGTCTTGAAAGTTGTGTGAACAAGTCACGGATTCCGGGCTTAACATAATCCCCGCACATTTTTAAGTTTCAAAAAAACTTCGAAAATGTAGAACCAAATCGGAGACCGCAACTGCCTTTAATACATCCGCGTCTATAAAATCCCTTGACCCTTGTCATTCTTCAAGATCTCTGCCAAGTCACGGGTCGTTACTCGCTACTTATGGTCTGAATTCTTCAATCTGACGCGGTCTTTCACAAGATGGACGTCATGTCTTCTATGCTAGCCCGTTATAAGAAGTCGACTGAGAAGAAAAAGTGTCGGAGCCGGAAACCGGAATACTCTGACCGACAGCCTGCAGAGAATACTGAGAGGTCGATTACTCCAGCGGATTCTGGATCTGAAAATAGGCCGACACAGACCTTCGGCGAATCTTCGCAGACCGCGGCCAATCCTATAGCGGTTTTGAAGGCTGCGGCTAATCCGGAATCGGTTTCAAAGGCTGCTCCACCAGAAACCAAGACTACCAAATCCTTCGAGGTAACTTACTCTCCATCGGGTGATGTGCTCTTAAAAATAGATGAGACGGAGGTGAAAAGCATTGAATCTGGAAAGCCGCGCAAATTGTCGGCTAAGGTCTACCTAGTCGTTCTGGATGACAACGAGCTGGATAAGACGCTGGAGGCCACGCGGATTTTGTCTGAAAAGAGCAAGCAGACAGAAATGGTAGTTGGCTCCTTGAAACGGCAAAAGAAAAGGAGTGAGACCCTTGAAGAAAGGATGAAGAGGAAAATGCGGAAGATACAGGCCAGAAACTGAAATGTTTCTATAAAGACCGGAGCGGATAGTCTTTAACATAGGTCGCACGAGAAAGAGGTACCCGAGAGTCCGTCCATACCAGATTCCAAACCGAACGAGCCGGAGAATGTATCTGTGGCTAGCGAGATGATTAGTGACTTCTCAGGGGCATGGAGACTTTACAGCAGCAGGACCAGTTGTTGACGACCCCAGCGGCTTTTGAAGAGGTCAACCGCCCTGATGTCGAAGCCACTGGGGAGAAGCTTGGCGGGCCGGCTTCTGCGGTTTCTGAAGGAACCGAAAAATTGGGACTTCGAGAGAAGATGGAAGAGATGAAGAAGTTGATCGCTGGGAAACCGGTGGAGACCACACTTCCTCTTCTGCAAGGTAAACATGGGGAAGTTAAACGAACTGTAAAATTCTACAAGTTGCGATCAAGGAAGATGGGGGCGAACACAATTTTAAATCCGTCGGCAAGCTTTTTCCTAACCACGGCTCAACTTAAACGTCGAGCTAAAGAAGTCGAGCGGCTATGGAAAGAAAAGCTAAAGCAGATAGATCTCGAACGATTAAGGCGGCCAGTGTTTAGATACCATACTGCGCCCTCTGAAGTAGATAAATGCCAAAACGGTGGTCTTATCCTACCGATTTTCTTGCAACAAGGTCACAATTATCTGACTGAACCTGACTGCAGTTTATCTGCTGCAGGTGAACCGGAGGCCGCGATGGAGCTGGGAGACATGACATCCTTCTTATCTATGCTGCCACCGCCTCTGCCAAGTGTTCGTGACAAAAGGATGGCCGACTTCCAGAAGGAGGTTGACACATTGCAGGCGGCTATGAGGGAGCATGTTGAAGCCCTGTGGATTAAGGAGGAGGAACAGCGGGATGCCCAGGTGGGTGTTGAGAAAAGGATCCAAGAGTTGCAGATCACCCTGGAACAAGAGACCACAAGGTTATAGTCTGCGTTGGAGCAAGAGACCGCAAGGTTGCAGTCCACGGAGGGGAAGATAGCAGAGATGAAGGCCGCCTTGGAGTAGGAGAGGGCTGAGAAACAGGATATGCAAGCATAGTTGCTGACGGCCGGACGGCTTGAGAGGGAGAGAGAAGAGATTCGCTGCCTTGAGCAAGGAAAAGACCAAGGTCCGTCAGCGGAGGCCGACGGAAATCAGCGGCCTGCACCAGCAGCTTCTGGGAAGTTGCTAGAAACAGGTCGTCTGGCTTCTGGTGGGGCTTCAAATCCACCGGAAGTCACGGTGGTCGGGCAGGCCATAACTTCTAGCGGGCTAGATGCTCAGGCTCAACTAATGGTTCCATTCTCCAGAGTAGAGCGCGACGCCACGCGGGTTCATCGGTCTCTGCACTCACTTCTCAATCTGGTTAGCCAGGTGTACACTGATATTGTGAAGACAGGTGATCAGGTCACGCGAATAGGGCGAGAGGGATAGGAAAGCGACAAACGAAACTGAGTGAATTGAGCGATCTAAGCAGCGCGAACAATTTGAACACTGTGTTGTAATATATTTTTCCTTCTGGATGTTAGACAATCTGGTCGCTTGTGCACAATCATTGTATGTTTATTATGTTGTGAACTGCTTGCGATTTATGCGGTCTGTATTTTATGATCACCATATATGTGCTTTGCGCCAACATATCCAAGTACAGGATCTTAGCCGCGCAGTCTGGCGAACAGATCGCCGACTTGAAAGTATGATATCCACATGCTCTTCGCGAAATTTTTCCAAGTGTAGGAACTTAGCCGCGCGAACTGACGAACTGAACTGCAGTTTGGCTGTTGCATTAATCTATATTCCTTGCAGGTTGAGGTCGCGCAGCTTGACATCTAATCGCGATTTGACATTGATTACTATACCTCCACTGTTTTTCTATAAATAGAGATGACTCCGGAGATTTCATCATAAGACAAAAAAGATGCGGGCTAAGTGCAAGTCGATGCGGTCTGACAAAGCCACCGCAGTCAGGACTGATGCGGCCTCTGCATTCCACTCAGCAGACCACAAGGAATGTCGGCTTACACAAGCCGAGCTAGATAACTTTGTGGAGAAGAATATGTAGGGGAGCCCGCTAGTCGCACGGCTTCCGCTGTAGGACGAGAGAATAAACACCTCCAACGCAAATCAGATCGCCATCCCCATCGACGATTTTCACTGCAGTTTCCTCTTCCCGGTCATGATGGATGTCGTGGCGATCTTCGACCACTAGGGCATTGTGCCCGAACAACTGCCACCAAACTTGATAGCCGCCATCTACAGTTTCATCTCATACTTGAGGTCGGAGAGAGTCTAATTCTCCATGAAGCTCTTCCGCGAGTGCTACTCGGTGCGGTCTATCCCGGACTCCGGGACTAGAATCTTCCGAGGGCACCTCTACTTCGACTGCAGGGGGCTTTAGATCGTCAATTTGGCGAATAATATCCCGAACTGGTCGAAGCGGTTCCTCATCTTTGAGGGAAACCTTGGGTTACTGCCGGTCAACCCGCAAATCCGGTACGAGGCTACCTTCGGCAGCAGTGGCCTGGACGGCATAGAGAAGGAGATGCACTACTTCTTCAAAGTGAAACGGCTTGACGTGAATCATTACATCCCGCTGCTTCCATCCTTGGAAGGGATTGAAGCGGAAGACAGTAAGTTTCAAACCGGCCGAACTGACTTGCTAGTCGTGCGGTCTATGAACTGACTTTTTACTTTGTCTTTGCAGCTGATGTGGTGGTCCTGCTAAACAAGCTGCTGACCCCTGGTGTCCTGATGCTCACACAAAGAGAGAAACACGCTAGGTAGGCCCAGTCGCAGCGGGTTGAGGAAGAGGAGGAGTCGGCCTCCTCCGACGAGTTCATGCTGCAAGGAATGGGCAGCGGCCTGAAGGACGTCCACGGCAACCCGGCTATGTTGTGGAGTCCGGACGGCGAGTCTGTGAAGGTCTCCACTGCCCTCCCCTACTGGGGGAGGGAAAATTAAGCCTCCACACAAATGTGGTTGGCTCCGCGCTGCATGGCAAGCACAACCTGAAGGCATTGTGCAAAGTTACTGAAGACGACCTGTTGTGGTTAGCAGCGCAGGTTGGGGCAAGGAGCTTCGTAACGAGCCACTTCATGGGCCTTGCCTACAAGCAATTAATGGAAGACAAAAGAGGCTTGGAGAGGCAGTTAGAGGAGAAAGAAGAAGAAAACAAACGATTGAAGGAAAGAGAAGCAGTAATTCATCACCTGATACTCGTGCAGTTAAAAATATGAAACTGTGTGGTCTAACCTTTCACTTATTTTGCAGGCGATGTACAACCCGGCCAACCTGACCTTCCAAGATAACGTCTTCCCGCAGGTCATCCATGGGATCGATGGAGCGCTTAACCGCCTCCGAGACCTTGGCGTCTTAGCGGCCGGCTTCACCGACTTTACCTGAGCCGACATATACCCCACCTTGAAAAAGAAGGTGGCCACTGTCTACAGGGCAATCAAAGGCAAGGGCAAGGTCGGAGAGGATGATGGCGAAGAGGAGGAAGACGATGAGCAAGAGGGTGGCCAGGGAAGCTCGAGCGAAGGCGCTTCATCCGAGACCGGCGGTCAGGCTTCGGAGACCGCGCGGACAGATCCAGCGGCTTCTGGAGGCTCGACAGCTAGCAGCAATGGCTACAATGAATCTTCCGTCGACATCGACGGTGGCGGTGATTCAAGTCCTCCTGCGGCTAAAAAACTCAAGTCGGGCGATTAGGGAAATTCTTATTTTTAGCTTGTATTTTGAAATTTTTTGGGAAACCAGCGAAATGATTTTTGTAAACCGCGCTGTTAGCATTTTGTAACCTTTTATGAAATAGAAATGAAGAAAACTTTACCTTTGATGTGTAGCTTACTTTACTTCTCATTTTTCTTACTTGTATAAGTTCGCGCGGTCTCAGCGTAACCTCCGATTTAATAGATAGTTAATATGCGAACCGGCTGAGGTCATACTACGACTTCAATAAAGCTATCCGCAAGGAAGAAGAAAATTCCTGCGGCTTATCTTAGAATACACATTGACAATAAGCCGAGCGGCTAACGTTTTAACTGCCAAAAGTCTTAATGAAGAAATAAAGTTATATGTTTGGAAGAGAAAAATGCTCGCAGCTTAATTGAAAATAAATAATGACCAATAAGTCGTGCGGCTAATAACCTTAGTCACCGGAAAGCCTTAACAATGAAGTATAAGTTTGCAGCTAGGGCGAACTCTGATGTAGATCGTGCTTTTGATGAAAGAGACTTAAGGATAGAGAAATAATCTACGGCTTCTGATATGATCATACAAGCCGGTAATCAAAGATACTTAAGCATGCTTAGCCGGCAAATAAGTCGCCCGATAGTAGAGATCAGAACCATATTAGTTTTGCGATGGCGAGTCGTAAGTTTACTAGTATAATTGATACCAGAAGCCGGTGGACTAAGACCAAGAATTAACTGCCAGAAATAGGTCAGTCGACTTCCCAAGTATATGAATAATAAACCGGCAGATAGGCACATAGAAGTCGAATAACTTAAGTCGGAATAAGTAACTGCGCGGTCTGTGTATTGAATGATATAAATTGGCACAGGCCGCTTAATAAAACCGCAAGATAGCAGATCGGCTCATGTTGTCCTGCAAGAATAGACGGAGCTATGGGCTTATGTGTCGATGTGGGCAGGTGCGTGTGGCAGTGCTTTCCACACAAAGAACGCATAAGTGGGATTAAAATTCTTAATATCCGCGACCGATGTCAAGCGGGACAAGTACGTAATGTCTGCGACTGATGTCAAGCGGAATTTCCACTACACATCCGCGACTGATGTCATGCGGGATGTGGTGGGCTTAAGAATTTAAAGGCATTTTTCCCCCATATGCATGTATATTAATATCAAAAGTAAAGCTGAGAAATAAGCATTAAATGGAAGATAATCCTTGTTTGTTGTTAATGATGTAGCAAAAGGATATATGCTCGAGGCTTGACTATGCCCCATTAATACAAATTGCCAAGGGGACGTTATATATTATTCCAATCTTTAGTATTTCTATCATAGAGAAAAAGGAAGTCCCTGCTTGAACAATTGAGCAAGCCAGAGAAGAATGCCTTAGAAAATCACTTAATGATATAGTCTTGTAGTTTCCCAGCTCCTGCAAGTTGATTAGATAACTCTTGGAGAGCCATGAAATCTTCTGTCAGATGACCAACATCTTTATGATACTTGCAAAAAAGCTCCTCATGCCGATATTTGATTTTAGATTTCATACGCCGAGGCCTTTTGAACTCAGGCATTTTTTGAAGAATCATCAGAAGGTCTTTCATAGGAATTTTGAATTTAACAAATCTATCTGAACTTTTTTTATGCTTTAGAGTTTTCGTACACGAAGATGTGGCTGGATGTGCTTTTATAAACTCAGATGACTCATTCTTTTGAGGAGGTAATGTAGGCCTATCATGAGGAAGAGGAGGAGACTTGCAATTTTTAACTTACGAAATATTTTGGGAGGAAATAAATTGCTGATCACCAGAAGTCCCCTGAAGTTGCTTAGTCATCTGATTCAAAAATGAGATATAACCTTTATTTTCTTCTTCACCCATTATGAACTTATTAACGATTTTTATAAGATCTCCATAAGTTTTGGGGTCCTTTGTGGTGAGCTTAAATTTCAGAGGGCCTTCTCGAAGTCCATTCATGAAAGCATATAAGTAATAATCTTGATGGACGCTACAAACATCCAGAACTTCCTTTTGGAACCAGTCAATGAAATCCGGATTAGACTCGTCAATTCCTTACTTGATTCGAAAGAGAGATATGACGTCTCTTTTCCGCTTCATATATGTAGTGAACCTTGAAATGAATTGACTTCGAAGATCTTTAAAACTGGTGATCGATCGAGGTGGCAGACTATAGAACCATTCCCTTGCAATATCGCCAAAAGATATTGTTGGATCCCTAGTACGATTTGGGCTAGGTTCACTAACTTAGAATCATATGACCCACAATGTATAGCCAGGGTCATAGTTGTGTCTTAGAGTCTAGACCAAGTCCTCAGTAGCAACATCACATGGACCAACCATCATCAGACTTCCAGAGACTCAAAGACTTAGAGTTTTCTAAAGACCAAGTAAAATGAGTTCGACGTTCGTCGAACTCAGGTCAACGATAGTCATGCTCAGCTAGACGATCTCAGAGTAAATTCTCTGAACTGAGCTCAACAAACTTGGTACTCAGGTCGACGAACTTTGGACGCTATACTTCAACACTTCAAGATTAGAAAACATCTCCTTATTCTAAGTTCAGAGTCAGACTTTGGTCGACGAACTTGATTCTCAGCTCGACGAACTGTGACCACAATAGCTAGTATTATCCAGCAGCATTTAAGTGGTTCTCAGCTCGACGGAACATATTCTTAGGTCGATGAATTCTGGATACTTCACTTCAACACCTTCATCCAGAAGAATCTGAAATTATTCCAAGTCCAGATTCATCTCCAGTCGATGAAGTACAATCCCAGCTCGATGAACTTGAGACACAGAATAAGCAAGTCTGGATAATGTAGTTTTCTACTTTAACTCGACGATCTTGAAAATTAGCTCGAAGAACAGAAGTCATCTGGTTGACGAACTCAGCAACTCAGCTCGACGAACTATAGACTCAGCTCGACGATTTCTGCCATCAGTTCAACGAATCCAGACAGCCATTTTTCCATCCTTCTGTCCCCATTCTACTGCAATAATTCCTAAGCAATTAGTGCTCTAATATTCTCTGAATATAATCGTTAGAAGAGCATTGATTATGGTATTCTCCAGGATTATTGCCTGTCATTTTTCCATGGGACAGTTGGGGAAATAATAGAATGTTGTTTATTCTCTAGGCCGTCAGCATTGATTACAAAAGATTCAAAATTTCAAAAGACCATTTTTGATAGAAAATATAAAAAGATTTTTTCTTTCTTCTTCCTAAAGGAAAAAAGAAGATAGACAGAATACAGAAGAATAAGAGACATAGACACACAGAAAAAGACAATCAGTCTACTCTCATTTTCTCATACAAGATTTCTGATACGGAAGAAGCCCTAGACCAGAACATCAGTCACTTTTGAAGAAGAAGAACAATCTATCAAATATCAAGAGTCTTCCTTCTTCATCTCTGCAGGACACTTCAAAGGACAATAAGAAATCCATCTGTCAAAGAAGTTCCGGGAAATTTCTCTGGTCAAGGCTGTACTATTGAAGACCTACTCACCCTGTGCAAAGCTTCCCGGCCTGAACCCTTTTACATCTCAGGGGGAGCTTTGACAACATCACTAAATTCATATAGTCTTCTCATTGTGATTGAGAAAAGAAGACTTTCATCACTCTCTCATCCCCACCTCTGTACATGGTTTTAATTCCCTTCAAAATTATTCTGGTTCACAAGTCTCCTTCTAAAAGACTTGAGGATTGGTTTTTGAGCACCTGATCAAAAGCTCATTGGTGTCAGGCACCTGATCAAAAATCTGAGTGGATTCCTACCAGAGTGGTAGAAGGGTGGATGTACCCAAGTTTAGGGGAACCACTATAAATTCTTGTGTTGTCTGGATTGCTCATTTCTTTTGTATTTTGTGTTGTGGTTGTTTGTTAGGATTACTGTTTTAATTTTGTTCTTGCACTAGATTAAATTCAGAAGAAAATTTTGTAAACTCTGAATACTTTATTCAACCCCCCCCCCCCCAGAGTATTCCTGATCTAACAGCTCACTTTCAATTGGTATCAAAGCAGGTTCCTTTGGCTGTACAAGCTAACCCTTGAACCAAAGATCCTTTGTTAGATCTAAATTTTCTTTTTATTTCCATTTAGATTTATATACACAGCTATGGCACAAAACAAGGACTATGCAAGCACCAGACCTTCAGTTTGCAACCTAAATAGGTTTGCCATCTGGAAGGCAAGAATCAAATTGTACATGAACTCTATTGATGAAGATATCTACAATTCCATCTTGAAGGTCCTCCTCAAGCCACTGCATCTACCTCTACAGCAACATCTTCAAGCACAAATGCAATTCCACCACCTGAGTGGACTGAGGCTCAGAAGAAGGCCAAGGTTACTGATGCCAAGGCAATGAACATACTGGCACAGACTATGTCAGATGAGATCTTCCAAAAGGATGTTGAATGCACTTCAGCCAAAGAAATCTGGGATTCAATCAACCAAATGGTTGCTGGGTCAGCAGATGTGAGGAAAGATAGAAGATCAAATCTCATCACACAATATGAAAACTTCAAAAAGGATGAAGCAGAAATAGTTGAAGTGATGTACAACAGGCTTAGCTCCATCATCAGTGAGCTAAGGACCTTAGATAAAGAAATCACCTTGACTGAAGTAAATGTCAAGATCCTTATGTGCTTCCCAAGCTCATAGGATTCAAGGATCTGGCCCATCAAGGAGGCCAAAAGCCTAAATGAGATATCCACTGAATCTCTATTAGGCAAACTAAAGTCCTATGAATAGCTGATTAAATCCAGGGAGGTAGCTGACCAAAAAACACCCCCTCTAGCAAGAAAAGAGCATAGCATTGCTTTCAAAGCAGCTGAAGAGACAGAAACTCCCTCAACAAACTAAGAACTCATGAGTCTATTTGCCAAACAATTCTATAAGCTGGCAAGAAAAGATTTCAGGAGGAAGTCATTAAGACAGGATGATAAGCCTAGATATGATAAGAAACCAACCAAAGAAGTTGTGTGTTTTGGATACAGGAAGCCTGGGCACTTCATCTCTGAGTGTCCAGAGAATCATAAGAAAGAAAAGAGAAGAGAGAAAGATATCAGGAGACAGCACAACAGCAGACCTTCCAGCAAATATAATAAGAAGGAGAAGGATTTTATGGCTGAAACCTGGAGTGAGAATGACGAAGAATCAACATCTTCCAGATCCAGTGAAGATGAGGAAGAGGCAAGGGCCAAGGAGGTTTGCCTCATGGCAATTGATGCTTCCAGGAGCCATTCAGAAGAAGAGGATTCACACAATGAAGCAGCCTCAGATTCTGAAGCTGACAAGGTATTGTCTTCTTTTGATTACAGTTCTGATTCCTTTAAATTTGAATTTAAAATAATGTGTATAGATTTGATTAATTCAGAAAAGGAGATTAAAACTCATAGGGAGAAACTAGGAATTTTAGAAAATGTAAACTCAGAAAATAATAGATTAAAAGATGAATTGTGTTTAGTTAATGAACAAATAATAATGTTAGAGACTGAGATTTGTGAGTCTAAACAACTTGAGGAAACTCTTAATGGAAGAAGCCTCAAGCTGATGGACATCACAAGCACTGTAAATGCCAGACTCAATGGCAAGCTAGGCTTGGGTGCTTCATCGAGTTTGCCCCCCATCCTCAAGAAAAATATCTTGACAACCCCAATAAAATTTGTCTCTGCTAAGGGGAAAGAAAAATTAAATAATGAACAAACAATAGAAAATATTCCCATATCAATAGGTCAGAAAACCAAAAATCAGAAAACCTTAAGTAAAAACAAGGTTCAGCAGAATTCGTCGAACTTAGATCGATGAAATGCAGCCAGTTCGTCAAACCCAGATCGACGAACTCTGAACGAAAACTATAACTATAATTATTCGTCTAACTGTGATCGACGAACTCTGTATGGTTCGTCAAGCAGAGGTCGATGAACGTGGGGTACAGAAAATGAATATATTCGTTCGCTGGGCAGAGATCGAAGATCTTAACCCAATTCATTGAACTCTGGTTGACGAACTCACAGAAAATCGTGGAACCCAGAAAGACTTAACCAAAACTTTAATTGTAACAGAAACTTAAATAATTCCAGGAAAGCTTTTAATCCGCTAGCTGATTAGGTCATACCACCTAGGAGATATCACCATCTAGGATATAAATCCCAACCAGAATATTCTGTTATTTCCAGCTTTTCATACCAGCAAAATAAAGGACTCAAGGTAACCTGGGTCAAGAACAATTAGTTGTTTTCACTGCAGGTGAAGAGCTGTCCAGGAGCGAATCAATCTTAGTACCTGTACAGTGGGTGCTCTAAACATATGACAGGCACCAAGTACAATCTTACTAATTATAAGTCCAAGTCAGGACCAAAGGTTATCTTTAGGGATTCCAAATGTGGCCAATCAGAAGGCTATGGAGCAGTGAAGATTGGAGCTGTCACATTTAAGAAGGTAACATATGTCAGAGGACTCAAGCATAACCTCATATCCATAAGTCAGTTATGTAATGAAGGTTATCAGGCACATTTCAATTCATCTTCTTGTACTATTGCTAATAAAGAAAATCAAACAGTTTTAATTGTAAATAGACAAGGCAACATATATTTAGTTGATTTTCTATCTGCCACTTCTAATATCTGCTTACTTAATATAACTAGTAATCAGAATGATTTATGGCATAAAAGGCTAGTTCATGTAAACCTGAAAAACATTGCTAGGCTATCTAGTTTCAAATCTGTAAATAAAAGTGATTCACCTAAAATTTTGTATTTGCTACACATGGATCTCTTTGGACCCATTGTTATACAAAGCCTTGGAGGGAAATCCTACACCTTGGTTATTGTGGATGACTTCTCCAGGTTCACTTGGGTATCCTTTCTGAGATCTAAGGCAGATACCTTCAAGGTTCTTACAGATTTTCTCAGGACCATACAGATTGAGTTCTCTACTCATGTTGCATTGATCAGAAGTGGTCATGGCATAGAGTTTGAGTCTCTTCTTATGCATGAGTTCTGTGAGAAGGAAGGTATCAGTCATTGCTTCTCAGCTCCTAGAACTCCTTAATAAAATGGGGTAGCTGAAAGGAAAAAATAGGACACTTATTGAAGCTGCAGGTACATTGCTTGCAGATGCTTACATGCCCCTAACCTTTTGGGCAGAGGCTGTGAGCACAGCAAATTATGTCCTGAACAAGAGTTTAATTCATAAACTAAAGAATAGGACTCCCTATGAATTACTTAAAGGGAAGAAACCTAAAATTAACTATTTTAAAGTATTTGGATGTTTTTATTATATTCACAACAACAATAAAAGATACATTAGAAAGTTTGAGGCTAAGGCTGAAGAGGGAATTTTTCTAGGATATTCCCAAGTAAGCAAAGCATATATGGTTTTTAATAAATCATCATTAAAGATTGAGGAGTACATTCATGTTTATTTTTATGAAACTAACATATCTTGCAAGGAGAAAGAGATTTCTACCAATAGCCCTTTGCAGGTACCTCACTTGTGTGAGAGTTTGGATGGACTAAACCTTACACAAGAGGATCCAACACATCCTTCTCCACAAGTCATTGAAGAAAGTGAAGATGAAGGCACTGAAGGATTTGACCTTCCTCTAACAGCAAACACAATTCCACAAGAGGAATTAATCCAAGATGCTGTTGCACAACCAACTCCACCCACTGGTCTAGTCACACTTAGGGATCACCTCAGATCTCAAGTGATTGGAGACATATCAGTAGGTGTACAGACCAGGCATCAACTCAACCAAGACTTGATGCATGCCTGTTTTCTCTCTCAGGTTGAACCTCTATCCATCAATAATGCTGAGCAAGATCCCCACTAGATCATTGCAATGCAGGAGGAATTAAACCAATTTGAGAGATGTAGAGTTTGGGATTTGGTTCCAAGACCACAAGACTATCCAGTCATTGGAACCAAATGGGTATACAGAAACAAACTGGATGCCCAATGAGTGATTGTGAGGAACAAGGCTAGGCTTGTTGCTCAAGGTTATAGGCAAGAGGAATGGATTGACTATGACCAAACATTTGCACTAGTTGCAAGGTTGGAGGCCATCAGAATTTTTCTAGCCTATGCAGCATACAAAAAATTCAAGGTATATCAGATGGATGTGAAGAGTGTATTCCTCAATGGAGTACTTAAAGAAGAGGTTTATGTTAAACAACCTCCAGGTTTTGTCTCTCCAACTCACCCTTATCATGTTTTCAAATTGCATAAAGCTCTTTATGGTCTCAAGCAAGCTCTAAGAGTTTGGTATGAGACCCTAGCTAGCTTTTTGATAGAGCATAAATTCATTAAAGGCATATTAGATAGAACACTTTTCACTAGACATCATAAGGATCAAATATTATTAGTGCAAATATATGTGGATGACATCATATTTGGGTCTACTGATTCCTAATTATGCAAGAGGTTCTCTGACCTCATGCATTCAAAATTTGAAATGAGTTGCATGGGTGAGCTTTCCTACTTCCTTGATCTCCAAGTGAAGCAGTTGTCTGATGGCATCTTCATATCTCAAGCTAAGTATGCTAAAGAGCATATAAAGAAGTTTGGGATGGCTGATGCTTCAGCAAAGAAAACACCCATGGCTACAAATGTTGTAGTAGACTCTGATGCACATGGGAAACTTGTGGATCAGAAATTATATAGGGGCATTGTTGGGTTCATATTATATCTTACAGCAAGCAGGCCTGATATTATGTTTGCCACATGGCTTTGTGCTAGGTTCCAAGTGAACCCAAAAGAATCTCATCTAATTTTCTTAAAAAGGATTTTGAGATATATAAAGAGTTGTCCTAGTCTAGGCCTATGGTATCCAGCTGAGTCAGAGTTTGATTTAACTGGATTTTCAGATGCTGACTTTGCTGGATGCAGGGTTGGTAGGAAAATCACCTCAGGAACTTGTCAGTTCCTTGGTATGAAGTTGGTATCCTGGCTTTGTAAGAAACAGTCATCTGTGTCTACCCCAACTACTGAGGCTGAGTATATTGCAGCTGGCAGATGTTGTTCCCAGATGCTGTGGATTCAAAATCAATTACTAGACTATGGTCTCAACTTAAATAATTCAACTCTCTTTTGTGATAACGCAAGTGCTATAGCAATAGCAGAAAATCCAGTCCATCACAGTAGGACAAAGCATATAGACATTAGGCATCACTTCATTAGAGAGTGTGTAGACAAAAACAAAACTAATCTTGTCTATATTTACACTGATTTACAAAGAGCTGATATATTCACCAAACCTCTAGATGAGAGAAATCACATATTCTTTATAAATCAGCTTGGAATGATTAATGGAGAAGATTTTGTTTAGTTTCTGTCTACACTCGATGAATTTTCCAGAGTTCGTCGAACAAAGCTCGACGAACTAGGGAAAGTTTAGGAGATATTCATCGAACGGAGGTAGACGAACTCTCTGTGAGTGAAGCTATTTTCGTCGAACGGAGATCGATGAATCCACTTCAAGAAAACTTTCGTCGAACGGAGCTCGACGAAATGTCTTCAACTCTTCCAGCTGAGCTCGATGAATTATTTCACTATCAATTCTTTCGTCGATCTCAGGTCAAAGAACTTCTTATTTTTCATGGAACGGAGTTTGTCGATTCATATTCCAGAAAATCTTATAACTAGGTTTTCTTCGACCTACGTCCCGCGCTTTCTATTCCCTTTACACTTGATCATCGTTTCTCTCTTTTGCAGGTGATTTCATGGCGATTCAAGCAGGTGTCCTAGCCGCTATGAAGTTTGACACAGGATTTGATGTCAACTTCGACTCATTTCAACACTCGGATCCAAATTTTCTGAACATTCTGACTCTATTGGAAGAACAGAATTTGAAAAACCTGATGACAACAAGAATAAAGCTGGCAGGAACAGAAATTAGAGAATGGGTCTATACTTCATCTACATCAGAGGAGAACACCATGACAGGAATAATCGCGGGTAATGCTGTTTCTTTGACTCCCGCAGTTTTAACTCAAATTTTTGATCTGCGTAATGGAGAAGAGGATTTAGAAATTGATTCTGAAGAATATGATATGATGTTGAGTTTAATGGGTTATGTTGGAGATAACCCCAATAAGTTGTTGAAGAAACATTTATCTGCAGAATACAAATTTCCGGCAAATATAGTGGGAAAAGTCTTGCTGGGCAAGCACACTGCCCATGACTACATCACCAGGCATCAATTCCTGGTCATATGTGCAGTGGTCAATAAGAAGAAAGTGGATTGGGCACAGATCATTTTTGATCTTATTAATAAAAAGTGTAATAAGAAAGAAGTTTGCTTTGGAAGGATCCTGGGGATCTTCCTGAAGGAGAAGGCTGCTGAATCTCTGGTCTCACAGACCATATTCATTAATGCCAGCAAGAGGCTCACATGCACCTTGTTTGGCAGGTGGGAGAGGACCATAACTAAGCCATCCAAGGCTTCAACCTCTTCCACCCCAGCTTCTGAAAGCACAAGGGCTGCTAGAGCCACTCCCCACCCTACTGAAGAGATCATCCCCATACCTTCATCCCTTCCAGCAACTCAACACCAATCACCCTCCACAGTTCATACTCCCTCTCTTCAACCACATCCACAACTCCAACAACTCCAACAAGTTCATGTCCCTACTACAGTTACATCTTCTGCCACCTCTCCACCCCTAGATCTTACCAATATCCCCTCATCTCCAATTCAGGAATACCTTCAACCCACTCCACCTCAATCACCCATATCCCCCAATGTTACACCAGATCCAACACCACCTTCATCTCCTCTTCTAACACGCTTATCCTCCATACCATCCTTCAATCTCTTGACATCTCCTCCCAATTCTCCTCCTCCTCCACATCCATCCACTCAGGATGTCCCCATGACAGATGTCCCTCCTCCACCATCTCCAACAACTATCATCCCTCAAAATGTCTCCACCCAACATTCTACTAAACCATCGGCTACTCCACCTCTGGATCCCTTCACCATCTCCTCTGTAATTACTCTCATCACTCCTCTAATCAAATCTCTTATAGCAGAGGCTATTACACCTCTTGCTACTTCTATCTCTACGCTTTTTGCTCAACTCTCTGCCTTCACTGTTGCCCCCTCTTCATTCAGGGGCCTGGCTCCAGTTTTTACTGAAACCAGGCAGGGGGAGATGCTTGATGAAGAAGCTGCAGCAGCTCCAGCAGCAATAGCAGTTCAAGCAGCAGCTCCAGCTCCAGCAGTGACAGAGGTAGCAACAGCAGCAGTAGTTGATACAGATTATACTGACACAGATTTAATTGATTTACTTCAATTCATTGATACTGACATGGACTTAGAAGAGTCAGTACCAGAGGACATTATTACTGCTGGTGATTTCATTTTAAATCCGACAGTAGATATAGTTAATTTGTTGAGCATTTTTGATACTGCATACTTGAGATTTCCTACAGTAGAGTATAATAAGCCATTCTTGGCTATTGTATCATATACTTCCCCAGTAAGTCCTCAAGTTGCAAAGCACCTTAGTGACAGTTGTAACAACCCCATCCGTTTATATAATATATACTAGAAGGTCCGGCCGGGGCCCCACAGCATATACCACAAAACAGACGATGAAGCTACGGAGTGATACCAGAGTAGTGCAGCGCACCTACACATTGCATTCTAGCGGAAGCCTATACACTTGAACTCCTCTCTTGAATGTCCAACATATAAAACTCCACATTTTATAGATTATAGGGATGTCTTACAATACATATAAATAGTTGGCCTTATGGCCTTACAGGGCTTTCAAACAGTGGCCCAAACATTGGCACGCAGGCCGGCCACATCAAAAGAAAACATGACATTTACATCCACATTAGCCTTCGAAGGCTAGCAGCGGCAGCAGCAAAAGCAGTAGGGACTTCAGCCCTTATGCGTCCCGCTCGGTTCTCCAGCACCTGCACAGGGACATTCCACCCAAGGGTGGCAAACAAAGGCTATGGTCAACATTCAGCTAACCAACTTAAAACGACCCTACCCCTTTCTCGGGGCAGCGGTAATCTTCCCTACAAGCATAGCATATCACAAGCATGGCTATAAATCTTATATAATGTGCTTTCATGCGCAGATGCCATCACAACCGTCAGCCACCCGGCCCAACGGTCTGTGCACTCAGGGCACATTCTTGGTGTACTAGCAAATCAGTTGCCCACCACCGTATCAGGATCACAGCCCAATGGCAACTCACTTGAGCATTTACTCCATGGCGTGCAGCCGGAGTTTTATAGTCTTAGTGAACCGGGATTGGCCCGTAGCCCACCATTGTATCACGACATGTATGCCTAAGACTCTTGTTATGCGCTCCAACAGACCGCACCTTCTGGTCTCACGTCGGACGGACATAACGCAGGTCAGATCCTCCACCCCTCGTTGCTCAAATCGCCTTGCCATCACCGAGTATGGCGTACTCGTGGCTAAATAAAGGCGCGGGTAGGTCTCACCGATCCTGTTCTGGCATTCAAGCCTGGGTATTTTTATTACACTCATTCATCTCACAACATTAGCGGGACTTTCCTGGGCACACCAGTACTTCCTGCTACTCTCTTTGCAGGTGGACACCGCAAATATCACAAATGTCAGGGGTCTTTCCTGGCTACCATGCCAGTACTTCCTATTACTCTCTTCACAGGTGGACTCCCTATGAACATTAAGCATTACAAAGAGTATTTCCTGGAATTCCAATCCAGTACTTCCTGCTACTTTCTTTCACAGTTTGAACCCAATAGCACCAGCAGCACAAGCATTCTACGGGTATTTTCCTGGACTACCACCTCAGTACTTCCTGCTACTTCCTTTCACAGGTCTAACCCGTCGACTCCTAAACTACACGTTTATCACGGAGTCTTCTCCGGTTCGTATGCAACATCACCAATCCAGACCAACCTATCAAGATGGGCTTCACACAGCATGCTTATTCCGTACTCCAATTCTGGATCTATATGCCAACAAAGGGGATTCCATGAATCACCCCAAAGACTCCCAAAATCAGCCACCTTTTGGTGGGGGAATCACATACATATGCCAAAAAGGAAGCCTTCTCATGGCTAGGAAGAAAGGTCATTACCCTTGAAGACCTCTTTGGTGCCATGAGCTCTTAATTAGCTAGGAAGATCCGCAATAGCTTTTCCTCTGTAACAGCGGCCTCGAATCTCTCGTCGTAAAACCGCAGCAGCACCGGTGACCAGCCCCTTTCCTCCTCCTCCTTCTTCCTCTCTCTTTCTCTCACTAGGAATGTAGAAATAGAAGACCAAATGACAATTGAGATTTCCCTTCTCATCCACGGCCTTAAGGAAATAGGGAGACATCTCAGACATTAGATCCCAGCTGAAAGAACGGACGGCCACGATTTTGCCACAAAAGTACAATTTTGCCTGACACGCCCTGTGACACGCCCGTGTCCCAGGACGTGTGCCTCAAGCGGCACTCAACCGACTTATCCAATCCAGTGACACGCCCATGTCACGGGCTGTGTCACCCGACATGCCTTCAGACACGCCCATGGTTGTGGCTGTGTTCATCTGGCTAAAAAAATCTCAAAATCACCCGAGACTCACACGGTCTGTGACACGCCCGTGTCTCAGGCCGTGTGCCCCACACACGGCACTAGACACGCCCTAGCTCAATTTTGTAGGACTGAATTCGTCGACCGCGCTGACACGCCCTGTAACACACCCGTGTCACAGGCCGTGTCCTAAGCACTCGACGATCGTCGACCAAATTTTGTCGACCACTCGTCGACTGTTCCTCCCGAACACTCGACGAACGCAGGACATGCCCTGGGACACGCCCGTGTCCTAGACCGTGTCACCCCAGAACTGAGCCTGTTGAAAAATGGGTTGTTACAACCCTCCCCTCCTACAAAAACTTTCGTCCTCGAAATTCATATACAGGAAGGCAACCAGCAACCAAAAAAGTTAAAACATCAAAAGATCTTGTTACAACAAAATTTGCACTATGCAATCGCTACAAAAATAGCTCGGGAAACTCCGCTCGCATGGTCTGCTCTCGCTCCCATGTAAGCTCTTCATGGCCGTAATTGTACCATCGGACTTTAACCATCACGTCTGTCTTGTTCTGCAACTGTTTTTCGGCTCAATCCTCGATCTGAATGGGTCTAACCCTCATTGTTAGCCCATACTCCACCGGCACACGATCATCCGTGATCACTTGAGCTGGATCTTTAACGGCCTTCCGAAGCACCGAGATGTGAAACACATCATGTAGTCCACCCAAGTCTGCCGAAAGAGCTAGCTGATACGCAGCTTCTCTGATTCGCTCAACTACTTCAAATGGACCCAAATATCTTGGACTCAACATTTTCAAATGTCGAATCCGGGATACACCTTTGAAGGGCTTGATATTCAAGTATACCCAATCGCCTATCGCGAACTCCATATTCCGGTGCTTGGCGTTGTAGTACTTCGCTTGACGATCTTGGACTATGAGTAGCCTCTCTCGAATAGCATGAATGGTTGAGTTTGCTTCATCGACTTCATTACGATTATAAACTCTAGCTTCTCCCGCTTCTACCCAAGCCAAGGGAGTACGGCACTTCCTTCCATATAGAGCTTCATACGGTGTCATCCCGATGCTCTCCTGGTAGCTGTTGTTATAAGCAAACTCCAACATGTAGAGATGATCTTCCCATTTCTTCCCAAAGTCGAGGGCGCACATTCGGAGCATGTCCTCCATCGTTCTGTTGGTTTGTTCAGTTTGGCCATCTGTTTGGGGATGAAAGGACGTACTGAAAGTCAACTTCGTGCCCAACAGCTGGTGAACTAGCCTCCAATACTTTGACGTGAATCTCCCATCTCGATCACTCACTATGCTCTGAGGAACACCGTGAAGTCATACAATCTGTTTCACGTACAGCTTTGCCAAACTTTCTACTGAATCCTCTCGCTTGTTTGGTAGGAAGTGTGCCACTTTTGTTAGTCGATCAAAAATCACCCAGATGGTATCATTCCCTCGCTGAGATCACGGTAACTCGTGCACGAAATCCATAGAAATATCATCAAATTTCCACTCTAGAATCGGCAACAACTTCAAATAACCGCCCTGTTTCTGGCATTCCGCCTTCACCATAGCACAGGTTTGGCATTTGGCCACATAAAGAGCAACATCTTTCTTTAGCCCTGGCCACCAAAATAGCTTTTTCATATCTCTGAACATCTTCGTGCTCCCTGGGTGGATGAGTACTTCGTATAATGTGCTTCATACATTAGTCCTTCCCTCAATTTACCCACATTTGGGACGCACAAACGGCTTTATTTCCGCAAAAGACCGTCATTCCAGGAGAACTTCCCATCTGGCCCTGTTTTCGCATAGCGTAGGAGATTTTCATCCAACTCCGTTGTCCGTCGAACTCGGTCCGCAAGGTCACATTGCACCTCCGTCCAGTTCAAACATTCATTGGCAGTGGCATTCTTGTCAACACAAGAAATCTCTAATGCTTCCAGCTCCTGGATGAGACGTTCATCATGCCTTTGCAACCAAGCTGCTCTTGCCGGAGTCCGCCGACTCAAGGCATCCGCGACAACATTCCCCTTCCCGGGAGTATAGTGAATCTCAAAGGTGTAGTCCTCGAGGAACTCCAACCACCTTCGTTGTCGCATATTCAAGTCCTGCTCCAAAATGTACTTTAGGCTCTTGTGATCTGTATAGATCTCCACCTTCACACCATAAATATAGTGTCACCACAGCTTTAGTGAAAAGATCACCACCGCCAACTCAAGATCATGGACGGGATAGTTCTGCTCGTGCACTTTTAGCTGGCGTGAGCCATAAGCAATCACCCTTCCATGTTGCAGAAGTACGCAGCCTAAGCCGCTCCCTGAGGCATCACTGTAGATTACAAATCCATCTGTACCACATGGCGATGACAACACCAGCGCCATGGTCAACCGAATCTTCAGCTCTTAAAAAGTTCGCGTGCACTCTGCCAACCAAACGAACTTCTGTTCTTTTTGCGTCAACGTGGTTAGCGGCAAAGCGATCCATGAGAAGTTTTCAACAAATCTTTTGGTAGTAGCCTGCTAGTCCAAGGAAGCTCCTGACCTCGACCATTGAAGACAACACCAGCCACTCTTGTATGGCCCTTATCTTCGCTAGATCCACAGCTATGCCTGCTCCAATCACCACATGGCCCAGAAAATCCACCGACGATAGCCAAAACTCGCACTTCGAGAACTTGGCATAGAGCTGATTCTGCCTCAATGTATTCAACACCAACCACAAATGTTGCTCATGATCGGCTTCCGATCTCGAGTACACCAGGATATCGTCAATGAACACTATCACGAACAGATCCAGGTACTCGCGAAAAATTCAGTGCATCAAGTCCATAAATATCGAGGGCGCATTGCATAGCCCAAACGGCATGACCGTGAACTCGTAGTGATTGTACCGTGTTCCAAATGCGGTTTTGGGAATATCTTCTTCCTGGATCCTCAACTGGTAATAACCGAATTTCAAGTCCAACTTCGAGTAGACGGGCGATCCCACTAGTTGATCAAACAGATCATTAATCCGCGGAATCGGATATTTATTCTTCTCGGTCAGCTTATTCAATTCACGGTAATCAATACATAACCGCAAGCAACCATCTTTCTTCTTCACAAAAAGCACAGGGGTGCTCCAAGGAGACATGCTTGGGTGTATATAACCCTGCTCCATCAATTCTTGCAGTTGGACTTTCAACTCTGCCATTTTCTTAGGCACGACGCGATATGGCGAGCGGGCCACAGGTTTCGCACCTGACACCAACTCAATTGTGAAGTCAATCTCACGCTGGGGTGGTAGCCCAGGGAGATCCTTGGGAAACACATCTGCAAATTCCGACACAATCGGAACATCACCCACACTGGTTGTAGGCTCAATAGCCTGAATCGGGGCGAAGTAGCACTCCGCACCCTTTCGAACAGCCTTCAAGACTTGGAGTGCAGACAACAACGTCCCGCCCACTCCTCGCATACCCGCGAACTTTGTCTCATGTTCGGTATTCTATCCCAACGTGATTTCTTTGGACTGGCAATCAATCAAGGCATGCTGCTCCGCAAGCCAATCCATACCAAATATCACGTCGAATTCTGATATCGGCAATACAGATGCAGTCAAACTGAACTCCTGACTTCCTATTTGGACCGCCATATCGCAAGTTTGATCCGCAAGCATACAACAACCATTCGGCAACACCACTCTGACGCTATCTGTCTTCACACGACTAGGTATCCCAAGCTGTGCTATAAACGCGCGAGACATAAAAGAATGTGATGCACTAATATCAAACAGTGCTCGGGCCAGCGTGTCTCGAATCATCAGAAAACCTGTGACAATCATGTCACACACACAAGCCGCATCCACATAGGCATTAAGCAAAACATACAAGCAATATAATACTCAAACACTAAACTCGTACCTGTGACGACGTCACTCTGCTTGATGGTCTGCTATAGGCCAAGATTGTAGACCCGGGGCTGCACTTGAGAGGCAGAGGATTCCACCACCGCCTTTGCTTTTTCCGCATATGACGCTCTCGCCTAGTTTTCACTCTTTGGCGGTACCCGACAATCTCGAGCTATGTGCCCCACCCATCCACAATTGAAGCACGTACGAGTATCCAGCTTTGAGGTGCCCCCCGACGTTGCTCCCGATGCAACTGAAGAAGGAGCTTGTCCCGCCATCTTGGCCCTCTTGCCCCATTTCTTCTTATAAAATGACTTCGTCGGTCGGGGCACTTTAAACTCCGGCTGTGACACAGCCAATGCCCTCTTCCCTTGCACCCTCTTCATGTCTATTTTAGCATGCTTGCAGTGTCGACCAACTCCTGGAATCCTTGGTTCATAGAACTAGAAAGCAGGAACCTCAGCTCGTCCAGCAGTCCTTCGTAGAACCTATTCGTCTTCCATTGCTTATCCGCAAAAATTGAACCCGCATACCGCCCTAAGCGTGTAAACTCATGCAGGTAAGCTTCCACACTGCCATCACCTTCCGTCAGCCTTTGGAATTCATTCTCCATGGCAATCCGTTGCGCCGCAGGAAGGTTCTTCGCTAGGAAGAGTCGAGAGAATTCTTCAATCGATACTTGTGTTAAGGGACGACCCGCCAAGTGATGCAGCTACATCTCATCCCACCACAGCCTAGCCTCTTCTTCAAGAAGGAAGGTAGCTAAGGTGACTTTCTGATGCTCCTCCATTCCAATCGCCGTCATGATCTGCTTGACGCGCGATAACCAATCCTCAGCCTATGCAGCAGCTCCCACTCCCGAGAATGTCGGCGGGTGAAAACTCATAAACCGCGTCAACTGCTTCTCAGCGGCTCGAGGATGCACAGCCACAACAGGTTCCGGCGTCACCTCCACCTATTCTGGCCTCACGGCCAGCTGTGCCTGCCCTTGCGCCTGCCCAACCGGCTGTCCTTGAACCATTGCAAACAAAGCCTCAGTAATTTGTCGCACAGTTTCTGCAGATGGCGGAGGTGTAGACACCTCAGTTGGGGTCGTACTTTCATCCGAACGTTGGGGCTCCGATTGCCCCGCACCACTCCGAGTCACCTAAAGGGGACAAGACACACACGTTAGCGGCCGTACACAAGCAAACAGCACAAAATAGGAACGTGCAAGTCCCTCAAACACAAGAATTTGCATTCCTATCATGGACATTCATGAGTCCAAATATGTTACCGTGGTTTGCACAGACACGTACTCGCCACCCCACAAAAGAAGTTGTTGGATCCCTAGTTGATTTAGGCTAGGTTCACTAGCTTAGGATGTGACCCATCATGTATAGCCAGGGTCAATTTGTGTCCTAGAGTCTAGGCCAAATCCTTAGAGTCAACTTCAGATGGACCAGCTATCAACAAGACCATCAGAGAATCCAGACTTAGAAGATTTTAAGACCAAGTAAAATGAGTTCGACGTTCGTCGAACTCAGCTCGATGAAAGGTGTTCGGCACTTGACGATTGTGAGACATTTCTTTATGTTGAGCTCGATGATCTTAGTTCTCTGTTCGACGAAGACAGAGTTTTCTTCAACAAGCTAAAGTCAGGACAACTCCAGAATTTTTCTAAGTCCAACTTCAGGCTTTGGTCGATAAACTAGAATCTGAGCTCAACAAACTTGGACCTCAAGTTCTCAACTTCTCAAGTCGATGAAGTCAGCTTCTCATGTCATTGAATGCAGTACTCTACTAGACGATTTCTGAATTCAGAGGATTCGTGTTGACACTTAGGGCATGTGTTGACACCAGCTTACGTCGACACCAGAAGATTTGTGTCGACACCAGAAGACTCATGTCGACACACAGGATATCAGTCGACACCAACTTATGTCGACACAGAATATCAGTAGATGCAGAATATTTTGACTAAGTCCAGAACTGTTCTCAGCTCGAGGAATTTGGATCTTAGCTCAAGGAATGAAGATTGTCAGTTCGACGAAGATTGAAGCAGAATTGACAAGTTTCCCTAGAAGACTAAGTGCTATTGTCTGGTCGACGAACCAATAAAGCTCAGCTCGACGAACTCATCAAGCTCAGCTCGACGAACTCAAACTCAGCTCGACGAATTGTGTTCTTCGTTTGTCGATTCCAGACTAGGTCTTCTCCAGTTTCTCGTCCTGTTTCTTGGTGATGATTCCGGAGTAATCAATGCTCTATCTTCTCGGAATGTTACCGATAGAACGCGCATTGATCATGGATTATTACATGCCGTTTTTTTTATGGGACAGTTAGGGAAATCATTGATTGCCGCTTCCTTCCCAGGCCGACTGTAATTACTGCTCAAGCATTCTAATTTTAAATGTTCCTCAGTCAGTCAAAAAGTCAAAATAGAAAAGGATCAAGTACTACTAGACAGAAACACAGTCATACAGATACACATACAATCAGACAGACATAGACAAGAATTGCACAGAAGAACAATCTTACTACAATCAAAAGTTCTTTCCTGCAATTAGCCCAGACCAGAGAACATCTTCAAGAAGAAGAAGAAGAACATTCATTACTATCAAGAGTCTTCTCACTTCAATCCTACAGGACAACTTCAAAAGGATAACAAAACTCTATCTGTCAAAGAAGTTCCTGAACAATCTCTGGTCCAGGCATTCCAGTTTTGAAGACCTGTCACCCTGAAGCAGTGCTCCAGTTTTCCTGATACATTCAAGATCTCAGGGGGAGCAAATCTGCTAACATCAATCCATAGTCTTCTCAGTTGTTATTGAGAAAGAGAAGACACCACCACCTCTTTTCTAACTCTTGTACAGGGTTTTAATTCCCTTCAAAATTATTCCTGGTTGCAAGTCTCCTACCAAAAGACTTGAGGTTTTGGTTTTTGAGCACCTGAATAAAAGCTCATTGGTGTCATGCACCTGATCAAAAACCTGAGTGGATTCCTACCAGGGTGGTAGAAGAGTGGATGTACCCAGGTTGGGGAACCACTATAAAATTTCTTGTGTTGTCTGGTTGCCCTCTTTCTTTTGTTTTGGCTGTGTTGCTCTATGATTAGATAGGTTGATGTGCTTATTATTTTATTTACTGACTTGTTCACTTAGGAATACAACAAAAGTTGTAAAGAATTTTTAAAGAGAGCACAATACTCTATTCACCCCCCCCCCTCTAGAGTATTTCAGATCTACCTTACACTTTCAATTGGAATCAAAGTGAGGTTGGTTAAACTACCACACCTTAAGAGATCAAGTGGTTGTACAGGCTAACACCTGAATCATAAAGATCCCTCTAGTTAGATCTGTTTGTTTTGATTTTATTATTAGATTTATTTCCTCACAGACATGGCTCAAAACAAAGATTATGCAAGCATCAGACCTCCAGTGTGCAATCTTAACAAGTTTGCCATCTAGAAGGCAAGAATCAGATTATACATGAACTCTTTTGATGAAGATATTTTTTGCTTCCATCTTAATAGGAGTACCTCTAGCACCTACATCTTCTACAAGCACTTCTACCAACATGACTGCAGTACCTCCTCTAGAGAATAATGATGCCTACAAGAAAGCCAAAATTGCAGATGCAAAGGCAATGAATATCTTGGGTCAGACAATTTTAGATGACATATTTCAAAAGGTGGCTGAGTGCACCTCGGCCAAGGCCATTTGGGATTCCCTCAACCAAATAGTAGCTGGCTCAGCATATGAAAGAAAAGACAGGAGATCAAATCTCATATCCCTGAACGAGAATTTCAAGAAGGATGAGACTGAATCAGTGGCTGAAATGTATAACAGGTTGAGCTCAATCATCAATGAGCTTAAAACCTTGGATAAGGACATGACCCTGACAGAGGTGAATGATAAAATTTTGATGTGCTTCCCTAGCTCTTGGGACTCCAGAATCTGGCCTATCAAAGAAGCCAAAAGCCTAACTAAGATATCAACTGAATCTCTGTTAGGCAAATTAAAGTCTTATGAGCAGTTGATCAAATCAAGAGAAGCAGCAGAACAGAAGGCAACAACCCCAGTGAGAAAGGATCACAGTATAGCCTTCAAAGCATCTGAGGAAAGTGAGACCTCAACATCAAATTAAGAACTGATGAGCCTGTTCGCAAAAAGATTCTATAAGATGGCTAGAAAGGATTTCAGAAGGAGATCATCCAGGCAGGATGATAAGCCCAGATTTAACAAGACACCAACCAAGGAGGTTGGGTGCTTTGGTTGCAGAAAGGCTAGACATTACATCTCAGAGTGTCTAGAATACCAGAAGAAGGAGAAAAGCAGAGAAAAGGACTCCAGGAGAAAGCACAGCAGCAGACCCTCTTCCAGCAAGTACAAAAAGAAAGACAAGGGTTTTGTTGCTGAGACATGGAGTGATACAGAGGAAGAATCATCCTCTTCCAGCTCAAGTGAAGAAGAGGAAGAAGCAAGATCCAAGGAGGTTTGTCTTATGGCAATTGATGCCTCCAAGAGCAATTCTGCATCAGAAGGAGAATCTGAAGATGAAGCAGCCTCAGACTCAGAGGCAGATCAGGTTCTTTCAAGCTTTGATTTTAATTCTGATTTATTTAGAACTGAATTTAAAACTATGTGTTTAGATCTAATTAATTCAGAAAAAGAAATAAAAATCCTTAGAGAAAGACTAGGAAATCTTGAATCTGTCAATTCAGAAAATCTGAAACTAAAAAATCAACTAACTTTAGCAAATGAACAGATAATTAACTTAAAATCTGAATTATGTGATGCCAAACAACTTGAACAATTTCTCAATGGGAGAAGTATCAAGCTGATGGACATAACAAGCACAGTGAATGACAGATTAAATGGCAAGCTGGGCTTGGGTGCATCATCAGGTTTGTCCCGCATAATTAAGAAAAACATTCTTACCACACCTATTAAATTTGTTTCTGCCAAGGGAAAAAAAAGATAACAGACAAACCAATGTCAGAAAACAACCCAAGACCCTTAGACAAGAGGAATACAAATCATAAAAAAGCAAATAAAAACAAGGTTCAGCAGCATTCGTCGAACTCAGATCGATTAAATGTGGCCAGTTCGTCGAACCCAGATCGACGAACGCTGAGCGCAAACTTTAGTAATAACAATTCGTCTAACCGCGATCGACGAACTTGGTATGGTTCATCGAGCATAGGTCGACGAACTTGGGGTGCAAAAAATGACTACTGTCATTCTCTGAGCAGAGATCGACGATCTCAGCCCTATTCGTCGAACTCTGGTCGACGAACTTACAGAAATTCGTCGAACCCAGAAGGACCAAACTTAAATCATTTTTCTTACAGAAATTCTAAGCCAACCAATAAATCATTTAATCCAGTAGCTGATTGGGTTATTCCACCTAGGAGATATCACCCCTTAGGTTATAAATCTCAACCTACATTATCAGTTATATCCAGCTTTTCTTTTCAACCAAATAAAGGACCCAAGGTAACCTGGGTCAAGAACAATTGAGTTTTGTTTTTCATTACAGGTACAAGTGAAGAGCTGTCCAAGGGTAAGTCAGACCTGGTACTTGGACAGTGGTTGCTCCAAGCATATGACAGGCAGCAAGGCCAATTTATCCAATTACAAGTCCAAGCTAGGACCAAAGGTGATTTTTGGAGATTCAAACAGTGGCCAGTCTGAAGGATATGGAGCAGTAAAGATTGGATCAGTTACCTTCAAGAGAGTAACATATGTAAGAGGACTCAAACATAACCTAATATACATAAGTCAATTATGTGATGAAGGTTATCAGGTACACTTTAACTCTACCTCTTGCTATATTATTAATAGTGAAAACCAAACTGTTTTAATTGGAATTAGACAAGGCAGCATATATCTAGTAGATTTTATTTCTGCCAAAACTGATGTTTGTTTACTTAATATCACTAGTAACCAAAATGAGTTATGGCATAAAAGACTAGGACATGTAAAACTTAAGAATATAGCTAGGTTATCTAAAGACAACCTTATTAGAGGTTTACCTTCTGGCCCCTACAAGAAGGAAAACCTATGCAGGGCTTGTCAATTAGGCAAGCAAACTAAAACTAGTTTCAAATCCATTAATAAAAGTGATTCACCTAGCATATTGTATTTGCTTCATGTGGATCTATTTGGACCCATTGCAGTACAAAGCCTAGGAGGGAAGTCTTACACTTTAGTAATTATTTATGACTTCTCTAGATTCAATTGGGTAGCCTTTCTGAGAGCTAAGTCAGATACATTCAAGGTTCTTAGAGATTTTCTCAGGACCATACAGATTGAGTTCTCTACTCATGTTGCATTGATCAGAAGTGATCATGGCACAGAGTTTGAGTCTCTTCTTATGCATGAGTTCTGTGAGAAGGAAGGTATCAGGCAGTGCTTCTCAACTCCTAGAACTCCCCAACAAAATGGGGTAGCTGAAAGGAAAAATAGGACACTCATTGAATCTGCAGGTACATTATTGGCAGATACTTACATGCCTCTATCCTTTTGGGCAGAAGCTGTAAACATTGTTAACTATGTCCTGAATAGAAGCCTTATACATAAGCTGAAAAATAAGACCCCCTATGAATTACTTAAAGGGAAGAAACCTAAAATCACTTATTTTAAAGTTTTTGGTTGTATATGTTACATTCACACAAACAACAAAAGATACATTAGAAAGTTTGAGTCTAAGGCTGAAGAAGGGATTTTTCTAAGATACTCCCAAGTAAGCAAGGCCTATATGGTTTTTAATAAATCCACTCTTAAAATTGATGAGTCTGTCCATGTATCTTTTGATGAAGCTAACATGTCTTATAAGGAGAAAGAGATTTCTACCAATAGCTCTTTGCAGGTTCCACCATTGTGTGAGTCTATGGATGGACTAAACCTTACCCAAGTTATGTCAACCCATCCTACTCCACAGGTTGCTGAAGACAGTGAAGAAGAAATTCAAGTAGAACTAGCTGAACTTCCCTCAACAGCTAGTACCATTCCCCAAGAGGAATTAATTACAGAAGTTGTTGCTCAACAAGCTCCACCAACTAATCTTGTCACACTTAGAGATCACCCCAGATCTCAAGTGATTGGAGACATTTCAGCAGGTGTACAGATAAGGCATCAACTCAACCAAGACTTGATGAATGTCTGGTTTGTCTCTCAAATTGAACCTCTCACTATTCATGAAGCTGAGCAAGATCACCACTGGATCATTGTAATTCAAGAGGAACTAAATCAGTTTGAGAGATGTGGAGTTTGGGATTTGGTTCCAAGACCTCATAACTACCCAGTTATTAGAACCAAGTGGGTCTATAGAAACAAGTTGGATGCTCAAGGAAACATAGTGAGAAACAAGGTTAGGCTTGTTGCTCAGGGCTACAGACAAGAGGAAGGAACTGACTATGACCAAACCTTTGCCCCTATTGCAAGGTTAGAGGCCATAAGAATATTCCTTGCCTATGTAGCTCACAGGAGATTCAAAGTGTTCCAAATGGATGTCAAGAGTGCATTCTTAAATGGACTGCTTCAAGAAGAGGTTTATGTGGAACAACCTCCAGGTTTTATCTCTCTAACTTATCCCTCCTTTGTATTTAAATTGCATAAAGCTCTCTATGGTTTAATGCAAGCTCCAAGAGCTTAGTATGAGACCTTAGCAAGCTTTCGTTTAGAGCATAAATTTACAAGAGGAACCATAGATAAAACTCTTTTCACTAGACATCATAAGGACCAAATTTTGTTAGTACAAATATATGTGGATGACATCATCTTTGGGTCTACTGATCCCAAATTGTGCAAGAGGTTTGCTGACCTCATGCATTCTAAATTTGAGATGAGTAGCATGGATGAGCTTTCCTACTTCCTTGTTCTCCAAGTGAAGCAGCTCCCTGATGGTATCTTCCTCTCCCAAGCTAAGTATGCTAAAGAGCTTATTAAGAAGTTTGGGATGGGTGATGCTTCATGAATGAAAACACCTATGGCTGCTAATACTGTTGTGGATTCTGATGCAGCAGGGAAACCTGTAGATCAGAAAAATTATAGGTCAATTATTGGATCCCTATTATACCTAATAGCTAGCAGACCTTATATCATGTTTGTCACATGCCTTTGTGCTAGGTTCCAAGTGAACCCCAAAGAATCTCACCTTATTTTCTTAAAAAGAAATTTGAGATATATAAAGAGTTCTCCTAATGTAGGACTCTGGTATCCTGCAGAGTCATAGTTTGAGTTAACTGGATACTCAGATGCTGACTATGCTGGATGTAGAGTGGACAGGAAGAGTACCTCTGGAACTTGCCAGTTCCTGGGTATGAGACTTGTCTCCTGATTTTGTAAAAAGCAAACATTTGTGTCTACATCATCTGCAGAAGAAGAATATATGGCTGCTGGCAGCTGCTGTTCACAAATGTTATGGATACAAAACCAACTCCTAGACTATGGTGTCAACTTAAATAATTCAACATTATTTTGTGATAACACTAGTGTTATTGCTATAGCATAGAATCCAGTTCACCATTCTAGGACTAAGCATATTGAAATAAGACATCATTTCATTAGAGATAATGTAGACAAAAAGAAAATTAACCTAATCCATATTCCTACTGATTTATAGAGAGCAGACATTTTCACCAAACTCTTGGATGAGAAAAATCATCATTTCTTCATAAATCAACTGGGAATGATCAATGGAGAAGAGTTAAATAAGTTTCTGTCTGCATTCGAAGAATTTTCCAAAGTTCATCGAACGGAGTTCGACGAATTAGGGAAAGTTTGAGAGATTCTCGTCAAACGGAGATCGACGAATTCTCCATGTGGAAACAATTTTCGTCGACCGTAGATCGACGAACTTTGCTTCAGAAGACGTTTCGTTGAACGGTATTCGACGAACTGTTTTTGATTCTTCTGGATGAGATCGACGAATTATTTGTCTATAATTTATTTTGTCGAGCTCAGTTCGAAGAATTGTTTCTTTTTCGTGGAACGGAGATTGTCAATTCATATTCTGAAAATCTTATATCTAGGTTTTATTCGACCTCCGTCCCGCTCTTTCAGTTCTCTTGCTCTTGATCGCCGTTTTCTCTGTCTTTCTTGCAGGTCATCAATGGTGATTCTAGCAGGAGCTTTGGCTGCCATGAAATTTGACACTGGTTTCGACATGGATTTTGATTCATTCCAACACTCTGACCCAATCTTCCTCTACATTCTGGAACTATTAGAGGAACTTGGTCTCAAAGATTTCATGACCAGAAGGATTAAACTACATGCGACTGAGATTCGAGAATGGGTATACACTTCGTCAGTTTTTGAGGAAAATGTTCTGACCGGGAATATCGGGAGTAATGTTGTTCCGTTATCTCCTGCAATTCTTTCTGAAATTTTTGGTTTGGTAAATGGCGAAGATGACATGAAAATGGATTCTGAAGAATACAGTTCGATGCTGAAGCTGATGGGGTTTTCTGGAAGCAACCCTAACAAGTTGTTAAAGAAACAACTCTCAACTGCCTATCAGTTCTTGGAGGACATTGTGGGAAAAATACTGATGGGCAAACACACCGCACATGATTACATTACCAGACATCAATTTATCACCATGTGTGCCGTGGTCAATAAGCGTCCTGTTGATTGGAGCAAGATCTTCTTTGAATTGATCAAGAAGAAAATCAGCAAGAAAGTGGTTTGTTTTGGAAGAATCCTGAGGATCTTCCACAAGGAAAAGGCTAGTGAACTCATGGTATCCCCGACCATCTTCATCAATGCCAGCAAGCGCCTCACCTACGCTTTGTTTGGCAGATGGGAGAGGACGATCTCCAAGCCATCCAAGGCTTTCTCCTCTTCCATTCCTGCTTTAGAAGGCACCAGGGCTCTTAAAGCCACTCCCTCACCTGCTGAGGAGATCCATCCCCCTCCACCATCTCTTCTAGCACCCCTTACAACAAAGCAGCCTCCTCATGTGTCTACTCCTCCTCCATCTCCACCACTGGACATCACCAACATCCCATCTCCACCTCCATCTTCCCCTCTGCAAGCTAATCAACAACCAACACCTCCAGCTTCACCTCATGACACACATATTCTTACACCTCCCCAATCTCCACTTCCCCCTCATTTGTCCTCCATTCCATCTTACACCCTACCCACAGACATTGTCATGCCAAATGCCACCATTCCATCTTCATCACCATCCACTCATCCAATATCAGCTCTACTTCCTCCTATTCCATCCTCTTCCCCTTCCTCCTTTGATTCAACTACCATATCATCTATCCTCACCATTCTTACTCCCATCATCAAATCCCTTATCACAGAGGCCTTTACACCTCTTGTGCATTCTATTAATTCTTTATGTACCCAAATTTCTGCCCTTTCTGCTGCCCCCTCCTCAGTCCAGGGCCTAGCCTCAGTCCCCACTGAACCCAGGCAGGGGGAGATGCCTGATGATGAAGCAGCAGCACAAGCTTCAGATACAGCTTCCCCAGCAGATACAGCTT
The DNA here is from genome assembly GCA_039583875.1 of Platanthera guangdongensis. Classification (NCBI taxonomy): domain Eukaryota; kingdom Viridiplantae; phylum Streptophyta; class Magnoliopsida; order Asparagales; family Orchidaceae; genus Platanthera; species Platanthera guangdongensis. The sequence goes on from CM077160.1 coordinate 100,266,041, forward strand.
CAGAAATTTTTCCAGATTGCACAGATACAAAATTAACTGATTTGTTTAATTTTATTAATACTGATATGGATATTGCTGACATGGATACTGCTGAAACTGTTGGTGATTTCATTCTCAATCCCACAGTTAATCTACAAGAATTACTGCAACATTTTGATATTGTACATATGCAGTCTCTTACAGCAGACTTTACTAAGCCATAGTTGGCTATTGTGCCCTACACTTCTCCAATAAGTCCAGCAGTTGCTAAGCAACTCTGTGACAGTTTTGCTATTCTAGCTTTAGCTCCAATCCCTGCAGCTATTCCAGAAGATATCTCAGTACCAGTTTTTGTTATGGATGATTCCCCTATGCCAGGTTTGGATGAGCTAATCTTGGCTGATATTGAAGAGGAGAATAAGGCAGCAGCTAAAAGCTCTGTCCCTACTATTTCTGATTCCTGTACAGTCTCCTCCTCAACTGTTGCTGAAATTCCAGTTCCTGAAACCTCAACTTCTGCCCCTTCTACAGCAAAGGTTATTATTGATGATAAAGCTTTGGATGCTCTTTATGATAACCCTCAGGGTTCTGACAGTGAAGAAGAAGATGATGATGATAATGATTCAGATGAAGAAGCTTCTATGAAGAAAAAGAAAATGCTGACAAAAAAAAAGAAGGCTCCTCCTCCTCCGGCTCCTAAGCCTAATCCAAATGCTGACACTCCTTATTACATTTTGCATAATGTTACTCCTTATAAGGGAATGCCTGCATGGATGTTGTTATCAAAGAACCAGCAGAAGGATAGGAAAAGAAGTAGGAGATATTCTCCTCCCCCAGCTCACAGGTATAGAAAGGATCCACCTCCTCCTCCTCCTCCAGCAGCTGGTGCCACTGGCTCTAGCTCTCAGAGATCTGCCCCCATGCAAACCTATCAAAGACAGTCAGGGAGATCATCTGGAAGCAGCCAGCAGAGGCAACCATCCTCAAGAAATCAACATCAACAACAACATCAGCAGCAAAAGCAACACATATCTGAAGATCAAAAAGCTGACAGTCCAAAAAGGCCATACTCTCCTCCTATTCCATTTGAAGATCCTGAAACTGCCAATACTGCAAAAATGGCTAGGAACCAGGAACTAATTGGCCTATCTTTGATCAATAATGCAAAGGCTGAAGGAAAAGACACATCAGGCTTAACAACTATGTCAAAGTACAAGAAAGAAGAGTTTAAAAGGTTTGACAAAGGCAACAAGCTCTTTAATGTTGATAATTATATGAAGCTTCATCTAGAAGCAGTTGTCCCCAGAGCTACATCACTGAAGATCATTGGGGCAGCTGACATGACCATGACCCAGACAGAGGATTCAAATCCTAACAGAGAAATTATCTTCAAAAAGCCAGGAGAGAACGCAACAGAAGACAAATTTTTGCAGAAGAAGAAGAAGTAATCTTTATTTTGTTTCAATTTCTTTCTGTAATTTGTTTTCAAACTGTTATTTGTTTAAACAAAGCCTATGTATATATATCTGCTACATGTGTTAGTAATTCTCTGCCAGATATATTCCTTTTTCTTGCTTTGTTTATCTGTGTTGAGTCTCTTAGTGACCTCACACAAATATGGGGAGATTGTTGGATCCCTAGTTGATTTGGGCTAGGTTCACTAGCTTAGGATGTGACCCATCATGTATAGCCAGGGTCAATTTGTGTCCTAGAGTCTAGGCCAAGTCCTTAGAGCCAACTTCAGATGGACCAGCTATCAACAAGACCATCAGAGACTCCAGACTTAGAAGATTTCAAGACCAAATAAAATGAGTTCGACGTTCGTCGAACTCAGCTCGACGAAAGGTGTTCGGCGCTTGACGATCGTGAGACATTTCTTTGTGCTGAGCTCAACGATCTTAGTTCTCTGTTCGACGAAGATAGAGTTTTCTTCAACAAGCTAAAGTCAGGACAACTCCAGAATTTTTCTAAGTCCAACTTCAGGCTTTGGTCGACGAACTAGAATCTGAGCTCGACGAACTTGGACCTCAAGTTCTCAACTTCTCAGGTCGACGAAGTCAGCTTCTCAGGTCGTCGAATGCAGTACTCTACTCGACGATTTCTGATTTCAGAGGATTCGTGTCGACACTTAGGGCATGTGTCGACACAGCTTATGTCGACACCAGAAGATTTCTGTCGACACCAGAAGACTCATGTCGACACACAGGATATCAGTCGACACCAACTTATGTCGACACAGAATATCAGTAGATGTAGAATATTTTGACTAAGTCCAGAACTGTTCTCAGCTCGATGAATTTGGATCTCAGCTCAACAAATGAAGATTGTCAGTTCTACGAAAATTGAAGCAGAATTGACAAGTCTCCCTAGAAGACTAAGTGTTATTGTCTGGTCGACAAACCAATCAAGCTCAGCTCGACGAACTCAAGCTCAGCTCGACGAACTCAAACTCAGCTCGACAAATTGTGTTCTTCGTTTGACTATTACAGACTAAGTCTTCTCCAGTTTCCTGTCCTGTTTCTTGGCGATGATTCCGTAGTAATCAATGCTCTATCTTCTCGGAATGTTACCGTTAGAACGCGCATTGATCATGGATTATTACATGACGTTTTTTCATAGGACAGTTAGGGAAATCATTGATTGCCGCTTCCTTCCCAGGCCGACTGCAATTACTGCTCAAGCATTCAAATTTTGAATGTTCCTCAGTCAGTCAAAAAGTCAGAATAGAAAAGGATCAAGTACTACTAGACAGAAACACAGTCATACAGATACACAGACAATTAGACAGACATAGACAAGAATTGCACAGAAGAACAATCTTACTACAATCAAAAGTTCTTTCCTGCAATTAGCCCAGGCCAGAGAACATCTTCAAGAAGAAGAAGAAGAACATTCATTACTATCAAGAGGCTTCTCACTTCAATCCTATAGGACAACTTCAAAAGGACAACAAAACTCTATCTGTCAAAGAAGTTCCTGAACAATCTCTGATCCAGGCATTCCAGTTTTGAAGACCTGTCACCCTGAAGCAGTGCTCCAATTTTCCTAATACATTCTAGATCTCAGGGGGAGCAAATCTTCTAACATCAATCCACAGTCTTCTCAGTTGTTATTGAGAAAGAGAAGACACCATCACCTCTTTTCAAACTCCTATACAGGGTTTTAATTCCCTTCAAAATTATTCCTGGTTGCAAGTCTCCTACCAAAATACTTGAGCTTTTGGTTTTTGAGCACCTGAACAAAAGCTCATTGGTGTTAGGTACCTGATCAAAAACCTGAGTGGATTCCTACCAGGCAGGTAGAAGAGTGGATGTACCCAGATTGGGGAACCACTATAAAATCTCTTATGTCGTCTGGTTGCCCTCTTTCTTTTGTTTTGGTTGTGTTGCTCTGTGATTAGATAGGTTGCTGTGCTTATTGTTTTATTTACTGACTTGTTCACTTAGGAATACAACAAAAGTTGTAAATAATTTTTAAAGAGAGCACAATACTCTATTCACCCCCCCCCCCCCCCCTCTAGAGTATTTCAGATCTACCTTGCACTTTCAATAGGTATCAAAGCAAGGTTGGTTAAAATACCACACCTTAAGAGATCAAGTGGTTGTACAGGCTAACACCTGAATCATAAAGATCCCTCTAGTTAGATCTGTTTGTTTTGATTTTGTTATTAGATTTATTTCCTCACAGACATGGCTCAAAACAAAGATTATGCAAGCATCAGACCTCCAGTGTGCAATCTTAACAAGTTTGCCATCTGGAAGGCAAGAATCAGATTATACATGAACTCTATTGATGAAGATATTTTTGCTTCCATCTTGACAGGAGTACCTCCAGCACCTATAGCTTCTATAAGCACTTCTACAAACATGACTGCAGTACCTCCTCCAGAGAATAATGATGCCTACAAGAAATCCAAAATTGCAGGTGCAAAGACAATTAATATCTTGGCTCAGACAATGTCAGATGGCATATTTTAGAAGGTGGCTGAGTGCACCTCAGCCAAGGCCATTTGGGATTCCCTCAACCAAATGGTAGCTGGCTCAGCAGATGAAAGAAAAGACCGGAGATCAAATCTCATATCCATGTATGAGAATTTCAAGAAGGATGAGACTGAATCAGTGGCTGAAATGTATAACAGGTTGAGCTCAATCATCAATGAGCTTAAAACCTTGGATAAGGACATCACCCTGACAGAGGTGAATGATAAAATTTTGATGTGCTTCCCTAGCTCTTGGGACTCCAGAATCTGGCCTATCAAAGAAGTCAGAAGCCTAAATGAGATATCAACTGAATCTCTGCTAGGCAAATTAAAGTCTTATGAGCAGTTGATCAAATCAAGAGAAGCAGCAGAACAGAAGACAACAACCCTAGTGAGAAAGGATCATAGTATAGCCTTCAAAGCATCTGAGGAAAGTGAGACCTCAACATCAAATGAAGAACTGATGAGCCTCTTTGCAAAAAAGATTCTATAAGATGGCTAGAAAGGATTTCAGAAGGAGATCATCCAGGCAGGATGATAAGCCCAGATTTGACAAGACACCAACCAAGGAGGTTGTGTGCTTTGGTTACAGAAAGCCTGGAAATTACATCTTAGAGTGTCCAGAAAACCAGAAGAAGGAGAAAAGCAGAGAAAAGGACTCTAGGAGAAAGCACAGCAGCAGACCCTCTTCCAGCAAGTACAAAAAGAAAGACAAGGGTTTTGTTGCTGAGACATGGAGTGATACAGAGGAAGAATCATCCTCTTCCAGCTCAACTGAAGAAGAGGAAGAAGCAAGATCCAAGGAGGTTTGCCTTATGGCAATTGATGTCTCTAGGAGCAATTCTGGATCAGAAGGAGAATCTGAAGATGAAGCAGCCTAAGACTCAGAGGCAGATCAGGTTCTTTCAAGCTTTGATTTTAATTCTGATTTATTTAAAACTGAATTTAAAACCATGTGTTTAGATCTAATTAATTCATAAAAAAAAAAAAAAACCCTTAGAGAAAGACTAGGAAATCTTGAATCTGTCAATTCAGAAAATCTGAAACTAAAAAATCAACTAACCTTAGCAAATGAACAGATAATTAACTTAAAATCTGAATTATATAAGGCCAAACAACTTGAATAATCTCTCCATGAGAGAAGTCTCAAGCTGATGGACATAACAAGCACAGTGAATGCCAGATTAAATGGCAAGTTGGGCTTGGGTGCATCATCAGGTTTGCCCCCCATAATTAAGAAAAACATTCTTACCACACCTATTAAATTTGTTTTTGCCATGGGAAAAGAAAAGATAACAGACAAACCAATATCAGAAAACAACCCAAGACCCATAGACAAGAGGAATACAAATCAGAAAAAAGAAAATAAAAACAAGGTTCAGCAGCATTCGTCGAACTCAGATCGATGAAATGTGGCCAGTTCGTCGAACCCAGATCGACGAACGCTGAGCGCAAACTTTAGTAATGACAATTCGTCTAACTGCGATCGACGAACTTGGTATGGTTCGTCGAGCAGAGGTCGACAAACTTGGGGTGCAGAAAATGACTACTGTCATTCTCCGAGCAGAGATCGACGATCTCAGCCCTATTCGTCAAACTCTGGTCGACGAACTTACAGAAATTCGTCGAACCCAGAAGGACCAAACTTAAATCATTTCTCTTACAGAAATTCTAAGCCAACCAATAAACCATTTAATCCAGTAGCTGATTGGGTTATTCCACCTAGGAGATATCACCCCTTAGGTTATAAATCTCAACTTATATTATCAGTTATATCCTGCTTTTCTTTTCAACCAAATAAAGGACCCAAGATAACCTGGGTCAAGAATAATTGAGTTTTGTTTTTCATTACAGGTACAGGTGAAGAGCTGTCCAAGGGGTAAGTCAGACCTGGTACTTGGACAGTGGTTGCTCCAAGCATATGACAGGCAGCAAGGCCAATTTATCCAATTACAAGTCCAAGCTAGGACCAAAGGTGATTTTTAGAGATTCAAACAGTGGCCAGTCTGAAGGATATGGAGCAGTATAGATTGGATCAGTTACCTTCAAGAGAGTAACATATGTAAGAGGACTCAAACATAACCTAATATCCATAAGTCAATTATGTGATGAAGGTTATCAGGTACACTTTAACTCTACCTCTTGCTCTATTATTAATAGTGAAAACCAAACTGTTTTAATTGGAATTAGACAAGGCAACATATATCTAGTAGATTTTATTTCTGCCAAAACTGATGTTTGTTTACTTAATATCACTAGTAACCAAAATGAGTTATGGCATAAAAGACTAGGACATGTAAACCTTAAGAACATAGCTAGGTTATCTAAAGACAACCTCGTTAGAGGTTTACCTTCTGACCCCTACAAGAAGGAAAACCTATGCAGGGCTTGTCAATTAGGCAAGCAAACTAAAACTAGTTTCAAATCCATTAATAAAAGTTATTCACCTAGGATATTGTATTTGCTTCATGTGGATCTATTTGGACCCATTGCAGTATAAAGCCTAGGAGAGAAGTCTTACACTTTAGTAATTGTTTATGACTTCTCTAGATTCAGTTGGGTAGCCTTTCTGAGAGCTAAGTCAGATACATTCAAGGTTCTTACAGATTTTCTCAGGATCATACAGATTGAGTTCTCTACTCATGTTGCATTGATCAGAAGTAATCATGGCACAGAGTTTGAGTCTCTTCTTATGCATGAGTTCTATGAGAAGGAAGGTATCAGGCAGTGCTTCTCAGCTCCTAGAACTCCCCAACAAAATGGGGTAGCTAAAAGGAAAAATAGGACACTCATTGAATCTGCAGGTACATTATTGGCAGATACTTACATGCCTCCATCATTTTGGGAAGAAGCTGTAAACACTGCTAACTATGTCCTGAATAGAAGCCTTATACATAAGCTGAAAAATAAGACCCCCTATGAATTACTTAAAGGGAAGAAACCTAAAATCACTTATTTTAAAGTTTTTGGTTGTATATGTTACATTCACACAAACAACAAAAGATACATTAGAAAGTTTGAGGCTAAGGCTGAAGAAGGGATTTTTCTAGGATACTCACAAGTAAGCAAGGCCTATATGGTTTTTAATAAATCCACTCTTAAAATTAAAGAGTCTGTCCATGTATCTTTTGACGAAGCTAACATGTCTTATAAGGAGAAAGAGATTTCTACCAATAGCTCTTTGCAGGTTCCACCACTGTGTGAGTCTATGGATGGACTAAACCTTACCCAAGTTATGTCAACTCATCCTGCTCCACAGGTTGCTGAAGACAGTGAAGAAGAGATTCAAGTGGAAGTGGCTGAACTTCCCTCAATAGCTAGTACCATTCCCCAAGAGGAATTAATTACAGAAGCTATTGCTCAACAAGCTCCACCAACTGATCTTGCCACACTTAGAGATCACCCCAAATCTCAAGTGATTAGAGACATTTCAGCAGGTGTATAGACAAGGCATCAACTCAACCAAGACTTGATGCATGCCTGTTTTCTCTCTCAAATTGAACCTCTCACTATTCATGAAGCTGAGCAAGATCACCACTGGATCATTGCAATGCAAGAGGAACTAAATCAGTTTGAAAGATGTAGAGTTTGGGATTTGGTTCCAAGACCTCATAACTACCCAGTTATTGGAACCAAGTGGGTCTACAGAAACAAGTTGGATGCTCAAGGAAACATAGTGCGAAACAAGGCTAGGCTTGTTGCTCAGGGCTATAGATAAGAGGAAGGAATTGACTATGACCAAACCTTTGCCCTTGTTGCAACGTTAGAGGCCATAAGAATATTCCTTGCCTATGCAGCTCACAGGAGATTCAAAGTGTTCCAAATGGATGTCAAGAGTGCATTCTTAAATAGAGTGCTTCAAGAAGAGGTTTATGTGGAACAACCTCCAGGTTTTATCTCTCTAACTTATCCCTTCTTTGTATTTAAATTGCATAAAGCTCTCTATGGTTTAAAGCAAGCTCCAAGAGCTTGGTATGAGACCTTAGCAAGCTTTATTTTAAAGCATAAATTTACAAGAGGAACCATAGATAAAACTCTTTTCACTAGACATCATAAGGACCAAATTTTGTTAGTACAAATATATGTGGATGACATCATCTTTGGGTCTACTGATCCCAAATTGTGCAAGAGGTTTGCTGACCTCATGCATTCTAAATTTGAGATGAGTAGCATGAATGAGCTTTCCTACTTCCTTGGTCTCCAAGTGAAGCAGCTCCCTGATGGTATCTTCCTCTCCCAAGCTAAGTATACTAAAGAGCTTATTAAGAAGTTTGGGATGGGTGATGCTTCAGGAATGAAAACACCTATGGCTACTAATGCTGTTGTGGATTCTGATGCAGCAGGGAAACCTGTAGATCAGAAAAATTATAGGGCAATTATTGGATCTCTATTATACCTAACAGCTAGCAGACCTTATATCATGTTTGCCACATGCCTTTGTGCTAGGTTCCAAGTGAACCCTAAAGAATCTCACCTTATTTTCTTAAAAAGAATTTTGAGATATATAAAGAGTTGTCCTAAACTAGGACTCTGGTATTCTGCAGAGTCAGAGTTTGAGTTAACTGGATACTCAGATGCTGACTATGCTGGATGTAGAGTGGACAGGAAGAGTACCTCTGGAACTTGCCAGTTCCTGGGTATGAGACTTATCTCCTGGTTTTGTAAAAAGCAAACATCTATGTCTACATCAACTGCAGAAGCAGAATATATGGCTGCTGGCAGCTGCTGTTCACAAATGTTATGGATACAAAACCAACTCCTAGACTATGGTGTCAACTTAAATAATTCAACATTATTTTGTGATAACACTAGTGCTATTGCTATAGCACAGAATCCAGTTCACCATTCTAGGACTAAGCATATTGAAATAAGACATCATTTCATTAGAGATAATGTAGACAAAAAGAAAATTAACCTAATCCATATTCCTATTGATTTATAGAGAGAAGACATTTTCACCAAACTCTTGGATGAGAAAAATCATCTATTCTTCATAAATCAACTAGTAATGATTAATGGAGAAGAGTTAAATTAGTTTCTGTCTGCATTCGACGAATTTTCCAGAGTTCGTCGAACGGTGTTCGACGAATTAGAGAAAGTTTGAGAGATTCTCGTCGAACAGAGATCGACGAATTCTCTGTGTGGAAACAATTTTCTTCGACCGGAGATCGACGAACTTTGCTTCAGAAGACGTTTCGTCGAACGGAATTCGACGAACTATTTCTGATTCTTCTGGATGAGATCGACGAATTATTTGTCAATAATTAATTTCGTCGAGCTCAGTTCGAAGAATTGTCTCTTTTTCGTGGAACGGAGATTGTCGATTCATATTCTGAAAATCTTATATCTAGGTTTTCTTCGACCTCTGTCCCGCTCTTTCAGTTCTCTTGCTCTTAATTATCATTTTCTCTATCTTTCTTACAGGTCATCAATGGCGATTCCAGTAGGAGCTTTGGCTGCCATGAAATTTGACACTGGTTTCGACATGGATTTTAATTTATTCCAACACTCTGACCCAATCTTCCTCTACATTCGGGAACTATTAGAGGAACTTGGCCTCAAAGATTTCATGACCAGAAGGATTAAACTACATGCGACTGAGATTCGAGAATGGGTATACACTTCGTCAGTTTTTGAGGAAAATGTTCTGACAGTGAATATCAGGAGTAATGCTGTTTTGTTATCTCCTGCAATTCTTTCTGAAATTTTTGGTTTGGTAAATGGCGAAGATGGCATGGAAATGGATTCTGAAGAATACAGTTCGATGCTAAAGCCGATGGGGTTTTCTGGAAGCAACCCTAACAAGTTGTTAAAGAAACAACTCTCTACCGCCTATCAGTTCTTGGCAGACATTGTAGGAAAAATACTGATGGGCAAGCACACCGCATATGATTACATTACCAGACATCAATTTCTCATCATGTGCGTTGTGGTCAATAAGCGTCCTGTTGATTGGAGCAAGATCTTCTTTGAATTGATCAGAAGAAAATCAGCAAGAAAGAGGTTTGTTTTGGAAGAATCTTGGGGATCTTCCTCAAGGAAAAGGCTGGTGAACTCATGGTCTCCCCGACCATCTTCATCAATGCCAGCAAGCGCCTCACCTATGCTTTGTTTGGCAGATGGGAGAGGACGATCTCCAAGGCTTACCCCTCTTCCATCCCTGCTTTAGAAGGTACCAGGGCTGTTAAAGCCACTCCCTCACCTGCTGAGGAGATCCATCCCCCTCCACCATCTCTTCCAGCACCCCTTCCAGCAAAGCAGCCTCCTCATGTGTCTACTCCTCTTCCATCTACACCACTGGACATCACCAACATCCCATCTCCACCTCCATCTTCCCCTCTGCAAGCTAATCAACAACCAACACCTCCAGCTTCACCTCATAACACACATATTCTTATACCTCCCCATTCTCCACTTCCCTCTCATTTGTCCTCCATTCCATCTTACACCCTACCCACAGACATTGTCATGCCAGATGCCACCATTCCATCTTCATCACCATCTACTCATCCAATATCAGCTCTACTTCCTCCTATTCCATCCTCTTCCCCTTCCTCCTTTGATTCAACTACCATATCATCTATCCTCACCATTCTTACTCCCCTCATCAAATCCTTTATCACAGAGGTCATTACACCTCTTGTGCATTCTATTAATTCTTTATCTGCCCAAATTTCTGCCCTTTCTGCTACCCCCTCCTTAGTCCAAGGTCTGGCCTCAGTCCCCACTGAACCCAGGCAGGGGGAGATGCCTGATTATGAAGCAGTAGCACAAGATTTAGATACAGCTTCCCCAGCAGATATAGCTTCAGAAATTTTTCCAGATTGCACAGATACAAAATTAACTGATTTGTTTAATTTTATTAATACTGATATGGATATTGCTGACATGGATACTGCTGAAACTGTTGGCGATTTCATTCTCAATCCCACTGTTAATATACAAGAATTACTGCAACATTTTGATACTGTACATATACAGTCTCTTCCAGCAGACTTTACTAAGCCATAGTTGGTTATTGTGCCCTACACTTCTCCAATAAGTCCAGCAACTGCTAAGCAACTCTGTGACAGTTTTGTTATTCCAGCTTTAGCTCCAATCACTGCAGCTATTCCAGAAGATATCTCAGTACCAGTTTTTGTTATGGATGATTCCCCTATGCTAGATTTGGATGAGCAAATCTTGGCTGATATTGAAGAGGAGAATAAGGCAGCAGCTAAAAGCTCTGTCCCTACTATTTTTGATTCCTGTACAGTATCCTCCTCAACTGTTGCTGAAATTCAAGTTCCTGAAACCTCAACTTCTGCCCCTTCTACAGCAAAGGCTGTTATTGATGATAAAGCTTTGAAAGCTTTGGATGCTCTTTATGATAACGCTCAGGGTTCTGATAGTGAAGAAGAAGAAGATGATGATGATGATGATTCAGATGAAGAAGCTTCTAAGAAGAAAAAGAAAATACTGACAAAGAAAAGGAAGGCTCCTCCTCCTCCAGCTCCTAAGCCTAATCCAAATGCTGACACTCCTTATTACATTTTGCATAATGTTACTCCTTATAAGGGAATGCCTGCATGGATGTGGTTATCAAAGAACCAGCAGAAGGATAGGAAATGAAGTAGGAGATATTCTCCTCCCCCAGCTCACAGGTATAGAAAGGATCCACCTCCTCCTCCTCCAGCAGCTGGTGCCACTAGCTCTAGCTCTTAGAGATCTGCCCCCATGCAAACCTATCAGAGACAGTCATGGAGATCATCTGGAAGCAGCCAGCAGAGGCAACCATCCTCAGGAAATCAACATCAACAACAGCATCAGCAGCAAAAGCAACAAATATCTAAAGATCAAAAAGCTGACAGTCCAAAAAGGCCATACTCTCCTCCTATTCCATTTGAAGATCCTGAAACTGCCAATACTGCAAGAATGGCTAGGTACCAGGAACTAATTGGCCTATCTTTGATCAATAAAGCAAAGGCTGAAGGAAAAGACACATCAGGCTTAACAACTATGTCAAAGTACAGGAAAGAATAGTTAAAAAGGTTTGACAAAGGCAACAAGCTCTTCAATGTTGATGATTATATGAAGCTTCATCCAGAAACAGTTGTCCCCAGAGCTACATCATTGAAGATCATTGGGGCAGCTGACATGACCATGACCCAGACAGAGGCTTCAAATCCTAACAGAGAAATTATCTTCAAAATGTCAGGAGAGAAGACAACAAAAGACAAATCTTTGCAGAAGAAGAAGAAGTAATCTTTATTTTGTTTCAATTTCTTTCTGCAATTTGTTTTCAAACTGTTATTTGTTTAAACAAAGCCTATGTATATATATCTGCTGCATGTGTTAGTAATTCTCTGCCAGATATATTCCTTTTTCTTGCTTTGTTTATCTGTGTTGAGTCTCTTAGTGACCACACCCAAATAGGGGGAGATTGTTGGATCCCTAGTTGATTTGGGTTAGGTTCACTAGCTTAGGATGTGACCCATCATGTATAGCCAGGGTCAATTTGTGTCCTAGAGTCTAGGCCAAGTCCTTAGAGTCAACTTCAGATGGACCAGCTATCAACAAGACCATCAGAGACTCCAAACTTAGAAGATTTCAAGACCAAGTAAAATGAGTTCGACGTTCGTTGAACTTTGCTCGAAGAAAGGTGTTCGGCACTCGACGATCGTGAGACATTTCTTTGTGCTGAGCTCGACGATCTTAGTTCTCTGTTCGACGAAGACAGAGCTTTCTTCAACAAGCTAAATTCAGGAAAACTCCAGAATTTTTCTAAGTCCAACTTCAGGCTTTGGTCGACGAACTAGAATCTGAGCTCGACGAACTTGGACCTCAAGTTCTCAACTTCTGAGGTCGACGAAGTCAGCTTCTCAGGTCGTCGAATGCCGTACTCTACTCGACGATTTCGGAATTCAGAGGATTCGTGTCGACACTTAGGGCATGTGTCGACACCAGCTTATGTCGACACCAGAAGATTTGTGTCGACACCAGAAGACTCATGTCGTCACACAGGATATCAGTCGACACCAACTTATGTCGACACAGAATATCAGTAGATGCATAATATTTTGACTAAGTCCAGAACTGTACTCAGCTCGACGAATTTGGATCTCAGCTCAACGAATGAAGATTGTCAGTTTGACGAAGATTGAAGCAGAATTGACAAGTTTCCCTAGAAGACTAAGTGCTATTGTCTGGTCGACGAACCAATCAAGCTCAGCTCGACGAACTCAAGCTCAGCTCGACGAACTCATCAAGCTCAGCTCGACGAACTCAATCTCAGCTCGATGAACTCAAACTCAGCTTGATGAATTGTGTTCTTCGTTCGACGATTCCATACTAGGTCTTCTCCAGTTTCCCGTCCCATTTCTTGGCGATGATTCCGGAGTAATCAATGTTCTATCTTCTCGAAATGTTACCGTTAGAATGTGCATTGATCATGGATTATTATATGCCATTTTTTCATGGGACAGTTAGGGAAATCATTGATTGTCGCTTCCTTCCCAGGCCGACTGCAATTACTGCTCAAGAATTCAAATTTTGAATGTTCCTCAGTCAGTCAAAAAGTCAGAATAGAAAAGGATCAAGTACTACTAGACAGAAACACAGTCATACAGATACACAGACAATCAGACAGACATAGACAAGAATTGCACAGAAGAACAATCTTACTATAATCAAAAGTCCTTTTCTGCAATTAGCCCAGGCCAGAGAACATCTTCAAGAAGAAGAAGAAGAACATTCATTACTATCAAGAGTCTTCTCACTTCAATCCTACAGGACAACTTCAAAAGGACAACAAAACTCTATCTGTCAAAGAAGTTCCTGAACAATCTCTGGTCCAGGCATTCCAGTTTTGAAGACCTGTCACCCTGAAGCAGTGCTCCAGTTTTCCTGATACATTCAAGATCTCAGGGGGACCAAATCTGCTAACATCAATCCACAGTCTTCTCAGTTGTTATTGAGAAAGAGAAGACACCATCACCTCTTTTCCAACTCCTGTACAGGGCTTTAATTCCCTTCAAAATTATTCCTGGTTGCAAGTCTCCTACCAAAAGACTTGAGGTTTTGGTTTTTGAGCACCTGAACAAAAGCTCATTGGTGTCAAGCACCTGATCAAAAACCTGAGTGGATTCCTACCAGGGTGGTAGAAGAGTGGATGTACCCAAGTTGGGGAACCACTATAAAATTTCTTATGTCGTCTGGTTGTCCTCTTTCTTTTGTTTTGGCTGTATTGCTCTGTGATTAGATAGGTTGCTATGCTTATTGTTTTATTTACTGACTTGTTCACTTAGGAATACAACAAAAGTTGTAAAGAATTTTTAAAGAGAGCACAATACTCTATTCACCCCCACCCCCCCTAGAGTATTTCAGATCTACCTTGCACTTTCAGAAGTCGACCACGACTTCGAGAGGGAAAGACCAAGACAGCTGATACCAAAAAAGTAACAACCCCATCCATTCATATAATATATACTAGAAGGTCCGGCCGGGGCCCCACAACATATACCATAAAATAGACGATGAAGTTACGGAGTTATACTAGAGTAGCGCAGCGCACCTACACATTGCATTCTAGCGGAAGCCTATACACTTGAACTCCTCTCTTTAATGTCCAACATATAAAACTCCACATTTTATAGATTATATGAATGTCTTACAACACATATAAATAGTCTGCCTTATGGCCTTACAGGGCTTTCAAACAGTGGCCCAAACATTGGCACGTAGGCCGACCACATCAAAAGAAAACATAACATTTACATCCACATTAGCCTTCGAGGGCTAGCAGCGGCAGCAGCAAAAAAAGTAGGGACTTCAGCCCTTACGCGTCCCGCTCGGTTCTCCAGCACCTGAACAGGGACATTCTACCCAAGGGTAGTAAAAAAGGCAATGGTCCGTGCACTCAAGGCACATTCTTGGTGTACTGGCAAATCAGTTGCCCACCACCGTATCAGGATCACAGCACAACGGCAACTCACTTGAGCATTTACTCCATGGCGTGCAGCCGGAGTTTTATAGTCTTAGTGAACCGAGATTGGCCCGTAGCCCCCCATTGTATGACGGCACGTAGGCCTAAGACTCTTGTTATGCTCTCCAACAGACCGCACCTTCTGTATCACGTCGGACAGACATAACGCAGGTCGAATCCTCCACCCCTTGTTGCTCAAATCACCTTGTCATCACCGAGTACGGCTACTCGCGGCTAAATAAAGGCGCGGGTAGGTCTCACTGATCCTGTTCTGGCATTTAAGCGTGGGTATTTCTATTACACTCATTCATCTCACAACATTAGCGGGTCTTTCCTGGGCACACCAGTACTTCCTGCTACTCTCTTCGTAGGTGGATACCGTAAATATCACAAATGTCAGGGATCTTTCCTGGCTACCACGCTAGTACTTCCTGTTACTCTCTTCACAGGTGGACTCCCTATGAACATTAAGCATTACAAAGGGTATTTCCTGGAATTCCAATCCAGTACTTCCTGCTACTTCCTTTCACAGGTCGAACCCAATAGCACAAGCAGCACAAGCATTCTACGGGTATTTTCCTAGACTACCACTCTAGTACTTCCTGCTACTTCCCTTCACATGTCTAACTCGTTGACTCCTAAACTACACGTTTATCACGGAGTCTTCTCCGGTTCGTATGCAAGATCACCAATCCAGACCAACCTGTCCAGATGGGCTTCACACAGCATGCCTATTCAGTACTCCAATTCTGGATCTATATGCCAACAAAGGGGATTCCATGAATCAACCCAAAGACTCCCAAAATCAGCCACCTTTTGGTGGGGGAATCACATACATATGCCAAAAATGAAGCCTTCACATGGCTAGGAATAAAGTTCGTTACCCTTGAAGACCTCTTCGGTGCCATGAGCTCTTAATTGGCTAGGAAGATCCGCAACAGCTTTTCCTCCGCAACGCCGACCTCGGATCTCTCGTCGGAAAACCGCAGTAGCACCGGTGACCAGCCCCTTTCCTCCTCCTCCTTCTTCCTCTCCCTTTCTCTCACTAGGAATGTAGAAAGAGAAGACCAAATGAAAAATAAGATTTCCCTTCTCATTCACGGCCTTAAGGAAACTGGGAGACAGCTCAGCCATTAGATCCCAGGTGAAAGAACGAACGCCATGATTTTTCCCCAAAAGTACAATTTTTCCTGACATGGCCTGTAACACGCCCATGTCCCAGGTCGTGTGCCTCAAGTGGCACTCAACCAACTTATCCAATCCAGTGACACGCCCATATGACACGCCCGTGTCACGGGCCGTGTCACTCGACACGCCTTCAGACACGCCCATGTCTATGGCCGTGTTCATCCGGCTGAAAAAATCTCAAAATCACCCGAGACTCACATGGCCTGTAACACGCTCGTGTCTCAGGCCGTGTGCCCCATACATGGCACTAGACACGCCCCAGCTCAAATTCGTCAAGTTGAATTCATCGACCGCGCTGACACTCCCTGTGACACGCCTGGGTCACAGGCCGTATCCTAAGCACTCGATGATCGTCGACCAAATTTTGTCGACCACTCGTCGATTGTTCCTCCCGAACACTCGTCAAACGCAGGAGATGCCCTGGTACACACCCGTGTCCCAGGTCGTGTCACCCCAGAACTGAGCCTGCTGAAAAATGGGCTGTTACAATAGTTTTGTTGTTCCTAAGCCCATAGTCATTCCAGCTTCCCTAGCAAGGTCTTTTGTACCCACTTATGTCATGGATGACTCTCCATTGCTAGATCTGGATGACTTGATCTTGGCTGATATTGAAGAAGAGGAAAAGCCAGCAGTTGAAAGCACTGTTAGAATTAGTTCTACAGCTTCTCATGTGGCTTCTCCTCCAGCTCTTGTTGAAGTTCCTGCTCAAGCTACATCTCTACCTGAAAAGCCTATCATTTCTGCTGAGTCTCTAAAAGCTTTGAATGATTTATATGATAACCCTCAGAGATCTGATGATGATGAGGAGGATGAGGATGATGATTCTGATGATGAGCCCAAGAGGAAGCCAGTTTCCAAGAAAAGAAAAGCTCCTCCTCCTCTTGCTCCAAAGCCAAATCCAAACAATGACACTCCCTATTATATTCTCCAAAAGATAACTCCATACAAAGGGATGCCAGCTTGGATGTGGCTATCCAAAAATGAACAAAAAGAGAGGAAGAGAAGCAGAAGGTACTCTCCTCCTCCAGTTCAAAGATTCAGAAAAGATCCACCTCCTCCACCTCCTCCACCTCCTCCAGCTATTGGTGCTTCAAGCACAACTTCTCAAAGATCTGCCCCTATTAAAACATATCAGAGACACCATGGGAGATCATATTCTGAAAGCAGTCAGCATAGGCATTACTCTTCAGGCAAGCAACATCAATTGCAGCATCAACCACAGCAACAACATCAACCAAAGCAGCAAACATTCTCTACAGATCAGAAATCTGAAAGTTTTAAAAGACCATCTTCTCCTCGTGTTCCTTTTGAAGATCCAAAAATAGCTACTACTGCTAGAATGGCCAGGTTCCAGGAACTAGTAGGCCTTTCTATGATTAACAAAGACAAAGCTGAAGGAAAGGATCCTTCTAAATATTCCATAATGTCTAAGTACATGAAAGAAGTGCTGAAAAGGTTTGAGAAAGCAAACAAATTTTTCAATGTAGATGACTACATGAAGTTTCACCCAGAAGCAGTTGTACTCAGGGCTACATCTTTGAAGATTATAGGGGTTGCTGATATGACCATGACAAAAGTGCAAGCTTTAGATCCAAACAGAGAGATTGTGTTTACAAAGCCTGGAGAGAAGAGCAAGCAAGAAATGCCAAAGGAAAAGAAACAGAAGAAGTAATTTTAAACTCTTTTGTTTTCTACAATTATCTATAACTGCTCTATATTCTAAACAAAGCTTATGTATATATATCTGCTGCATGTGTTATTGATCTCTGCCAGATATATGTTTTTTCTGCTTTGTTTATTTTCAGTTTGAGTATGAGTCTGTAATTAGTGACCTCACCCAAATAGGGGGAGATTGTTGGATCCCTAGTAAGATTTGGGCGAGGTTCACTAACTTAGGATCATATGACCCATAATGTATAGCTAGGGTCATGGTTATGTCTTAGAGTCTAGCCCAAGTCCTCAGTAGCAACATCATATGGACCAGCCATCATCAGACTGCTAGAGACTCAAAGACTTCGAGTTTTTCTAAAGACCAAGTAAAATGAGTTCAACGTTCGTCGAACTCAGGTCGACGATAGTCGTGCTCAGCTCGACGATCTCAGAGTAAATTCTCTGAGCTAATCTTGACAAACTTGGTACTCAGGTCGGCGAACTTTGGACGCTATACTTCAACACTTCAAGATCAGAAAACATCTTCTTATTCTAAGTCCAGAGTTAGACTTTGGTCGACGAACTTGATTCTCAGCTCGACGAATTGTGACCACAATAGATAGAGTTATCCAGCAGCAGTTAAGAGGTTATCAGCTCGACGAAACATATTCTGAGGTCGACGAATTCTAGATACTTCACTTCAACACCTTCATCCAGAAGCATTTGAAATTATTTCAAGTCCAGATTCATCTCCAGTCGACGAAGTTACAATCCCAGCTCGACGAACTTGAGACACAGAATAAGCAAGTCTGGATAATGCAGTTTTCTACTTTAGCTCGACGATCTTGGAACTCAGCTCGATGAATAGAAGTCATCTGGTCGACGAACTCAGCAACTCAGCTCGACGAACTGTGGACTCAGCTCGACGATTTCTACCATCAGTTCGATGAATCCAGACTTAGTCATTTTTCCATCCTTATGTCCCCATTCTACTGCAATAATTCCTGAGCAATTAGTGCTCTAATATTCTCTGAATATAACTGTTAGAAGAGCATTGATTATGGCATTCTCCAGGATTATTACCTGCCATTTTTCCATGGGACAGTTGGGAAAATAATTCAATGTTGTTTATTCTCTAGGCCGTTAGCATTGATTACAGAAGATTCAAAATTTCAAAAGACCATTTTTGATAGGAAATATAAAAAAGATTTTTTCTTTCTTCTTCCTAAATGAAAAAAGAAGAAGAAGTGAGATAGATAGAATACAGAAGAACAAGAGATATAGACACACAAAAAAAAGATAATCAGTCTGCTCTCATTTTCTCACACAAGATTTTTGATATGGAAGAAGCCCTAGACCAGAACATCAGTCACTTTTGAAGAAGAAGAACAATCTATCAAATATCAAGAGTCTTCCTTCTTCATCTCTGCAGGACACTTCAAAGTACAACAAGAAATCCATCTGTCAAAGAAGTTCCTGGAGATTTCTCTGGTCAAGGCTGTACTCTTGAAGGCCTACTCAACCTATGCAAAGCTTCCCAGCCTGAACCCTTTTACATCTCAGGGGGAGCTTTGACAACATCACTGAATCCACATAGTCTTCTCATTGTGATTGAGAAAAGAAGACTTTCATCACTCTCTCATCCCCACCTCTGTGTAGGGTTTTAATTCCCTTCAAAATTATTCTGGTTCACAAGTCTCCTTCCAAAAGACTTGAGGATTGGTTTTTGAGCACCTAATCAAAAGCTTATTGGTATCAGGCAGCTGATCAAAAATCTGAGTGGATTCCTACCAGGGTGGTAGAAGAGTGGATGTACCCAAGTTTAGGGGAACCACTATAAATTCTTGTGTTGTCTGGATTGCTCATTTCTTTTGTTTTTTGTGTTGTGACTGTTTGTTTGGATTACTGTTTTAATTTTGTTCCTTCACTAGATTAAATTCAGAAGAAAATTTTGTAAACTCTGAATATTCTATTCACCCCCCGCCCCCCCTCTAGAGTATTCCTGATCTAACAACTCACTTTCAGATATAATAAGAAGTTTGCATTTTATTCCGTTTAAACCTTTCTTAGTGAAATAGCCGATTCAAAGGCATGTAAATGAGAAAATGGATCACCACATCCGGAGTATTCTGGGAGATGCGGTACTCTGAAATCATCGGAGGCAGTATCCCAACAGATCCGGTCAATGAACGGAGAAGGGACTTCTTCTTCTTCTTTATAAGGAGATTCTCTTACAATAGATTTTGGCGCGCGTTCAACCCAACTCCGATAGAATTTGCTATCATTGTCAATGGCATCATCATTAAAATATGAACAATCATGTACCTCCGAGAGATCAGCAGTAGTTGACATGAAATTATATTCACTCTGTCCCTTTGTAGGATTCATTTTGAAAGGGAGAAAATAACCAAACTTTGCTTAGAGACCGCCGACCAGTTGCAGCTTGATCTGGCGGTTAGACAATGGGACAAGCCGATAGGAAGACCGGCAGAAAAGCTGGCGGGTAGAACGACAGGTTCTACAGTGCTGGTGGCGGGCTGAAAACCTTAGCCGGCGAAGTCGCGACCTGCTCGATAGGCCGCCGAGCTCTAGTAGCAAGAGCGATCTGACCCACTAGACCGCTAATTTCATCGACTAATCGAGATCTGAATGTTGTGTGTTAACTGTTGATGCACAAAAACGGACAGGGAGTCGGGCACCACCAGCTAACGGTTCGAGCACTGGGGGAAGGAAGGGAAAAGAGGAGACTATCGAATAGTCGGTTACTAGCGGTCGTAGCTGAGGGACAGGAAAAGAGGCCGCTGGCAGCGGCAATAGTAGAGTTCGCCCGCCGCGGCTTAAATGTCACTCCTGCGACGGGTTTTCCTTTTATTAAAAGTGAAGAGGTTACAAGAAGGAAAGAAAATATGAAGCCAGTCGGACAGCAAGCCGCAAAGCACTAGACTTGAGACCGCAGCTCTTAACAAGCGAGCTCTTGGATACGAGTCAGCCTGCTTTAGGGAGTGCACCCTCCCCCTATTTATAGGCTCGGGGGCCTGCCCAAACGGGCAGGGCTAAAATTACCGGTTGCCCGGGGTACAGGAGAACCGGGCAGAGGTGAGTGGAAGCAAATGAACAAAAAAGGAGAAAAGTGGGAAGCCCCATGGCCTAGCGGAATCCCCTTGGCGAGCTAATGGTCTGAGCCCTGGGCCTTGACGTTGAGCAGGGTCAGAGCTGTCGGCGGCTTGATATGGAGACTGCCCAGCTTCTCTGATGAGAAGCCAACTTGACGTGGGTGGCGGCTAGAAGGCACAGGCCGCCCGGTCTCTGACGACCAGTCGGCTTGACATGCTTGGCAGCTAGAAGAACCAGGCCACCCGGTCTTGAAAGTTGTGTGAACAGGTCGCGGATTCCGGGCTTAACAGGCTGGAAGACCATCGAGCTGAGCTCGATGAATTTCCTCTCGCACAGTTGACGCACGGTTTCTTCGAAACCATGCGCGAAGGAAACGTACGGATTTCCTGTTGCTTCCCAGTTTATTCTGTTCTATGGCAAATCGTGCGTGTTGTTCACGCACGGGCGGCTGTGCCCGTGTGCGAGTAAAACGCACGGTTTTCCTGTATGTTTCTATTTTCCAGCACTATGTCGGTACCCGTGCGATGTCCTTCACACACGGGCAGAACAGCCCATGCGTGAAGGAAAATGCACGGGTCAATGCTTCTTCTTCCTCAGGCATTTCCAGGATATTAATATCGCACGGTTCACGCACGGTCGTGCGCTAGACCATGCGTGACAATTTTTTCTGACTTTTACTATTTAAGCCGCAGATTTCTTCTGGACCGGGACATCTCTGTTTTCCCCCGACATTTCCGCCCCTTGGAGCGGGAACTCATCCCTCCAGCCATCATTTTCTCTCTCCTCTTTGGAGTGTTGATCCGGCCAACCATTCTCCTCCAAAGAGCTTGCTAAAGCTTTGTCTCCGACCGCCATCGCCATTGCCGACCTTCAAGCTACTGTTTGAGATCTTAGTTGCAGAACTTGTGAAGCATTTCGCTCTGATCTGAGTCAGCGACCACAACACGAAGAAGACGGGTGTGAACAAGGAAGTGACAGCCCTTCGGGATCCCGGATACCTTCCAAAGACCGAGCTAGGACGAGGCTCGACAACCCTCGCTTCCGGCTGTGAATCTTGAAGAGCCTTCGAGTGCTTGGTTGTGTTTCTCCCCCTCTTTTCTTTGATTTGTTTTAACCTGAACTTGTGTTAGTATGCTTGAGGTTTAATAACCTTGTTTTGCTCAAGGACTTGCTATGGTTTTGTATGGTGATTTCTTGATCATGTTATGTATTGATGAGCTTCATATTTGTTAGAGAAAGTTGTGTTTGAGCCGTTCTAGCGAGTGCTAGAAGCGCGCGTTGCGAAGAGGTGTTTTCGACCCTCGATAGTTTGTTCGTCTACGTTATTACTCTTTGGAGTAATTCACCCTGGCGACGCGGTGACGGAGACCCGCACTAGATTAATGCTGCTTAGTGTAGGAAACCCAAAATCAAACCCCCTCATTTTTACTTAGCACTTTCATTCATTTCTCTGAAAGCGGAATCCATGCTCCCTACTTGCACTCCATGTGAGATCGATACTTGGGGAAGCTACTCTTCCCTTTTATTACTTGGTCGTGAACGGTAATCTTACCACCAGCGCATCAAGGTTTTGGCGCTGTTGCCGGGGAGTGCAACTATTGCGTGGATTTTGTTTCTTTTGGGAAACGTTTGTGAGTGTTTTGGTGTTTTTAGTGTTTTCTTTTTGTTAGTGTTGTATGACAGATCTGAACCCTGGTGGAAGGGGCGAAGATTTGGGTGTTGATCCTGAGACTACACGAGCAAGGAGAGCTCGCTTGCGTGCTGCTGCAGCTGAGGGAAGGATGGATGACTTGGGCCATTTGGGAAATGGCCAAGGGGAACGAATCGTTGAGAACAAGGATGTGGCTTAGCCTCGCATTAGGACAATGCGGGATTTCACTACCCCTACAGTGGGGAGTGTTTATCCAGGGTTCGGGTCAGCCATAGCCAATAATCATTTTGAGATCAAGCCTGCAATTTTGAATATGATTAGGAACAATACATAGTACTCGGGTTTGCCAAGCGAGGATCCTCAGCTATATTTGGCTGCGTTTTCTGAGATATGCGGTACTTTCCGCTATGCGGGCATTGCGGATGAAGTTGTGAAACTAAAGTTGTTCCCTTTTTCACTAAGGGATAGGGTCAAGACGTGGCTGCATACGATCGCGCCTGGCACCGCTACCACCTGGGAAGCTTTATCTTCCATGTTTTTGGTTAAGTTTTTTGGCTATGTTTTTGCATACGATCGCGCCTGGAATAATACATTGTTAAGCTTTATCTTTCTGAGGCATGGGAGAGATTTACCGACCTGCAGCGCCGTTGTCATCAACACGGCTGTAAGCCTTGGAATTTGGTGGAGATATTTTATTTCGCCACTGAGCCAAATTTCAGGGCAATGATCGATGCATCGGCGGGTGGCACGATCATGAACTTATCTCCTGAGGAAGCGTTGAGACTCCTTAAAGACATGGCCTCCCACAGCACGTACTGGACAGCAGGCAGGAATGCTCCTAGAGGGGCGAGAAATTTGTATGATGTAAATGCGGTGGGGTTGCACGCCGAATCGAGCCATCCTGCCTTGGATGGGAAGATGATGTTCACCCGATCGACCCCACTGCCTGCTCTTGTGATGAGTATATCGTGTCAGGGTTGTGGTAATTCTGGCCACCACGCTTATGAGTGCCCCGCGGGTGAGCTGTTTGCTGACCAGGAAGGTATAGCTTGTGAAGAAAATGTTAATTTTATAAATAATCAAAATCGTGTTGTGCCTTATAGTAATACTTATAACCCTAACGCGAGAAACCATCCTAATTTCTCGTGGAACCAAAACGCGCCCGGTTAAAGATGGCAGGGGGTCAGCATCAATTCGATGCTCAGGCTTCTGGTAGCTAGCCGCGACTGTCTCAGCCGGATTATAATCAGAATTTGCAAGGGATGCGCAAGAACGCATTAGAGGAGATGATGGAAAAGTTTGTTGAAATGGCCCAGTCGAATATGGCTACTCAGATTGCTTCCATGAGGAATTTGGAAATGCAATTGGGACAATTGGCCTACGTATTTTCTGAGCGCACCCGCGGCACTCTTCCTAGCGACATGGAGAAGAATCCCCGTGAGCAGGGGAAGAGTGTTGACGATGTGGGGGAATGTAATTCCCGTGAAACAACTGTTAAATGTGAGATTAATGCCATAGAAACTCTAGCGCTATGTGATTCTGGTTCATCTTGGAACATTCTTGATGTGCAAGATGTTGAAAAGATGAATTTGAATATCGAATCTGATGGAAGGAAATCCTTAATGCTAGTTGATGATCTGTGGTTGATACCAATGGAGAGGTGAAGGGTGTAGAAGTGGTTTTGAATGGGGTGGTTGCCTTCACAGACTTTCAGGTGCTTGGACCCAGGGGTAACACGTCAAAACCCATCCTTGGGTCCCCTTCCTTAAAGCCAGTGAGGCGATATTGCATTTTGATGCTAGTGGCATCACTATTGTGCCCAAAGTTAATGCACCTTTACCACCTTCGCCTCCTCAATTAATTTTTGTTGAGCTCGTAAAACCAGTGAACTTAACTATCGTGTCATCTAATGATGATTTTAGTGGTGTTAAGGCAAATTTTCAATCGACAGGACAAGAACAGGTTGAGGAAGTTTTTGAAACGCCAATGACAACTAAAGGGAAAAAAGTGACACGGGTCCTTGATGTGATGCATGATGTTGCTGCAAAGATGGATGTGTTGTGCACGCCAGATGTGGGCGTGCAGAATTTCGATTTAAAAATTGTAATTTGTTTAGACAAAGCCTGTAAAACTATGAAACAGGTAGCATGGGCTGATATTTCACCCTCAGCGGGTGAAGAAAGGATACCCCCGGTTTTGGATGTTAATCTAGCTGCTGAAGAGCCGGGTGTGACCTTACTGCCCTGGCGCTCCTCTTATCTGGAATTAAAACGAAAGGAGGTGCTTCTGCGCAAAGCGCAGAGTTTAGCCGATCGACGTGAGAAGGACGAGACTAGGGGTAGGGGAGATTCGTCTTCCCTGGGCCCTAAAGCCTTCACCTCGCCCTCATCTAGCGTGACTGGGGGGATCTATCACAAGTCAGCATTCAGCTGAAGAGTGAACGATCTTCGGGGCCCCCTTTCTTTCTGTTTCTTGTTTTATTTATCTTCATATTGTGTGTAACTTTGGACTCTTTTTCTTGCATTCTGAACCTTTGCTTTAAAACAATATCTATATAACTGTTAATACAGGTATTTGGTCCACCTTAAGCACGGTAAAGAAAAGGGCTTCTGGGAGACAACCCAATTTATCTGCGTTTAATTTGTTTGTTTAGCTTTTTGAGTGTGCAGGCCTATTATTTGCTTGGTTGGAGATGTGCTTCTTGCAGGTGATTTTGTCTAGGCCGTGGGCCTATTGATCAAGTTTAAAGCCAATCTTCTGGTATGCTCATCTTCTGAGCATTGGGTAACTTCTCCCCTTATCTCATTTTGATTTTAACTTCAACATATTTTGTTGTGCTTCTTAGCTTAAGTCTGGGGGAGAGCTTGTCGATGTTATCTTTGCGCGTGCACTTCATTTGCATATCAGTAGCTGTTTTTAATTTATTTGTTTAGTTTATGGTATTGCGCATCGTTGCACCCACATGAGCGTGTACTTAACTTTTTGCATACGGCGAGTCAAACTTGTTTCTTTCGTTAGATTTAGGAAAATTACCTTGCTAACATAGGATTATGAGACGGGATAAAATGTTGACCTTGATGTGCTCCTTGTCGAGTGCTCCCGTCTCGTGTAGAAATTAGAGTAGAATTAATTTTTCTGCATGCTTCTAGTTTTATATTTTTCTAATTGCGTAAATTCTTTTTATTCTACTCAAAAATTGCTGAATCTAGTGTGAATCCGACGATATCTTAGGGATGTGTGTAGACAGCCGTTAGATTCGTATTGCTCGACTCAGGAGGATAGATAGTCTTTCTCGTTAGCTAAGAACTTGCCCCAAGCTACTCTCGAAGCATCGGTGCATGGTTAGTTAAGCGTGAGCATGATGTAGGCCATCATTTTGGCCAAGTTGAGCTTTGTACCCGTTCCTAACATCTTATCCTCACTAGCCCCGTTGTGTCTACCCCTCCTTTGATTCAGCTCCACTTGTATTTCACCAAAGCCTAGTAACTGACCTTAGTCGCACACCCAAGTCTAGCTTTACTGTTTTCTAATTTCAGGATGGGGGTGTTGATGCGGTGTTGTTCTTTGTGAAATATGTGGTTGTGATCCCATGAATTTATTTGTTGGAATTGTGTAAAAGAAAAAGAAGAATTAAAAAGAAAATTTATAAAAAGAAAATTTGAAAAAGAAAGAAAAAGGGAAAGGAAAAGTATAACTGAAAATCTGATTTGGGTTAATATATTTTTTGGAGTAGGTACACTCCTATTTAAAAAATTAAGTCTGGGGGGTGTGGTGTACCCGTGTGTTTTGTGGGTAGCGGATAGACTCTTTTTGTGCTAGCTCAGTTGGGTTTTGTGCGTCGCCTTCATTTTTATCCTTGATTACCTCGCCTTAACCCAAGCCCCAATACTACCCGAAGTCCTATGGACTCACGCTTAAAGCAAACTAGTGTCGTGGAGAGAGTGCGAACGGGCAAGCATATGGTCACCGACAATGGTGGATTCCTTTGGAGGTTGTCCCGAATTCCGATCTATGGCAATACTCACCTTAGCGGTTAGTCTATTTTCTACCTACGCGTGACCGGAGGATTCACCGCGATTTTGTTTTTGAGTAGTCATAGAATTTTTGTTACGCAGGCTGAAAAGTATAAATTATTTTGTATGCTTAGAAATTTTCTCTACTATATTTTTATGCCCGCGAGCATGCGACTTCGCATGGTACTCCGAATCATAATTACTGTGTTAGTTCTTTTTCTATTCTGCAAGGATCTTCTTTGCTCGGGACGCGTAAATGGGTAAGTCTGGGGGGTGTGATGAGTCTCGTTTATATAGGGTTTTGCGGACTCATCTGGGCTGATTTTCATGACTTTGCACTTCACTTTTTGGTTGTTTTCATTGATATTTCATTCCTACTGTGTTTCACATTTAGTGCACTTTTCTAGACCGTGGGTGCGCAATTGCGCGTTCGATTGCTGGGGGTATGCACTTGGTGCTCCCCAGGGCTCGTTCCAGTAGCTTTTTTTGCATTTTGTTGATTGCTGGAGGGTCCTCCTTTGTGAGTTTATATTTTGTGCAGGTGGTGCATTTTCCCCCAGGGCAGGAATTCTGTATCAAGTAAAACGCACGGTCGTGCGTTTCTTTCATTCACGATTTGCATGAAACCGTGCGTTGTAGTCTGTTGGAAGACCGTCGAGCTGAGCTCGATGAATTTCCTCTTGCACGGTTGACGCGCGGTTTCTTCGAAACTGTGCGTGAAGGAAACGCATGGATTTCCTGTAGCTTCCCAGTTTATTCCGTTCTGTGGCTAATCATGTGTGTTGTTCACGCACGGGCGGCTGCGCCCGTGCGCGAGTAAAACACACGGTTTTTCTGTATGTTTCTATTTTCCAGCACTCTGTCGCTACCCGTGCGATGTCCTTCACGCATGGGCGGAACCGCCCATGCGTGAAGGAAAATGCATGGATCAACGCTTCTTCTTCCTCAGACGTTTCCTGGATATTACTATCGCACGGTTCACACACGGTCGTGCGCCAGACCATGCGTGACCATTTTTTCTGACTTTTATTATTTAAGCTGCAGGTTTCTTCTGGACTGCGACATCTCCATTTTCCCCCACCATTTCCTCCCCTTGGAGCGGGAACTCGTCCCTCCAGCCGTCATTTTCTCTCTCCTCCTTGGAGGGTTGATCTGTAACGCCCCCACCTGTCACATGACATATAACGGTGGGTCCGGCCGGGGCCCCATGCCATATATCACAGACAAGTGAAGAAATTACTTGTGGGAAATCAAATTCTACGCGTATCCTTAACTCATTCCATTCTAGCGCAGCATATTTTTATGTTAGCATGAACTCAAACCAGAATGTCCACCAATATATAAATACCATATTTATGTATAACAACACCAGGAATGTATACAACCCACACACCCTGGCCTTACAAGTTCCTCTTTGACACATCAATAATTTCGTACATCGGCACGCAGGCCGGCCACACATGAAATCCAAACACAACTCTTCGCATGGCCTTCAAGGGCCTATAGCAGTAAGCTAGCCATTCCGCTTATTTATTTCAAGCCACAACACCTGCAATTCCATATCCAAACCAACACAAAAAATAAAGTAACGGTCAGCATTTGGATGACCCATTATAACGACCCTACCCCCTACCCGGGGTAGTGGTTCCTTCCCTGTATACAGTGTTATCATCTATCAGCCAGTATCATCAAGCATATATCATTCTCTTGATCCCGCTAGCAAACACATGACATCACAAACGCTGGAATCCACCAGACGTTCCGTGCACTCAGGGCACCTTCTTGGCGTACCGGAATCCACCAGTCATACACCGCCGATCCGAGGTTTTAACTTGTTGGTTGACCGTCCCTAGTCCACCAGTCTCGCAAGCTGGCGACATCCCGCCCAAACTACTCAGAGGTACAACCTCACAGCATTCAATAAACAACCAGAGTAGGTCGACCCACACCATGTGGTGTAGCATCCCGGGTTTATCCAAGCTCCCCAGGCATGTCTACCCATCGACCCCCCTCCTATTCCGATCGACCCACCCATGTGGTGCAGCAAGCCGGGTTTAACTCGGCTCCCCAAGCATTGCCACCAATCGATCCCTACCTAACTAGATCAACCCACCCTAGTGGTGTAACAGGCCAGGTTTATCTCGAGCTCCCCAGGCGTGCTACCAATTGATCATATCATAACCAGGAGCTTTGCCAAAGCTTCCTCACATTCAACATCACATCCATACATTCATCACAATAGAAATCCATTTCCATCTCATCAAATCCACGGAGTCTCCTCCGGTTTACCCATGAACATCACCAATCCAGACTACCGGTCCAGATGGGCTTCACACAGCATGCCTATGCCGTACTCCATAATTCCGGCTCTAGATGCAGACTCAACAAAGGAATCACTTCACGGATATCCACCTCTTGGTGGAGGATTCCAAGCACATGTATAAAAGAAGGACTTCGATGTCCAGGAAGGAGATCATTACCCTTGAAGATCTCTTCGGCGCCATGAAGTAGTCGGATGGAAATCACCGCCTCGGCTCTGCCTTCACGAATCCGCTCTCGGATCTTCGCTCCGCACTCCGCAGCTCCTACAGCAGCTGGTAGTCTCCTCCCTTCCCTCTTGCCTTAGGCTTTTCTTCCTCCCTCTCTTGGAATAAAATGAAGAAGAAGAAGAAGATGAAAAGAGGGATAAATCCCCTTTTTCTCGGCCTTCCCAATACCTGGACAGAGCCCAACCATTGGATCCAGGAAGAGGGAAACAAATGGCTCAGATTTGTCCAGAAAAGCTTGAACACGGCCTGACACGCCGTGTGACATGCCCGTGTCACAGGCCGTGTCCCTCTAAGCGGCAGACAACCGACTCAAAACCAATAGTACACGGCTATGGGACATGTCCGTGTTACATGTCGTGTCCCAGACACGCCATCAGACATGCCCGTGTCTGAGGCCGTGTGCCTCAACGAAAATAATCCCAAAACAAACTGAGACTTCATACGGCCTGGCACACGCCCGTATTCCTGGTCGTGTGCACCTGGACACACCCGTGTCCCGCAAACATGCCCTAGCTCGAAACGTCGAGTTGATTTCACCACTGACATGCCCTGTGACACGCCCGTGTCACAGGCCGTGTCGTCACTCAACACTCGACACTTGACGATCGTCGAGCAAAATTCGTTGACCTGATGACTCGACACAACCCAGGCCTGACACGCCCTGGGACACGCCCGTGTCCCAGTCCGTGTGCCTCCTCTCGACACATCATCGATCGAAAAATCGTCGAAATCAAGACCGATCGACGACACGGCCTCGACACGCCCTGCGACATGCCCGTGTTGCAGGCCGTGTCACCCATGCCTGAACACAAATTGGCCCAAATTGACCCAGAACTTCGGGGTGTTACATGATCCAGCCACCCATTCTCCTCCAAAGAGCTTGTTAAAGATTTATCTATGGCCACCATCACCATTGCCGACCTCCAAGCTACTGTTTGAGTTCTTAGTCACAGAACATGTGAAGCATTTCGCTCTGATCCGAGTCAGCGACCACAACACGAAGAAGACAGGTGTGAAGAAGGAACTGACAACCCCTCTGGATCCTAGATACCTTCAAAAGACCGAGCTAGGACGAGGGTCGACAACCCTCGCTTCCGGCCGTGAATCTTGGAGAGCCTTCGAGTGCTTGGTTGTGTTTCTCCCCCTCTTTTCTTTGATTTATTTTAACCTGAACTTATGCTAGTATGCTTGAGGTTTAATAACCATGTTTTGCTCAAGGTCTTGCTATGGTTTTGTGTGGTGATTTCTTGATCATGTTGTGTGTTGATGAGCTTCATATTTGTTAGAGAAAGTTGTGTTTTATCTGTTCTAGCGACTGCTAGAAGCGCGCATTGCAAAGAGGTGTTTTTGACCCTCGATAGTTTGTTCGTATCCGCTATTACTCTTTGGAGTAATTCACCCTGGCGACACAGTGACGGCGACCCGCACTAGATTAATGATGCTTAGTGTAGGAAACCCAAAATCAAACCCCTCGTTTTTACTTAGCACTTTCATTCATTTCTCAGAAAGCGGAATCCATGCTCCATACTTGCACTCTGCGTGAGATCGATACTCGGGGAAGTTACTCCTCCTTTTTATTACTTGGCCGTGAACGGTAATCTTACCGTCAGCGCATCATTGACACACACTGAACAAGTTGTGTCGAGACAAAGAAAAGCTGTGTCGACACTAAGGATAACTGTGTCGACACACTGTGTTGAGACTAAAGACAACTATGTCGACACTCAGGACTAGTGTCGACATACTCTATTCACACTGTGTCAAGACTGAATACAACTGTGTCGACACTCAGGACTAGTGTCGACACACCCAAATCAAGTTGTGTCGAGACTGAAGACAATTGTGTCGGCGCAAAGGACTTGTGTCGACACATTCCACACAAGTTGTGTCGAGACATGTTGAAGAGCTATGTCTACACATTCAGAAGTTTGTCGACGCCACTACAAGAGCAGTGTCGACACCCAAGACTTGTGTCGACACATTTAACAGTCAAGGATCAACACTTCGGCAGACATGTTTCCTAAGTACAGAAATCAAGATGGAGGTACTGACAACTTTCAGAACTATCAGATGTCAATTATTAACCGGATCAGCCGGTTACTCCTATCAGAGCCTATTTAAAGGAATCTAGTCTTCAAAAAAAAGGTAAGAAGTAATACAAAAAGGAAGAAGCAGCACAATTTTGTGAAGACAAAAGTCTGAAGCATCAGCTACAATTTAGAAGGTGAAGAGAGGTCTGATCAAGAATCATCTTCAACATCTCTCCAACCTAGATCAACCCTAATTTCTACTTTAAGAAGCTTTGAAAAGCTAAGAAGGGTTGATCAGATCTATCTTGACAAAGATCAAAGGAAGCACATTCATCAAGATCAGATCAAGAAGTTGTTACTCAGATCTCTCTTGCTGGGTGAGATTTTATAATTCATTTTTTTCTTTTACCTACTCTCTTTGTGTAAGATCTACCTGTAGATTTGAGTGGAGGAGAACTTTTTTTGTAAGCCTATCTTATAAAGCCTGAGGTAGGGCTGGGATTGCCTGAGGTAGAAGAAGTTGGAAATTCTTTGAGGTGTAGGGCAGGTGTTGCCTGGGAAGTAGAGTGTGGATTCATTCTAAGGTAGAGTTCTTAGGAAGAACTTTAGGTGTAGGATCTTGGTGATCTGAGTGGTAAGACTTGTAAAGTCCGAGTTGTAGGAGCCGGGTTGGCTCTGAGCTGTAAGATCTAAGGATCTGAGTAAAGGAAAGAGAAGGAGTTTTGGCTGAATCTAGTTCATTGCTAGATAGGCGAAGGGGGAAAGTGGATGTACCCATAAATTGGGGAACCACTATAAATCTATGTTCATTGTGCTGTGTGTGCTGAATTGTTGTGCTGTGTTTATTTTCCTAATTGTTGTTAAGTATATTTTGACTATCTGACTGAATTAATCATATTAAAGAAAGTAGTACACTGAGTATTAAAAAGGGGTGTCGTAATTTAAATTGGACCTATTCATCCCACTCCAGGTCATTAGTAATCCCAAAGTAAACATTTACACTATGCTCCCTGAGATTATCCAATATCAGTGCCAGGTGTCGAGCATGCTCCTCCTCCGTCCTCGAGTAGATGAGGATATCATTTATGAACATAAAGACGAAGATGTCGAGGTATGGCTCGAACACCCGGTTCATCAGACACATGAATGTTGACGGGGCATTCATGAGCCCAAAGGGCATCGCGGTGAACTCGTATAATGCATATCGGCTGTTGAAGGTTGTCTTCGGGATATCATCCTCCTGAATCTGCAGTTGATAATACCCCGACCTCAAGTACAGCTTTGAGAACCAGTAGGATCCCTCTAATTGGTCAAATATCTCATCGATCATTTGTAGCGGGTACATATTCCGGACCGTCAGCTGGTTCAGTTCTCTGTAATCGATGCACAGTCTAAGCGTCTCGTCCTTCTTCTTCACAAATAAGATCGGGGCTCCCCAAGGCGAGGAACTCGGTCTGACAAACCCATCTTCAACAAGCTCCTGCAAGTGGCTTCTGAAATCCACGAACTCCTTTGTGCCATCTGATAAGGGGCTCTAGACAACGGTTTAGCCCCCAACACTAGTTGAATTTGAAAGTCCATCTCACGATGCGGTAGCAGCCTGTGCAGCTTCTCGAGGAATACGTCAATGAAATCTTGCACCACCGAGATGCCGAAAACTGAATCCTTGGCATCGACCAGCTCGAACAGCACATGATACACTTCGTCTCCCTATAGATGGGCGTTAATGACCTGAGAAGAAGATAGTAGGTGACAGGATACTGAAATAGTACCTTCGAAGGTCGCATAGATGTTATCGTATCTTAGCACGACCTTCCTCGTCGGGCAATCAATTTGAGCATGGTTCTAGGTGAGCCATGTCATTTCCAAGATAAGATCGAAGTTCGGCATTTTCAAGATCATCGCCAGAGCCTCGAGTGTTATACCCTCAATGGTCACCATCAAAAG
Organism: Platanthera guangdongensis; assembly: GCA_039583875.1. Lineage (NCBI taxonomy): Eukaryota > Viridiplantae > Streptophyta > Magnoliopsida > Asparagales > Orchidaceae > Platanthera > Platanthera guangdongensis. Next base: position 100,299,104 of record CM077160.1, read on the forward strand.
GAACTTTGTGGTAGATAGGATTTCTGCCCCGCTGGGAGGACGCACTCTCCTAGTGACTCCCTTATAGTGTTGGACCTGGTCCAATCCCTTGACAAACTCCTCTGAGGCGAAGTTGTGTGATTCCCCCGTGTCGATCAAGGTATAGGCAGGCTTGTCGCACACCATTACTATCCCTGTTTGTCGAACAACTTTAGATGGCCAGTCTTATAGTTTTCTTTCCTAGTTTCTACCAGTTGTACATTATTTTTATAGTTCTAGAAAGGAAAGAATTAAGGTGCTAGCATACTTGCTATAACCCTGCCTGGGTCCCGGGGCTGAGCAAGATCCAAAGCATACATCTGGTCTCTGTCTTGCCTAGGGTCATCAGCTTGGAATCCACGACCTTGACCCCGTCCCCATTCCCTGAACTGCTGAGCTGGTGGAGCAGCCTATAGTGTCGATGGTGGTGCCCCCCTCATAGGGCAGTTCCTCCGGATGTGTCCCGGCTGCTGGTAATGGTAGCACTCCTGCAGGGGAGGTGCCCCATCTCCTGGCCTCGGCATATCCCGTATCTATAATGGCTGAGAAGCCAACACAACAGGCTCCCTCGGCTTCTGTCTATCCTCCTGGCAATATAAATCCTTTGTCCTTCTCTAACTAATATAACGACCCCTCTGCTAGTCTCTCCTGCGACCCCTGCCTAGGTCCTCTCTCTGTCTCTTTCTGCCTCGTACTGTGAGCTAACTACCTCCATCTTCTTGGCCATCTCCAGTATCCAGGCCAAACTTCCATTAGACACAAAGAGGAGGTTATGCCTCATGTCATCACGAAGGCCTTTATAGAACCACTTCGCATATTCTATCTCGTCTAACTGGCAAGAGTCCTCAAACCGGGCCAGGTGGGTAAACTCCTGATAGTAATCTAGGACTGTCCTGCAACCCTGCCTCAACTGCAAAAACCCATCCTCCAACTCATCTCTCACACACTCTTGTACGAAATGCTCCAGCAGCACCACCTTGAACTCATCCCATGAAATGTCTGCAGCCTCCAATCTGGCATAAGTGGTGTTAAGCTGCGACTTCCACCACCTCTTCGCATGTGAAACTAGACATGATACCATTAGAGGCACATCCATCTTTGTCGGGCACTGAATCCCTGCCAGCATCTCGTACATGATGTCCAACCATTCCACTGTTCGAACGGGTGACTTCATCCCGAGGTAAGATGGAGGGGAGAGGAATAGGAAGACACTCAGCAAATTTGCCCCGGGATTTGGCTGAGGAACCGGAGCCTGCTGTGTACTAAATGCATCCAAGATCGTTGTTAGTGTCTGTCCCATCTCTGATTATAGGAAAGGAGTGGGACCTGGTGGAGTGGTATGGAATTCGGAGACTGAGGCATACAATGATGAGGCGTTGGGTTCGTCGAAGGCTGCATAAAAAAGGTTCACTTGTAAGATGGTTGGCCTAAATCCAGTTAAGAGTGGACCGTTATGTGAGATTCCCTATATGGGCACACCATAGCTTCCGCAGCTTAGTCTGTCCTCAAACTAAACTCGCACGGGGTGTCCCAGGGTTTGTGGACATCTTCCCTTCTGATCGAGGTTTTTTCTACTCTGATACCTATTTGTAAGATCCTCTTTTTTTGCTTCACCATCGGGTCTTATGCTCAAAACCACCGCTTTGTGGTGACACCAACTGTAATGCCCTGAAACTCAAAAGAGCGACGGGAGGTGTTTTGAGCCAAGTTTGGAATTTGGCAGGGGGCACACGGCCTGGGACACGAGCGTGTAGTGTTTGGGTCGATGATCTGGCCGAGAGGTCGACGAATTTTGGAGTCGACGATCGTCAAGCAGCGAACATGGCCTGAGACATGGGTGTGTCCCCGGGCATGTCGAGCTCGTGTCAACGATCTGCCCGGGAAGTCGACGATTTTTGCTCAACAAAGTGTCGAGACAGGGAACACGGCCTAGGACACGGGCGTTTCCAAGGCCGTGTCGGGTGGTCGATGAACTGTGCTCGACGAAATGTCGAGACAGTGAACACGTCCTGGAGCCCAGGCGTGTTTGGGTATAACACGGGCGTGTCAATTAGGACACGGGCGTGTCCAAGACTCGTGTGTGTCTCGGGTTGGTGTTGGTCCTATGTTGATGGAGGAACATGCCCGGGAACACGGGCATGTACTGGATGATATGGGCATGTCAGGTCAAACACGGGCGTGTCAGGTCAAACACGGGCGTGTCGGGTGGCCGTGTGCTTTTTGGGATCCGTTAGTTTCGACGGCGAATGGGGAACATGGCCCTGGACACGGGCGTGTCACAGGCCGTGTTCGGCCTAGATTTTGCATTTCAATGGCGAACTGTGGTCGTTCGTTTCCTTATCTTGGGATCCGACGACTGGGGGTTTTTCCTGATGGGATATACCCAGGAATAGGGTTTCAAATCCCTCACTTATTTCATTTATTCTCTTTCTAAAGTCTAGAGAGGGGAGAGCAAGGAAGAAGAAAGGAGGCTAGATCTGGTTACCGGCGGAGCTTCGGGGCTCCAAATCGCAAGCCGACTTCGGATCTACAGAGGCAAGGATATTACGGTGCTTTCCATCCGCATACATTTCCATGGCGCCAAGGAAAAATGCTAGGGTAACGATTCTCATCCTAGGACATGTAAAGTCCTCGTTTCCTTCGCATAGGAAGCCCGCTCTCGCGAGCTTGCAGTGAGTTGAGGCGTTCCTTCGGGTAGACATGAATAGTCCCTGCTGTGTACATGTAGAGTCCATAATTGAGAACGGATATAGGCATGATGTGTGAAGCCTACCCGGACAAGTTAGTCTAGATCGGTGATGTTGCATTGCATAAGTGGCCGGAGAAGACTCCGTGCGGATGTTTGTTTTTTGGGTTTTCTACCCGTTAGATTGCAACATGGAGCCTTGGGGGTTAACTCCAATGTGCACCCGGAAAACTGGGCAGATGTGTGATTCTGCTAATATGGTGGCCTGGGAGCCAACTTGAACATAATCGGGTTATGTGAAGTGTGTGATGGAAATGGGACTCGGGGAGGTTTGACCCGCACATATGGCTTAAATTGTCATTGCGGTGTGAGCAACGGGTCAGGCAGAACTGTACCCGTTCTATGTCGTCCGGTGGGAGTCGTTGGCATAGATGAGGGTCTTCGGCGGTCTATGGCTTGAATTGACGTGACCCATGCCGGGAAGACAAAAATGCTCGCAAGATTGGCCGTCCAAGTGGCGATGGTGAGACCGAGACGTCTATGGCTTGAATTGACGTGACGTTGACCGGTTCATCGAGAATGTGCCCTGAGAGCACGGGGTATGAGGTCGTGTGTTACCATGCCTGTGTAGAAGTGTTTATTCACTATACTGCTTGGTTATGCTAACAAAGTGCAGGGAAAGAGCATCGCCTCCTCGATTATGGGGGCGAGATCGTTATAATTTGGTCAGCATAGCTGACCGTTGCTTTTGTTTGTCACCGTGTGGTGGATTGTTGCTTGCAGGTGCTGCGGAGCCGAGCGATAAATAGCGGGCCAAAGCCCAAGTTGAGAAGCCGGCCCTCGAAGGCCCATTTTGAGTGTTTACTTGTTTATTCATGTGTGACCGGCCTGCGTGCCGTGGTATGGAAGACACATTTTATTTGAGTAAACAATTGTAAGGCCTTAAGGCCATTATACTTGTGTATCGTACTTCATTCCTATTGGGTTTTATAGTGGACATTCATGCTTGTGGTTGGGTTCTTTAACTTTGAAACGTTTAATAATTTCTTCCTCTAGAATGACTCTGTGTAGTACGTTGGATATTAGTTGGATGGTATTCCATTGAGTAACCACCCGGTCTATCTGTGGTATATGGCGTCGGGTCCCAGCCAGACCTACTGCTATATGCTATGCGACGGATAGGGGGTGTTACAATTTGGTATCAGACTACTAGTTTCGGTCGGGCTTAAAATGAATTCGTGGACGAATTCTTTTTAAGTGGTGGTGAGCACATGTGTGTGCGTCATCGTTATAACATCAAAAGAACCTATGAATGTCCACTTAGAAATGAAAATACACATGTTTTAGGAACCTGCGTGTTCCTATAATTATTTTTTGCAATTTTGTATGGTCGCTTAACGGTGTTTTGTACAACTATAGGTGACCAGAAGCGGTGCTAGGCCATCAGAACGCCGAGTTTCTGAGGCTAGTAGTGCACCAAACGATGCTCCCGCAACACCTCCCTCGGCTGAAACCATATGATTGGTAGCCGAAGCAGTGTTTACCATGATCAATGTGCAGCCTGCAAGGCAAATGCAGCAGCCCGCTCCTACGATGGAGCAGGTACCGCTTCAAAGGGATGAACCGAGAAGAGTGGAGCAGGTAGTGGTGGTGCCTTTGGTGCCGAGGAGAGCAACTGAAAGGCAGCTCAAGCACGTTATAAGCTTTAATACTCCTATGTTCTCGGGGTTGGGAACCCCATCTCAAGCTGAAGATTGGCTCTCCCGAGTGAAGAGAGTCCTAACAGCTACTGAAACGGAGGAGTGGCAGATGACCACTATAGTTATGTTCCTTCTGGATGGTGATGCTATGTTGTGGTGGGAAGGCTTGGAGCTACATCACTTGATGGGTAGGCAAATTACAGATGTCTCGATGGAAGAGTTCTCGAGACTGTTCTTGACAAGGTACCTCCCTTCGGCACATCGGATAGCTTTGGAGAATGAGTTCCAAAGGTTGGTGCAAGGAGAGAGTAGCATGGATGAGTATCTCCATGAGTTTACTCGATTGGGTAGCTATGCTAGCTCTACGTTCGCGGATGAGGAGCGTAAGACCAACCGTTTTTATGAAGGTCTAAGAGATGACTTAAGTCTACTACTCTCGGGGCCTATGACGCAGGGTTTCTTGACCCTGGTCAACACGGCCCGCTCTTTGGAAAAGGATATGAAGAATGTACAAGCAAAGAAAAGCTTTGGTGATAAAAAGTCTGAGTTCAAGGTGTCAACTACCTCAATGTCTGGGTACCGTAAGTTATTTAAGAAAGCTAGGACTTTGGGTCCAACTCCTTCTTCCGGTTCTTCTGGGGCGACTACGGGTCAAACCCCGGGTGTATGTTTTACTTGTGGAAAGCCGGGGCACTTTGCCCATGACTGCTGGAGCAGACATCCCAAGCCTGCAAGGAAGCCGGGAGCAACTTATGAAGAGAAGGGCAAGGCGGTGGAGTCAACCGCATCCCATTATGCTCCAGCTCAACCAAGAGTTTATAATCTTGGCCAACAGGAGGCCATTAAACAAGCGGATGTGGTGACAGGTATGGTTTAAATTTATTGCAAGTCAAATTGTTTTATACTTGTTATGCGTGTGTTATCTTACCACTGCTTGTTTAGAATTTGTTTTGATTTGCGAGTATCCGGCAAGAGCACTCTTTGATACGGGAGCTTCACACTCCTTTTTGTCCGAAGGGTTCATATCGCACATCAAAGTACCTTCTTCGATGGCGAAGGACAAACTGGATGTGTTGTTGTCGAATGGGTGTTCGATGCGCGCAGAGAGAATCTGTGGAGTTAAGATTCGTATTGGGAGTCAGGAGTTCCAATTGCTAGCGTTGTTACTGCCGTTGGTAGAGTTCGACGTAATATTTGGCATGGACTGGCTCACAGAGCAGCAAGCTTTTATTGATTATGGTCTCAAGGAAGTCAAGTTGGGAACAGGATGTGAGACGACTTTTACAGGCTTGAAAGGGTCGAGCAAGACTTCGATGTCTGCTCTTCAGGTGGTGAAGGCAGTTCATGCTGGTGCAGAGCTGTTCTTTACGCTAGTGGAGGTTGCAAAGCCTAAGCCTGCGTTGGACAGTATTTCAGTATTGTCGTAGTACCCTGATGTGTTCCCTGGCGAACTTCCTGGAGCCCTGCCTCAACAGGAGATTGATTTCATGATTGAGCTAGTGCAAGGTGTGAAACCTGTGTCACGCTATCCGTATCGGCTAGTGCCTAAGGAAATGGCGGAGCTGAAGGTTCAACTGCAAGGGTTGTTGGAGCATGGGCATGTGCATCCAAGTTCGTCGCCTTGGAGCGCACCGGTCCTCTTTGTTAAGAAGAAGGACGGGAGCTTGAGATTTGTATTGATTATCGGGATTTGAACAAGCTAACGGAGAAGAACAAGTACCCGATCCCAAGGATTGATGATCTATTTAATCGGTTAGTCGGGTCGATGGTGTACTCAAAGTTGGATCTCAAGTTCGGTTACTAGCAGCAGAGAATAATGGAGAGCATTATCCCTAAGACAGTGTTCAGTACGAGATACGGGCATTACAAGTTTACGGTCATCCCGTTTGGGCTGACTAATGCGCCGTCGGTGTTCATGGATTTGATGAACAGGACTTTCAGGGAGTACTTAGACCACTTTGTGATCGTATTCATCGACGACATTTTGGTGTACTCGCAAAGTGAGGAGGATCACTTTAAGCATCTACATTTGGTGCTGGAGACGCTGAGGAGGAATCAATTGTACGCCAAGTTATCCAAATTCGAGTTTTGACTGTCTTCAGTGGCGTTCCTTGGTCATATAGTGAGTGGAGAGGGAATTGTGGTGGATCCGGCGAAGATTGTTGCGATACGAGAGTGGCCTATGCTTTCTACGGTAGCGGAAGTCCGGATCTTTCTGGGGCTTGTCGGCTATTACAGGAGCTTTGTGGAGAACTTCTCGTGGATAGAGTTACCCCTCACGACTTTGACGAGGAAAGAGCAGAAGTTCGTTTGGACGCCGGAGTGCTCGCGAGCTTTTGAGGAGTTGAAGTGTCGGTTGACCACGGCGCATGTGCTGAGTTCGCCGAGTGGGACCGAAGGCTTTGAAAACTATAGCGATGCTTTGGGCAGTGGCTTGGGTTGTGTGCTTCTGCAGCATGGAAGTGTGATAGCGTATGGCTCGAGAAAGCTGAAAGTGCACGAGAGGAATTATCTGGTCCATGACTTGGAGTTAGCGGCCGTGATTTTTGCCTTGAAGCTATGGATGCACTACTTGTACGGAGTGAAGGTCGATATCTATACCGACCATAAAAGCCTGAAATATTTGTTGGATCAAAAAGATCTAAACATGTGACAGAGGAGATGGATGGAGTTCCTGGGGGACTACACGTTCAAGATCCATTATATGTCTGGGAAGGGCAATGCGGTTGCGGACGCGTTGAGTCGTCGGGCCCCAGCTCAAGCCAATTGGCTGTCGGTCCATGACGAGCGGTTGGTTCGGGAGTTGGAGGCGTTGGTGATCTCTTGCGTAGACAAGCAATCGAGTGTTGAAGCGCTATTGAACTGGACGGAAGTTCAGTATGACCTGGCTAATCAGATTCGGTAGGCTTTAGAGGTGGATAGCAGCATGAAGCAGCTCATGATAGAGCTTTGTATGGGTCAAATTCCCAATATGAGGTTGTGGATGGATTACTTTGAAAAGACGGTCGTATGTGCGTCCCGAATGTGGGCACTTTGCGGGTGGAATTGTTGTATGAGGTGCATCATACCAAGTACATGATTCACCTGGGGAGCATGAAGATGTACTGCGATGTGAAGAAATTATTCTGGTGGCCAGGACTGAAGAAGGATGTGGCACTGTATGTGGCGAAGTGTCAGACATGCGCCTTGGTGAAGGCGGAATGCCAAAAGCCGGGAGGATTCTTGAAGTCCTTGCCTATTCCAGAGTGGAAGTTTGACGACATTACTATGGACTTTGTACACGGGCTGCCAAGGTCGCAAAAAAGGAACGACGCCATTTGGGTGGTCGTAGATCGTCTAACGAAGGTGTCGCATTTCATTCCGCATAGGAAGGATGATCCGATTGAGAAATTGGCAAAGCTGTATGTGGACAATATTGTGAGGCTTCATGGTGTGTCCCGCAGCATCGTGAGTGACCGAGATGGGCGGTTCATGTCCAATGATTGGAGGCTGGTGCAGCAGATGTTGGGAACAAAGTTGAGTTTCAGCACAGCCTTTCATCCACAAATGGATGGGCAGACCGAGAGGGTCAATAGGACGATGGAAGACATGCTTCGCATGTGCGTCCTGGACTTTGGGAAATAGTGGGAAGATCATCTATACTTGGTGGAGTTCGCATACAAAAATAGCTACCAGGCAAGCATACAAATGGCGCCCTTCGAGGCCCTTTATGGTAGAAGATATCGCATGTCATTGTCTTGGTTGGAAATGGGTGAGTCAAAGTTGTACAAGCGCCAAGAGGTGGATGATGCTACTTCATTGGTGCGAACCATTCGTGAAAGGTTGATAATCGCTCAGGACCGCCAGGCTAAGTACTATAATGCCAAGCACAGGAATGTGGAGTCCGTTGTTAGCGACTGGGTGTACTTGAAGATCAAGCCATTCAAGGGTGTCTCGCGGGTGCGGCGATTGAAGAAGCTAAGCCCGCAGTATCTTGGACCGTTTGAGGTTCTGGAGCGGATTGGTGAAGCAGCGTATCGTTTGAAGCTATCAGTGGAGCTTAGTGGTCTACATGATGTGTTCCATATATCGGTGCTACGGAAGGCGGTGCAAGAGCCTTCGTATGTGATCGTGGTGGATTAAGTGTCGGTCGATAATGGGTTGACGACAAAGGTCAAGCCCGTTCGAATTAAGGACTCAGAAGTCAAGCGACTACGCAAAAAAGAGATCTGGATGGTCAAGGTCCGTTGGGACAATTGCGGTCGGGAAGAGCTCTCTTGGGAGCGAGAGCAGACCATGTTTGAGGAGTAACCGGAGTTGTTTCACTCAGTTACCGTTTAAGTTTATGATTATCTTTCCTTTATGTAATTTCGAGGATGAAATTCTTTTAAGAGGGAGAGAGTTGTAATGCCCCGAAACTCAAAAGAGCGACGGGAGGTGTTTTGAGCCAAGTTTGGAATTTGGCAGGGGGCATACGGCCTGGGACACGGGCGTGTCCCAGGGCGTGTCGTGTTTGGGTCGACGATCTGGCCGAGAGGTCAACGAATTTTGGAGTCGACGATCATCGAGCAGCGAACACGGTCTGAGATATGGGCGTGTCCCAGGGCGTGTCGAGCTCGTGTCGACGATCTACTCGGGAAGTCGACAATTTTCGCTCGACGAAGTGTCGAGACAGGGAACACGGCCTAGGACACGGGCGTGTCCAAGGCCCTGTCGGGTGGTTGACTAACTGTGCTTGATGAAGTGTCGAGACAATGAACATGGCTTGTAGCCCAGGCATGTCTGGGTATAACACGGGCGTGTCAATTAGGACCCGGGCATGTCAAGACCCGTGTGTGTCTCGGGTTAGTGTTGGTCCTGTGTTTATGGAGGAACACGCCCGGGAACTCGGGCGTGTACTGGATGACACGGGCGTGTTAGGTCAAACACGGGTGTGTCGGGTGCCCGTGTGCTTTTTGGGACGCGTCGTTTTGGACGGCGAATGGGGAACACGACCTTGGACACGGGCGTGTCACAGGCCGTGTTCGGCCCAGATTTTGCATTTCAATGGCGAATCATAGTCGTTCATTTCCTTATTTTGGGATCCGACGGCTGGGGGTTATTCCTGATGGGATATATGTAACGCCCCCGATTTTTCTGTGTTTTGTTTGATCTTTGGCTGGCGTTATGATGGCATATTTCTGGCTTTTTGCCGTTGTAGAGCGTGGTCTTAGCTCTTAGGGTTCCCTGTGTAGCCTGCTTGTAGCCTGTTAGCAAGATTCCCCAGCTAGCCGGAGTCTGTTTGATGACTCAGTTGGGCCTCTTAGGGAATGCTTGTGTTTTGGCTTCGGGTGGTGATATCCCGAGTTTTGTTCGTCGAATGCTAATTTTGACTTCGCAGTTACGTTCGTAGCGTGGGTTTTTAGCTGCGACGTGAATTTCGTCATTTTCTGAGATGTTTCGGGTCTTATGTTGTTTTGATTTTGCATGAAAGTCATTAATATGTTGATTGTTTATTATTAAATTACTGTGTATATATATATAGCCTTAGGTTAGAATTAGGGCTGGGTTCATTTGCTTCTTTTCTTTTGCTCTGCTTAAAAGAAGCCGTCTCCTGTGCGAGAGGGAGAGAACCGCCGGACTACCCTAGCCTTCGGACGCCGATTCCTGGAGATTTAGTGGTCGAAATTCAATTTCGAGAGTGGATCTAGACTGCCCTCGCCTGGATCTGCACTCTTTCTGCTCCTCAGCTTGCTGCTCTGCGGCTAGATCCGAGAGAGGGGGAGGCCGCCGACCAAGTTTTTCTGGTATTTAGGCAAGTGATGTTCCCTCATCCTTGCCATAGCTGGGCCTTGTCTTCTTTTATTTAAATTTTATCTCTTTCCTGCTTAGATCTTAGGTGTACGTTAGGGTTCGTTCCCGATCATACCGTGGCTAGTGTAGAGAAGTTCCTGTTAAATCTCAGATTTCCTGAGGGGTTGTGTTTATTAGGGACAGTTTTGGTTCGGTTCAGGTCGAGTAGTTGCTATTGCCGATGGATGATGGGACCCTAGAAAGAGAGGCCTCGTTCTCGTTTTGGTTGTTTGCTGGGTTTGGCGCCGGTGGCCAGTCAGGGTGTCGACACCTTTATGTCGACACCGGCCAGCAGGTGGTGTCGACACTTGGTGTCGACACTAGCAGCTGGTGCTGTCGACACTTGGTGTCGACAACAGCAGTCGGTGGTGTCGACACTTGGTGTCGACACCAGCAGCCGGTGGTGTCGACACTTGGTATCGACACCCGCAGCCGGTGGTGTCGACACTTGGTGTCGACACCAGCAGCCGGTGGTGTCGACACTTGTTGTCGACACCAGCAGCCGGTGGTGTCGACACTTGGTGTCGACACTTGGTGTCGACACCAGCAGCCGGTGGTGTCGACACTTGGTGTCGACACCAGCAGAAGAGGTGCCGACACCTTGTGTTGACACCGGCTTGTCGTGGTGTCGACATATCATGTCGACACTGGGTGCTGCGCTTGTTTTGGGGTCAGAAAGACTCGGGGTTGGTTCGGGTTAGACGTGCAAGGTCGCGTCGGTTGGTCCCGACGTTCTTGCCTTGGGTTCGTGTGTTTCTTAGGATTGTTAGTGCGACCTTTTCCCTAGGGGGGCATTGGGTGTTCGGCTAGTTTCTGCATGTCGACTCTTGGGTTGTGGCAGGTGGTGGAGTTTTGGTGGCCTCTGGAGGGGTGGTTTTATGTGGAGAGCTGTGGCCACCGCCTTTTGCCCCGGTTTAGGTTGGTGTGTGTGGGACCCTAAAGCTGCCACTGTTTGACCCCTTAGCCCATTTGGATCTGATTTTTGGTTATGTATTCAGATCCATGTTTTGACCACTGCCACTTACCCACGTGTTAGGACTGTTAGTCCCTTTCCTGTTTATGCTTTCTTTTCTTTTGGCATATATGTATATGTCTTGTTGCTGCTGTAGACTCTTTTGGTAGGGCATAATGGTTTTATTGCTCGCACTTGGTGTGCTCTGCTGTGCTCTAGACAGTACTCTCTTTTTATTGTCACCCCTTTTCTTTTGCTTATAGCAGTTTGTTGCCGGGTTGGTAAACCCTTCTTCTTATCGTTCATTAATCTATTTCTTTGTTTTCCCTTTTGATTATTTTCTTGCTGAGGTGTTCTTTTCTTGAATGCCTCAGGTCCAGGTTGTAGCCAGTTCAGCGGCTAGTTTCTTTGGAGGGGCTTGTTGGTGGCCTCTTGGGTAGCTGATAGCTGATTCCCGATTTTTGTGAGGTAGTTCTTTACTTTTCTGTATAGACATGCATACTCGCCAGTGGGTTCGTGTCAGGTTGTTGACGCCCACTGGTGGCTTCTTGTGATGCTGGGTATGAATTTAAACTGCTGTTTTTGCCTATTTGTGGTTGGTTACTTGCTTCTGGGAAGGATTTATGCTAGGTTGCATGTTAGATATTTTAAAACCTAAAAGCATTATTATATGTACCTCATGTCTAGCATGTTTCTAAAACAAAGACACTATTTTTCCTCTGCGTAAAACACTATCTTTCATACCTACTATATTCACCTTAGAGTCGTGCATACCATGAGTCGTACCCCGGGGTCACTCATGCTCATTTAGGGTGTCAACTTAATTGAACCAAAGTATTTTCTGCTGCGTATAGATATAATTTAAACTGGGGACTAGATGATCTACCGTGCCGAGGGATACGGCCATTCAACATAACTGATTTTCTTTCACACTTAATCAACGATTTTCCTTAAAAATCTAAGGTCTAGAGTTTTGCCTGAGCGTGTGCAGTTATCCCCTGCACGACGTGGCATCACGGCACGTGTTTTCTCCTGCTCTGATACGATTTCTCGTTGAGAAAATGCGGGTTGTGACAATATACCCGGGAATAGGGTTTCAAATCACTCACTTCTTTCACTTAGTCTCTTTCTAAAGTCTAGAGAGAGGGGAGAGCAAGGAAGAAGAAAGGAGGCTATATCTGGTTACCGGCGGAGCTTCGGGGCTCGAAATCGCAAGCCGACTTCGGATCTACAGAGGCAAGGATATTGCGGTGCTTTCCATCCGCATACATTTCCATGGCGCCGAGGAAAAATGCTAGGGTAACGATTCTCATCCTAGGACATGTGAAGTCCTCTTTTCCTTTGCATAGGAAGCCCGCTCTCGCGAGTTTGCGGTGAGTTGAGGCGTTCCTTCGGGTAGACATGAATAGTCACCTCTATGTACATGTAGAGTCCATAATCGAGAACGGATATAGGCATGATGTGTGAAGCCTACCCGGACAAGTTGGTCTGGATCGGTGATGTTGCATTGCATAAGTGGCCGGAGAAGACTCCGTGCGGATGTTTGTTTTTCGGGTTTTCTACGCGGTAGATTGCAACAGGGAGCCTTGGGGGTTAACTCCAAGGTGCACCCGGAAAACTGGGCAGATGCGTGATTCTGCTAACATGGTGGCCTGGGAGCCAACTTGAATATAACCGGGTTATGTGAAGTGTGTGATGGAAACAGGACTCGGGGAGGTTTGACCCTGATTATAAGGGCGGGATCGTTATAATTTGGTCAGCATAGCTGACCGTTGCTTTTGTTTGTCACCGTGCGGTGGATTGTTGCTTGTAGGTGTTGCGGAGCCGAGCGGTAAATAGCGGGAAAAAGCCCAAGTTGAGAAGTCGGCCCTCGAAGGCCCATTTTGAGTGTTTACTTGTTTATTCATGTGTGACCGGCCTGCGTGACGTAGTATGGAATACATATTTTATTTGAGTAAACAATTGTAAGGCCTTAAGGTCATTGTACTTGTGTATTGTACTTCATTCCTATTGGGTTTTGTAGTGGACATTCATGCTTGTGGCTGGGTTCTTTAACTTTGCAACTTTTAATAATTGCATCTGCTAGAATGACTCTGTATAGGACGTCGGATATTAGTTGGATGGTATTCCATTGAGTAACCACCCAGTCTGTCTGTGGTATATGGCATCGTGCGCCGGCCGGACCTACTGCTATATGTTATGCGACGGATAGGGGGTGTTACACCAATACCCGGGATGGTCGTCACTATAAAATGTCGATCCTGTCGGCCATTTCGATCATAGAAGAAAGTAGAAGTACAAATGAACAAATATAAGTCCAAGTCCACAAGATCACATTCAATATAGAATCACACTAGTAAGGTATCCACATGATAATAACAGAATAACAATAACATAAATAATAAACGGGCTCCTGCCCAGTATATCGCATCCGTACTACAAATCGCTCGTGGAAGAAAAGCTACTATAGTCACTCACTATCCCGGTAGGTGGTACTCCTATGCTAGACTGGCCCACCTCTAACTATACTGGCATCTGGTGGTGTTGTGTCTCCTATTGCTGATCCTCAATCCCCTAAAATGATATGGTCCACTGACCATTAGTCAAAAGACTAAGTCAATGATCCCCCAATCATCCCCCTGTGACTCATAGGCACCAGGCGGAAGGAATGAAGAGAAAGGACATCAAGGTAGAAGATATCAAAGCAGGTGACAGCGGCCTTAAGCTAACCGTTATATAAATATGTAAATCAAGCTAAGAGATTCTATATATAACATGAAGTTTGGAACAACAATGATAAGAGGTAAATAATGAAATGTACATTGTTACAGTAGGGAGGTCGGGCGGTCTGTCGGTTTGTCTGGAGGTCTGCTGGCTTCTCCCAGCGGCTTGGTAGCCGAGCTGTTGTTGTTTGGTGTCCGAGCGGTCTGGAGGCTTGTCTATGGCGACTTGAAAGCATTATTAGGTTATCTTTTGCACATTGTAGTTGTCATGTGGTTAGTCTAACCATACGGCTTATACAGCTTGTATAGATGTTTGTTCCCGTAATTATTAGTCTCACATTGCTTATTTATAATCTCTCTTATCTCCTACATTCTATAAAAGGGAGGTCATACCTTTGTAATAGATATCTTTTTGGATAATAAAAACTTTGTTACACCAAATTTTCGGTCTACTTTTTTTTGTTCGCACATGGTATCAGAGGACTCGATCTTTTCCTCCTGATTTTGTGAACTTCCTCTGTTTGTGCGACCTGACCGCGTGGCTTGACCCTTATTCTCGCGACCTGCCTCACGACTTGTTTCTTCCGCCTATTTGCGCTCTGTTCACGCGGTTTCTTTATCTCCTTGTCGTTGCCCTTTGTGTGCGCGACCTCTCTGATTGCCCTTTATTCTTGCAGCTACATGTGCTTAGTCGTCGCGCCCTCCTTTTCTAGTTTCGACCTGTTCTTATCGCCACGACCTGTTCCTAAGTAGTTGTGACCTGTTCTTCTTGTCACAACTTGTGCTTGGTCGTTGCATGCTCCTTTTCTAGCCGCGATCTATTCTTATCACCCCGACCTGTTCCTAAGTCGTCGCGACCTGTTCTTCTTGTCGCGACCTGTGCTTAGTCATTGTGCCCTCCTTTTCTAGCTGTGACTTGTTCTTCTCGCTGCTCTCTGCTCTCTTCTATGGCAACCTCTGATATCTCTACCACCACTATTCATGTTGCTTCTCCTCCACCTACTCCTCCTACTCCTTCGGTCAAACTTGGCACCATTTCCAAACTCATCGGTCCCAACTACCCGGACTGGAGTGTCTCATTCACCTTACTTCTTCGCTCTCAACATAAATGTCATCATCTCACCGATGACCCTCCTCCACAAGACTCCCCTCTCTTTGATGATTGGGATGTCAGCGACGCTCTTGTTCGCACTTGGCTGGCTAACAGTCTTTCTGATGAATGCCTACCCGTCATCCGTCATGATGAAACGGTCAAGGCTGTTTGGCTTCATCTTGCCGCTCTCTACTCCAAGGGGGCTCAGACATTTCGCATCTATACTTTGTATGCGGACCTCTTTGTTTGTCCATCTATGTCTCCTGCTACTACTTACCAACAAGTTCAGGCTCTCGGAGCCAAAATTCTCCAGAATCGCCCCTTCTCTGCGGATTTGGTTGAGCAATACAAGCACTTCCAGGAGCTTCTGGTTGTGTGCTACCTTCTGCGACTTCCTAAGTCTTATGACATGATTCGTCAATAGATCTTTGGCGAGGCGGAGTCTCCCACCATCGATACCACAGATGCCTGCATATCCACGGTTACCTCTCTGCTACAACGTTCGTTGTTATCCTCCCCTCCTCAACTGGACAACTACGCTCACCAAACTCAGTAGAGTGGCTTTGGTGGCCGCAGTCACCAATCCGGGGAACGTGGTGCTTCCTGTTTTCTCTGCTCTCACTGTGGCCGCACCGGCCATACAGTTGATTGTTGCTAGAATAAGCATCCTCATCTTTGACCAACTAGCAACGCTTCCACCTCCTCTTCGAAGCAGTCCGCCTCGGTGGTCACGTCTTCAGGTAGTGCCCACGTCGTTACTCAAGGTAAATGGTTGATCGACTCTGGTTCTACCAGTCACATGACCGGCAATCCTCAGTGTTTTTCTCTCCTATAAAAGCATGATCGGTTTCCCCCGGTCTTTATTGCGCATGGCTCTACCTCACCGATCAATAGAACGGGAGTGGTTCAAGTCACTCCGTCTCTTCGCTTGGCGGATACCCTCTACGTGCCCAAGTTCCCTAGCAATTTATTATCTATTACTTCTCTGTACAAGCAACTACAGTGTTCTGTCACATTCACTCCTACTTCTTGTTCTTTTTAGGATTCGGGCTCCCAACGGACGATTGCTACTGGGACTAAGAGCAGAGGCCTCTACTTCCTCGACAATGTTTCCCTGCTGTCCGCCTTCTCCTCCTCCTCTACTGATCTTCTACAGCGGCACCTTCATCTTGGTCATGCGCCTCCATGACTTCTTCGTCAGATGCCCCACCTTCCTCCGCAGAGTCCTCCTTTCAACTGTGACTCATGTCAGCTTGGCAAGCATCACCGCTCCTCCTTCCCACCAAAGCAAGGTAGTGGATCTTCCCGACCATTTGATCTAGTTCACTCTGATATCTGGGGTCCTGCTCCTACCCTCACAATAGGTCGGGGTAGTTCATATTTTGTAACTTTTATTGATGATTTCTCCCGCTGTAGGTGGGTGTATCTCTTAAAAGATCGCTCTGAAATATTCAATGTATGGACATCTTTTTATTTATGATTAAGAATCAATTTGATGTCTCTATTAAAATCTTTCACTCTGATAATGCAAAAGAATATGTTAGTCATGATTTTTCCTCTTTCTGTATGAAACATGGTATTGTTCATCAAACTAGCTGTGTTTATACCTCACAGCAAAATGACATAGCAGAACACAAAAACTATCACCTCCTTGATGTCGCGCGTACTCTGCTGACACAAATGCAGGTTCCTCGCTCCTATTGGGGCTATGCTATTCTCATCTCCTACTATCTTATCGATCGCATTCCCTCCACCATTCTCAACGGCAAAACCCCCTTCTCCATACTCTATCCGGTCAAGGATCCATTTCCTCTCCCTCCGTGTATCTTTGGGTGCATAGCCTTTGTGCACTCTCCCTCAACCACTCGTGACAAACTCTCACCACGGGCCACCAAATGTGTCTTTCTGGAGTACTCTACCACTCAGAAAGGTTATTATTGCTTTGACCCGATTTCCCGCAAGCAGTTCGTCTCTGCGGACGTCACCTTCTCTGAAAATGCATCCTACTTCTCTCATGACTCCTCTTCTCCTCCTGATGTTCATACTTCTCATATCACGCCTTCTGTCCCATCTACACCTGCTTAGATTCCTCCACTTCCACCGTCTCCACCATCTCCTCCACCGTGTCCACCTCCCGAGATATCTCCCTCCTCTCTGCAGTCATCTCTCTACTACCGGGCCAGCTCTCTCTGCCATGGATGCCCCGAAAAATGAGGAACACGCCGACCTGGATCTTCCCATTGCTCTTCACAAAGGGGTGCGGACATGTACCCAACACCCGCTGATTACTATTGTTTCCTATGATCGTCTAACTCCTTCTCGCATGGAGTTTTCCTTGGCTATCTCTGCCACTGCCACTCCTCGCACCTACTAGGAATCTCTTGATGTTCCTCATTGTAAGACTACCATGGATGAGAAAATTGCTACCCTCACTGAAAGGGATACATGGACCCTTGTTCCTCCCCTTTTGGGCACTGATGTGGTTGGCTGTCATTGGGTCTTTGTTGTGAATTTCCGTCTGGATGGCAGCGTGGATAGATATAAGGCCCTCCTGGTCGCCAAAGGCTTTACTCAGACTTATGGTGTTGATTACTTTGACACCTTCTCTCACGTAGCTCGTCTCAGCACCATTCGGGTTCTTCTCTCTGTGGATGTCAATAGGGATTAGCCCATTTCCTAGCTAGATGTCAAGAATGTCTTTCTCTATGGTGATCTTCAGGAGGATGTTTACATGGAGCAACCTCCTAGGTATGTTGCTCAGGGGGAGACACGAGTATGTCGATTGAAGAGGGCCATCTACGGCCTAAAGCAAACCCTCGGGCTTGGATTGACAAGTTTAGCGGCATTATTGCGGCCATTAGTTTTGCAAGAAGTTCTGTCGATCACTCCTTTTTCATCCGTAAAACATCCTCTGGTATGGTGGTTCTTGTTGTATATGTGGATGATATTATTTTAACTGGCGATGACTAGGCTGGGGTAGCTTTGACAAAGAAACACCTCCATCAACACTTGGTCACGAAGGATATGGGCTCCCGCAAATACTTTCTGGGGATTGAAATATCTCGGAAGCCCAACTCTTTGGTCCTCTCCCAATGGAAATATGCTCTTGATTTACTAATAGAGGCTGGGTTGACTGGTGCTAAACCTGCCTGATGTCCCATAGCTACTGGAGAAGACAAAACTTGGACAAATGACTCGTCTCCTCTATTTGATACTATAAGGTGCGGGTGTCTGGTTGGAAAACTCATTTATCTCATGGTGACCAGACCTGACATCTCCTATGTTGTAGGCAAGGTTAGCTAATTCATGCAAGCTACTAGGGAGTGTCATCTACAGTCTGCCCTGAGGATATTGGAGTATGTTAAAGCAACACCAGGGAAAGGATTGCTTTTTTAGAGGAATGGTAACTTGAGGGTTGAATCGTACTCATATTCGAGCTATGTTGATGACAAAGGAGATCGCAAGTCAACATCGGGCTTTTGCACATATGTTGGAGGAAATCTTATGAGCTGGAAGAGTAAGAATAGTCTATTGTCTCCAGGTCTAGTGTAGAAGCGGAATATCGTAGTATGGTGTCGACCACATGTGAGTTAAAGTGGTTACGGGCTCTCATGTTTGACTTAGGAGAGGTTTACAACTACCCTCTTCCTATGTTCTGCGACAACAAGGTCGCGATATACATCTCCAAAAATCCGGTCTTTAATGATAGAACAAAACACATAGAAGTCGACTGTCATTTTATTCGGGAAGAGATTTTGAATAAATAGATTTGTAATATGTTCGTCACTTCTGACAACGAGTTGGCAGATATCTTCACCAAGCCGGTGTCTGCTTCCTTGTTTCACATTTGCGACAAGCTGGGCATGATTGATATATATGCTTCATCTTGAGGGGGAGTGTTGTAGTATGGAGACCGGGCAGTCTGGATATTTATCTGGCAGTCTGGTAGCTTCTCCCATTGGCTTGGTAGCCGGGCAGTTAATGTTTGGTGTTCGAGTGGTCTGGCGGCTTGTCTATTGCGACTTGAAGACATTATCGAGTTGTCTTCTACATATTGTAGTTGTCGTGCGGTTAGTATGACTGCGCGGCTTATACGGCTTGTATAGATGCTTGTTCCTATAATTATTAGTCCCATATTTATTATTTGTAATCTCTCTTCTCTCCTCCATTCTATAAAAGGGAGGTCATACCTTTGTAATAGATACCTTTTTGGATAATAAAAACTTTGTTACTCCAAATTTTTGATCTACTTTTTTCTGTTCGCACATACATCTAGCCATCACAGGTAAATAATTAACCTTAACATATATGAATGACCAGACAAACGTATAAGTTAAGGGGTCTTTCACAAGGCTCCCATCATATAAGCTATCACATACTAGTTTATACGATGGGATGTCAGGTTATATGCAGGTATGTGTATGTGATATGTTATGTCGTGATTCATGCAAGTACAACACACGCACAGGACTCTATGCACACAGACCTTTAGTTCCCCAGTTTTGGAAGCTAGCTTCACTCCTAGGAGCCCTCATAGTGGCCAATGGAGAGAGTGGGTTGGGACACCTCACTCCTAGGCGGGTAACCTCACTACTTGGCCTAGCCCTTACTTACGTCTCTGAAGGACACACTAGAGTCTCCGCGTACTAATGCTAACAAACCTGATAGTCTTTGGTGGTCTAGTGTAGGGTCACTAGGTAAGCATATCCACAGACACTAGCAAGCCAATCCTAACCACTACTGTAATACCCCCATCTGTCGTATGGCATATAACAGAAGGTCCAGCTGGAACCCGACGCCATGTACCACGGACAGACGGAAGGGTTACGTATTAATAACCAAACATTCCAATTAATACTACTCGTCCTAACACAGAGCATTCTAGCGGAAGATTTTAAAAGTGGAAAGAACCCGAACTTAATAACCAATTTACATGAATGTCCACAATCACTACCACTGGAATGAAATAACAGTACACTGAAATGAAACATGGCCTTATGGTCTTACAATAGTTCATTTATCAAATAGTGTCTTACATACATCGGCTCACAGGCCGACCACACATGACAAAATAAAAACAAATATTCGCTAAGGCCTTCGAGGGCCAGTACGGCAACATGGGCTCCAGCCCGCTATTTTGCACTCGGCTCTGCAACACCTGTAAGCAACATTCCACCGCACGGTGGAAAACAGGCAACGGTTAGCTAAAACCGACCAAATTATAACGGCTCTGTCCCTTTCCAAGGACGGCGGTGCTCCTTCCCTGCATATCATTATCCCAGCTAAACAATTATGTAAAAACATACTTCGCCACAGGTGTAGACTCGCACGGCCAAACACCTCGTGCACTCAGGGAACATTAAAGGTGAATCCTGACACTTCAGCGTCTTCACCACCACTCCCAGGATGGCAACAACATGATAATTTAATCCTTCCTGACCACTATCTATGGCTCCCGATTATGCCAATGGCCAGTCCCCTTTTCGGGTCTCTTGCACCGAACCACATAGCCCAGGTCCAATTCCACTTGCCCGTTGCTCAATCGCGTAGTTCACCTTAAGACGTACGCACGGGCCAAGCTTCTCTCGGATCCTAATATTCCAATAAATTACATAACCCAGTTATGTTCAAGGTCGGTTCCCAGACCGCCAAGTTAGCAGAACAACGATTCTGCTCAGTTTTTCGGGTGCGCCTTGGAGCTAACCTCCAAGGATCCCTGCTGTAATCTACCGCATAGAAACCCGAAAACCCAAAGCACGGAGTCTTCTCCGGCAAATCATAACAAATGCAACATCACCGATTCAGACCAACATGTCCGGGTAGGCTACACACACAATGTCTATGCTCGTACTTCGATTCCGGACTCTACATGCAACACAAGGGGGACTATTCCCGTCAACCCCAAGGAACACCGCACACTCGTGGGAGCGGGTTTTCCCTATGCAAAAAAGAAGATCTTCACATGCTCAAGTGGAGAATCGTTACCCTTATAGTGAGCTTTGGCGCCATGTAAAAACTACACGGATGGAAATCTTCGCAACGAACTTTACTCCACGGATCTGCTCTCAGATCTCAAATCGGTGCTCTGATGCTCCGCCGGCGGCCGGAATCCTCCTTCTTCTTTCTCCTCTCTCTAACTCCTTGGAAAGAGAATAGTTTGGAGAAAAAGAAGAATTAAATCCCCCATTCTCGGCCTTAACAGAGCAGGAAACCGTCTGAACCATTGGATCTTACTTAAAGAAAATGAACGGCTCAGATCTGCACAAAAATCCCCAGACCTGGGCCGAACACGGCCTCGCACACGGCTGTGTCCCAGGCCGTGTGCCTTGATCCAGGCACGATCGTCGAACACAGAGACTCACACTAGCTCAGACATGCCTGTATCTCACTCGACACGCCCGTGTCGGGTCCTCGACACGCCCGTGTCCGGGGGCGTGTCACACACAACTGCCACACCAACCGACACGACCCTATGGAACACGGGTACTGACACGGGTAGGCACACGCCCGTGTCAAATGACACTCCCGTGTCATTAAGCCGTGTTCCTTGTCGTGTCCTTCTCGGGATAAAATCGGCCAAAACACCATGCCAGACACGGCCATGGACACGCCCGTGTCCTAGGCCGTGTACCCCCATACAGGCACCAAAATCCCTTTTTACGCGACCAACTCAAATACAATTTTCGGGGCATTCCAAATCTCCCCACTTAAGGAATTTCGTCCTGAAATTAAGTAAAGGTACACAAAATTACAAGTTACCTGAACGGAATAACTCGGGGTATTCATCCAACATAGTTTGCTCTCGCTCCCAATAAAGCTCCTCACGTCTGCAATTATCCCAATGGACTTTAACCATTCAGATGTCCTTGTTGCGGAGTCGCTTAACTTCAACGTCTTCTATATGTATAGGCTTGACCTTTGTTGTCAACTCGTAATCAACTGGCACTTGATCAACCGCAACTATCTGCGAAGGCTCTTGCACCGCCTTACGCAACACCGACACGTGGAACACATCGTGTAGCCCACTCAACTCCACTGACAGCTTCAATCTATACGCTGCTTTGCCAACACGCTCCAGGATCTCAAATGGTCCAAGGTATCTCGGACTCAGCTTCTTCAAGCGTCGAACCCGCGAGACACCCTTGAATGGTTTGATTTTCAAGTACACCCAGTCGCCAACGCTGAACTCCACGTTCCTATGTTCGGCATTATAGTACTTTGATTGTATGTCCTGTGCGATCTTCAATCATTCCTGAATTGTCCATATCACTGAAGTGGCATCTTCCACAGCTTGACGTTTGAAAATCTTCGACTCGCCCGTCTCCAACCAAGACAACGGCGTGCGACACTTTCTCCCATACAAGGCCTCGAAATGCGTCATTCCAATACTCGCCTGAAAGCTATTGTTATACGCAAACTCCACCATGTACAGGTGTTCTTCCCACTACTTTCCAAAATCTAGGACACACATGCGAAGCATGTCCTCCAATGTCTGGTTGACCCTCTCGGTCTGGCCATCCGTCTGCGGATGAAAGGCTGTGCTGAACTTTAGCTTAGTACCCAACAGACTATGCACCAACCTCCAGTCATTCGACGTGAAGCGTCCATCTCGATCACTAACAATACTGCGGGGCACACCATGCAACCGTATAATATTCTCCACATAGAGTTTGGCCAACCTTTCCACCGGATCTTCCTTCCTGATCGGGATGAAGTGCGACACCTTTGTCAACCTATCTACGACCACCCAGATGGCGTCGTTTCCCCTCTGCGACTTTGGCAAACCATGCACAAAATCCATAGATATGTCGTCAAATTTCCATTCCGGGATAGGCAAGGACTTTAGGAAACCTCCGGGCTTCTGGCACTCCGCCTTAACCAAGGCACAAGTTTGGTACTTGGCCACATAGAGTGCTACATCCTTCTTCAATCCTCGCCACCAAAATAATTTCTTCATGTCTCTATACATCTTCGTGCTTCCCGGGTGGATGGAGTACTTGGTATAATGAGCCTCGTACATCAACTCCTCCCGAAGATTATCCGCAGAACGCATAGGTGACCGTCCTTCCTTAGCAACCCATCCTCAATAACAAACTGGGAATCTGACCCATCCAATGATTCATCTAAGATCTGCCTCATGCTGTTATCCTGAATCAAAGCTCGCCGAACTCTATCAGCTAGGTCACACTGCATCTCGGTCCAAAACAGTTTCGCCTCAGTACTAGACTGCTTGTCAACGCAAGATATCTCCAAAGCCTCAAACTCACGGACCAATCTCTCATCATGTACTGATAACCAGTTGGCCTGTGCAGGAACCTTACGACTCAACGCATCCGCCACTACATTATCTTTCCCTGGCATATAATGTATCTTGAAGGTGTAGTCCCCTAGGAACTCCATCCACCTCCGCTACCTCATGTTCAGGTCCTTTTGATCTAACATATACTTCAAGCTCTTATGATCGGTGTATATATCTACTTTCACACCGTACAGATAGTGCCTCCACAGCTTTAAAGCTAATATCACGGCTGCTAACTCCAAGTCATTGACCGGATAATTTTTCTCGTAAGCCTTCAATTGTTGTGAACCGTAGGCTATCACACTCCAATGTTGTAGCAGAACACAGCCCAAACCACTGCCCGAAGCATCACTATAGATTTCGAACCCTTCGGTTCCACTTGGGGAACATAAAATAGGCGCTGTGGTCAACCGTCTCTTCAACTCTTCAAAAGCCTATTCGCACTCCGAAGACCACACAAACTTCTGATTCTTCCTAGTCAAAGTCGTGAGTGGTAGCACTATCCGCGAGAAGTTCTCTACGAAGAGCATGTAGTAGCCAGCAAGCCCCAGAAAGCTCCGGACCTCCGCCACTGTAGTCAAAGCAGGCCACTCCCGTATCTCCACTATCTTCGCCGGATCCACAGCTATCCCTTCTCCACTAACAACATGACCAAGGAACGCTATCGAGGATAACCAGAATTCACACTTGCAGAACTTAGCATACAACTAGTTTCTCCTCAACGTCTCCAACACCATGTGCAGGTGGTTGTAGTGATCCTCTTCACACTGCGAGTACACCAGGATACCGTCGATAAATACTATCACAAAACGGTCCAGGTACTCTCTGAACATCCTGTTCATCAGATCCATAAACACGGATGGCATATTGGTCAAACCAAACGGCATGACCGTGAACTAGTAATGCACAAACCGCGTACTGAATGCTGTCTTTGGGATGTCGCTCTCCCTTATCTCAATTGGTAGTAACCGTACTTCATATCTAACTGCGAATATATTGTTGACCCAACCAACTGATCAAATAGATCGTCAATTCTCGGGATCGGATACTTATTCTTTTTCATAAGCTTGTTCAATTCTCGGTAGTCGATATAAAGCCGCAAGCTCCCATCTTTCTTCTTAACAAAGAGAACCGGTGCGCTCCAATGCGACGAACTTGGACGCACATAACCTTGCTCTAACAACTCTTGCAGTTGCACCTTCAACTCCGCCATCTCTTTTGGCGCTATCCGATAGGGGGAGCGTGACACCGGTTTGGCACCAGGTACCAGCTCAATAGTAAAATCAATCTCCCGCTGAGGAGGAGCTCCTGGGAGATCATCTGGAAACACATCAGGATACTCATACACAACTGGGATACTGTCCAGACTAGGCCTAGGCGTTTAAGCATGCACTAATGTGACAAACAGCTCTGCCCCAGACCGAACTGCCTTAATCACCTGAAGGGCCGACATCAAAACTTTCTCTGACCGCTCATGCCCGCAAATGTAGTCTCCCGTTCAGAATTTAATCCCAACTTAACCTCCTTTCGGTTGCAATCAATGTAAGCTCGCTGCTCCGAGAGCCAGTCCATACCAAAGATTACATCGAACTCTACTAACGGTAGAATCAACGCTCACAAATCAAACTCTTGATCCCCAATCCGAACCTTGACTACGCAGACCTTATCCGCGCGCATTGAGCACCCATTGGGCAACAACACATCCAACTTGTCTTTTGCCATCGAGGGAGGGACCCCGATGCGTATCACAAATTGTTCGGACAAGAAGGAATGCGAAGCTCCCGTATCAAACAAGGCTCTCGCCGGACAATCGAGAATCAATACAAATCCTAGCAACAATAGAAGTAAGCTAACACATAAAAGAGGTAATAACTACAAAAGTTAATCTGCTGTAAATTAACTCATACCTGCCACCACGTCCGCTTGTTTTATGGTCTCTTGCATACCAAGATAATAAACTCTAGGCTGGACTGGAGCATGATGGGACGCGGTTGACTCCACCGCCTTCCCTTTCTCCTCATAAGTCGCTCCAGACTTCCTCTCGGACTTTGCACGTCCGCTCCAACACTCACGAGCAAAATGCCCCGTCTTCCCACAGTTGTAGCAAGCTCCTGGGACTCGACTTGTGGTTGCCCCTGACGCACCAGATGAAGGGGCTGAGTTCGAAGTCCTCCGCTTCTTGTTCCATCTGCGGAATCCTGACTTTTCACTAGGAACTTTGAACTCTGCCTTCATTTCTCCTGGGTCCTTCTTCTCTTGCACCCTCTTCACAACCTTTTCCAATGACCGGGCCGAGTTGACCAAGGCTAGGAAGCCCTGCGCCTTAGGCCCAGTAAGGAGTAACTGTAGGTCACCACGAAGACCCTCATAAAATCGGTTGGTCTTCCTCTCCTCTTCCGTAAACATAGCCCCAGCATACCGACCCAACCGTGTAAACTCGTGGAGGTACTCATCCACGCTTCTGGATTCGTGAGTCAACCCAAGATATTGGTTCTCCATTTCAAGCTTCTGAGCAGAGGGTAGATATCTGGCCAGGAACAATCTTGAAAATTCCTTCATAGGCACATCAGCAAGCTGCCAACCCACTAAGAGATGAAACTCCAACTCATCCCACCACAGCCTCGCTTCACCCGCCAAAAGAAAAGTCGCTATGGTGGTCTTCTGCCACTCCTCAGTTAACATGGCTGTCAAAACCCTCCTTATCGTAGAGAGCCAGTCCTCAGCTTGAGTTGGCGTTCCAGTCCCGTCAAATACTGTGGGATGAAAGCCCATTACATGCTTAAGCTGCTTCTCTGTAGCTCTCCTCGGCTCTACCAGATCAACGATGCGCGCTCCACCACTCTCGGCTCTGCCACCCTAACAGGTTCTTGCTCCACGACAGGAGGTGTGTGGTGCATTTGCCCTACAGGTTTGGCATTAATCATCATAAATACGGCTTCAGCCACCATCCTGATGGTTTCCGATGAAGGTGTAGTAGGCATGTCTCTCGGTGCACTACTTTCGACCGATTGTGGATGCTCTGATTGACCAGCACCGCTCCTAGCTGCCTATATAAGCAAAGACGCGTGATTAGACGACAACCAAATTGCTAAAAGCAATCATTGGAACGCTCAGATTCCACAAAACAAGTGTATTTTTCATTCCTAAGTGGACATTCATGGGTTCTTTTGATGTTATAACGATGACGCACACATGTGCTCACCACCCCTTAAAAGAATTCGCCCACAAATTCATTTAAGCCTGACTGTAACCAGAAGTCTAATACCAAATTGTAACACCCTCATCCGTCGTATGGCATATAACAGAAGGTCCAGCTGGAACCCGGCGCCATATACTACGGACAGACGGAAGGGTTACGTATTAATAACCAAACATTCCAATTAAAACTACTCGTCCTAACACAGAGCATTCTAGCGGAAGCTTTTAAAAATGGAAAGAACCCGAACTGAATAACTAATTTACATGAATGTCCACAATCACTACTATTGGAATGAAATAACAATACACTGAAAGGAAACATGGCCTTTGATGATTCCACTTTATTTACCTATTTTCGGACTCATCTGGGCTAGTTTTCACACGGTTGCACTTCACTTTTAGTTCTTTATCATTCCTATTTCATCTAATCTTTATTTCCATAGGAAGTGCACATTTATGCCTGTGGTTGTGTATTTTGTTATTTTTATAGTCTGTACTCCTTTTTGTGATTTCCCGGAATGTCTGCACATATCAGTGATTGGTTTTTCCTTTCGGTACAGGGGTCGTGTGCGTGTTTTGGGATGGTTGTGAAACAGGAATACTGTGCACGATCATGGGATCTAATGCGCACAACCACTGGTCGTGCGCCCCTGATTGTGCGCACTACTCTTTGTTTTCCAGAATCAGCCTGGGGTAAGCGCACGACCACTGGACATATTGCGCACGACCACCGGTCGTGCACCACTGATCGTGTGCATTGATTCCTCTTTTCTGAAGTCCTGTCTGGGTAATCGCACGATCATTGGACTTAGTGCGCACGACCATTGGTCGTGCGCCACTACTCGTGCGCATTATCCCAATTCTTCTTCCTGATATTCCATGTCAGTGCGCACAAGCACAGGACATAGTGCGCACGACCACTGGTCGTGCGCCTGTGATCGTGCGCATTGTTCATTTCTGCTTTTGTATAAATAGTGCAGGTCTCGCCCTAATGAAAAGATGATCCGGAGCTCGACGTTTCTCCTCTGTTTTCCGCCTTCTCCGCCGTTCCCCTTCATCTTCCACCCTAGGGAGGTGCTCCGGGCAAGCTTTCACCGCCAAATCCAAGCCGGAGCTTCCTCTCGGCCTTCTCCTTCATCTATGAGCTTCAAGTAGGATTTGACGCCATAGCCATCAAGCAAAGGAAAGCTAGCAAACTTTGTCCGCTATCGTGAGATGAAGAAGACGGGCCATTGGAAGGTGGTGACAGCCCTTCTCTATCCCGGACGCAGTTGAGGACCGAGCTTGGACGCGGAATGACAACCCGACGATTCCAACCGTGAATCCTCAGCAAGGCTTCGGACTCGGTCGATCTCTTGACTTGTTCTTGCTTTCTTGTTGAATATTAGTGTTTAACTTTATTTATATTGATGAAGTATGCTTAGTTTGTAAAACGATTTTATACAATTATGTCTATGTGATTGTATGTTTTCGTTATTTACTTGAGTTGCGCCATATTCCATCCACTACCATCCACCCTTGCCACACTAGCAATTGCTAGTGGCATGCGTTGCGAAGAGGTGCTCACGACCCTCATTCCGCCGTTCTAACCACCTCATCCGCTAGCCTTCTCGTCCATCCTCCTAGTGATTCGGTGCATAGCGGCCCGACTAGTCTTCCATCCCGCCTGGCGAAGCATCGCATAGCGGCGTTGCATAGGAGTAGTTGATAGCCTTTTATTTTCTGTTTCTGCAACATCAAGACCCCCCTTAGTTAGCTCCGACCTGAGGACTTCAATCTCAAGTCCTCCTCGAAATTAACTCCACCTTACTGTGTTCCTTGTGAGATCGATACTTGGGAAAACTCCCATTTTATATTACTTGTGCGACCGGTTCACTGCCGTGATCTTAAGCATCACGT
This sequence comes from Platanthera guangdongensis, assembly GCA_039583875.1. NCBI lineage: Eukaryota > Viridiplantae > Streptophyta > Magnoliopsida > Asparagales > Orchidaceae > Platanthera > Platanthera guangdongensis. The sequence goes on from CM077160.1 coordinate 100,327,483, forward strand.
TTTCGGCGCCGTTGCCGGAGAACACAGTCGTGTGAGTTTCTGGAGAGGGAGACGTGAGATTGCTTTCCTTTTCCTTTGTAAATTGCTTTTGTTTTGTTCTATTTTTGTTTTTCCTGCCTTTTTCTTGTTTCTTTAGGCAATTGTAGTAATATATTGTTGGATTCAGTAATTTGCACAATTTATTTTGAATCTGCTGTTTCGACACCATGTGGGGATATTCGTATGCCCAATGTCGTTGGTGTGGGAAGCCTTCCCACACTAGTCATGAATGCCCTACGAGAGATATTGAGTATAAGCCTCAGCGCACAATGAATGAGATGTTGTATTCATACAGCCTTTCGAACACTGTGCCCCGAGCTTATGGTCAATCGTCCTCGCCACATACATCATTCTCCTATTCCTCTCCGGCCCCACAAGGACCACAGAGTAATGGGAGAAAGTGTTTGTATTGTCGTAGAACAGATCATGTCCTGAAGGATTGTGCCGAGTACCTCCGTGTTATGGAAGAGGACGATGAGCTCGACATCCGGATCATCCGGACTCCTACCCTTGGTGGCACACCTTCATCATCTGGTTATGTATCCCTGTCACCATCATTTGTTGAAGGGAATGATGTGGACACAACCAACAGATGTGTGACTAATCTAGGCTTCGACATGGCTGAGCACATCTCTCCTGTGCATACATCTCCAAGCGTGGAGCCAATTCTTTGTGAGGAACCTGCGCTTGACTTTTATCCAAGCAAAGTTCATCCGCCTTTTGTGCATTTTACTTCAGTTGTCTCTGGTGACATTTTCGACGATGCAACATAAGTTGAGGCTTGTGATACATGGGTTATTTCCACTCCCATGGAGGAGGACAACCTTCTTGGTGTCGAGGATTCTCCCTTGATACCATAGGAGGAAGTCCAAGTCTTGGTGGAGGCCTCTATGGATCCGGTCGAGCCTTGTAGCATTGTCGACATTGCTGACGATATTTTTCTACCTCAGCCTTTGGGGAGTAAAACCGGGATCACTCCCCCGATTATTTCTTTATGTTCTTTGTCTCTTTTATTTCTCGATCCCCCTTCCTTATCTGATCCTGTACAGGTTGAATCTCCACGGGTAAGTTGGGTTGACGTTGAGCCTTGCGCTCAGGCTGTCGACGAGTGCATCCTCTTGTGTGAGGAGGTTCCTACCTCCTTCACAGTGGAAGCCACTGTCTTCACCTTCGCCCCCAGCGAACTTGTGGTGGACGAAAACTTGCTAGGCAAGGATTTCTTTTGTGATAAGATGAGCAAGGACCAGTGCTCCTCCTCTTCTTATTTCTTATTTCCTCTACCTGTGTTGGGCAGGTATTACTATTTAGGTAGAGGGGTAACTGTTCTATCGCCGTATCGTACCCATTACCGAAATGGATATTGGGACAGTTACCTGTGCATTTTTCTTTTCATAGGCCCATTAGCTAGAACTGTAGAGAATTTAATAAGTCGTGTTGGGATGACAATAACCTCAGTACTTATCTTTCATTTCCTGCATTTTTATTTTTCATGTCTATTTTAGTTTTAGCATTTCTTTTTGTATATTTTGTTTTGTTTTTGCGGAGCTCACCCCTGTAGGTATTCTTGGCAAATTGCATTGGCGGGGTTCTGATTCTTCGTATGGCGGGCCTGCTTCAGGTTTCCACGCGCCTTCTGGTATGCTCACTAGCTGAGCATTGGGTAACCTCTTCCCTTAGCTCTTTTTGAGTTTAATTTATATATCATCTGCTGTGTAGTTTAGTTTAAGTCTGGGGGAGAGATTTGTTACCTTTTGCACGCCCACATTTCTTGTGCATACTAGAAGCCTTTATTGTTTTATTTTGCTTAGTTCATTGCATCACACACCACTACACCCACATGAGCGTGTGCTTAGCTTTTTGCGTACTGCGAGTTAAACTCGTTTCTTTTGTATGATTTGCGAAAATTATTATGCTGACATAGGATTATGATACGGAGTAAAATGTTGACCTTGTTGTGCTCCTAGTCAACTGCTCTCGTCACATGTAGAAATTCGAGTAGATTTAATTTTTCTGTATGCTTTTAGTTTTATATTTTTCTAATTGCATAAATACTTTTTATTCTACTCAAAAGTTGGTGAATCCGGTGTGAATCCGACGGTAGCTTAGGGATGTGTGTAGACGGCTGTTAGGTTCATATTGCTCGAGTCGGGAGGATGGATAGTCTTTCTCGTTGGCTAAGAACTTGCCCCAAGCTATTCTTGAAGCATGGGTATAGGTTAGTCATGCATGAGCGTGATGTAGGCCATCATTTTGGCCCGGTTGAGCTTTGTACCATTCCTAACGTCTTATCTTCGCTAGCCCTGTTGTGCCTACCCCTCCTTTTGATTCAGCTCCCCATGATTTCACCAAAGCCTCATAGCCAATCCTAGTCGCACACCCGAGTTGAGCTTTAGAGTTTTACATTTTCATTTTGGGATGTGATGTGGTGATTTTATTTGTGAAAATGTGGAAGTGCTCCCAAGTTTATATCTGCTGAATTGTGAAAATAAAATAAAAAAAAAGAAAAGAAAAAAATATTTGTAAAGAAAAAGAAAAGAAAAAAAGTGAAAAGAAAAAGTTTAAATTGAAAATCTTTTTGGGAAATGTGATTACATTTGGAGTAGGCGGTGCACACACCCATTTGTTAAAAGTTAAGTTTGGGGATGTTGTGTACCCGCATGTATTTTGGTTAGCTGATGGATTCATTTTATACTAGCACATTTGGGTTAGGTGCATAGCCTTCCTGTATATCTTTGTTTACCTCACCGAAACCCAAGCCCCATCTCTTCACCTAAAGTCCTACTGATTCGTGTGTGAACCAAATCAATGTCGTGGAGAGAATGCGAAAAGGCAAGCATATGGTCACCGACATTGGTGGATTCTTTTGGAGGTTATCCTGAGCCCCGATCTTTGGCAATGCTCGCCTAGCGATTAGTCTACTTTCTCCCTACGCGTGACCGAATGATTCACCGTGATTCTATTTTTGATTAATAATAAAATTTTGATACACATTGTGAAAAATATAAACTATTTTGTATACTTATAAATTTCTTCTATTATATTTTTACGCGCGCGAGCATGCGACTTCGCATGGTACTTCGTATCGCAATTTCTTTGTTAACTAGTATTTTTCCCTATCTGCTTAGATTTTATTTGCTCGGGACGCGCGAACAGTTAATTCTGGGGGTGTGATGAGTCCACTTTATATACCTATTTTCGGACTCATCTGGGCTAGTTTTCATATGGTTGCAATTCACTTTTAGTTCTTTATCGTTCCTATTTCATCTAATCTTTATTTTCATAGGAAGTGCACATTTATACCCGTGGTTGTGTATTTTGTTATTTTTATAGTTTGTACTCCTTTTTGTGATTTCCTGGAATGTCTGCACATATCAGTGATTGGTTTTTCCTTTCGGTACAGGGGTCGTGTGCGTGTTCCGGGATGGTTGTGAAACAGGAATACTGCGCACGATCATGGGATCTAATGCGCACGACCACTGGTCGTGCACCCTTGATCGTGCGCACTACTCTTTGTTTTCCAGAATCAGCCTGGGGTAAGCGCACGACCACTGGACATATTGCGCACGACCACCGGTCGTGCGCCACTGATCGTGTGCATTGATTCCTCTTTTCTGGAGTCCTGTCTGGGTAATCGCACGATCATTGGACTTAGTGCGCACGACCACTGGTCGTGCGCCACTACTCGTGCGCATTATCCCAGTTCTTCTTCCTGATATTCCATGCCAGTGCGCACGAGCACAGGACATAGTGCGCACGACCACTAGTCGTGCGCTTGTGATTGTGTGCATTGTTCATTTCTGCTTTTGTATAAATAGTGCAGGTCTCGCCCTAATGAAAAGATGATCCGGAGCTCGACGTTTCTCTGCCGTTTTCCGCCTTCTCCGTCGTTCCCCTTCATCTTCCACCCTAGGGAGGTGCTCCGGGAAAGCTTTCACCGCCAAATCCAAGTCGGAGCTTCCTCTCGGCCTTCTCCTTCATCCATGAGCTTCAAATAGGGTTTGACGCCATAGCTATCAAGCAAAGGAAATCTAGCAAACTTCGTCCGCTATCGTGAGACGAATAAGACGGGCCATTGGAAGGTGGTGACAGCCCTTCTCTATCCCGGACGCAGTTGAGGACCGAGCTTGGACGCGGAATGACAACCCGACGATTCCAACCGTGAATCATCAGCAAGGCTTCGGATTCGGTCGATCTCTTGACTTGTTCTTGCTTTCTTATTGAATATTGGTGTTTAACTTTATTTATATTGATGAAGTATGCTTAGTTTGTAAAACGATTTTATACAATTATATTTATGTGATTGTATGTTTTCGTTATTTACTTGAGTTGTGTCATATTCCATCCACTACCATCCACCCTTGCCGCACTAGCAATTACTAGTGGCGTGCATTGCGAAGAGGTGCTCACGACCCTCATTTTGTCGTTATAACCACCTCATCTGCTAGCCTTCTCGTCCATCCGCCTAATGATTCGGTGCATAGCTGCCCGACTAGTCTTCCATCCCGCCTGCCAAAGCATCGCATAGCAGCGTTGCATAGGAGTAGTTGATAGCCTTTTATTTTCTGTTTCTGCAACATCAAAACCCCCCTTAGTTAGCTCCGACCTGAGGACTTCAATCTCAAGTCCTCCTCGAAATTAACTCCACCTTACTGTGTTCCTTGTGAGATCGATACTTAGGAAAACCCCCATTTTATATTACTTGTGCAACCGGTTCACTGCCGTGATCTTAAGCATCAGCCTTACAATAGTTCACTTATCAAATAGTGTCTTACATACATCGGCTTGCAGGCCGGCCACACATGACAAAATAAAAACAACTATTCTCTAAGGCCTTCGAGGGCCAGCACAACAACATGGGCTCCAGCCCGCTATTTTGCACTCGGCTCCGCAACACCTGCAAGCAACATTCCACCGCACGGTGGCAAACAGGCAACGGTCAGCTAAAGCCGACCAAATTATAACGACTATGTCCCTTTCCTGGGACGGCGGTGCTCCTTCCCTGCATATCATTAGCCCAGCTAAACAATTATGTAAAAACATACTCCACCACAGGTGTAGGCTCGCACTGCCAAATAACCCGTGCACTCAAGGCACATTAACGGTGAATCTTGACACTTCAGCATCTTCACCACCACCCCCAGGATGGCAACAACATGAGCATTTAAGCCTTCCTAACCACTGTCTAAGGCTCCCGACTATTCCAACGGCCAGTCCCCTTTTCGGGTCTCTCGCACCGAACCACATAGCCCAGGTCCAATTCCACTTGCCCGTTGCTCGACCGCATAGTTCACCTTAATACGTATGCATGGGACAAACTTCTCTCGGATCCTAATATTCCAATCAATCACATAACCCAGTTATGTTCAAGGCCAGTTCCCAGACCGCCAAGTTAGCAGAACAATGATTCCGCTCAGTTTTCCGGGTATGCCTTGGAGCTAACCTCCAAGGATCTCTGCTGCAATCTACCGCGTAGAAACCCGAAAACCCAAAGCACGGAGTCTTCTCCGACAAATCATAACAAATGCAACATCACTGATCCAGACCAACATGTCCGGGTAGGCTTCACACACAATGTCTATGCCCGTACTTCGATTCTGGACTCTATATGCAACACAAGGGGGATTATTCCCGTCATCCCCAAGGAACACCGCACACTCACTGCACACTCGCTGGAGCGGGTTTTCCCTATGCAAAAGGAAGAGCTTCACATGCTCAATTGGAGAATCGTTACCCTTGTAGTACGCGTTGGCGCCATGGAAAAACTACATGGATGGAAAACTTTGCAATGAACTTTCCTCCACGGATCCGCTCTCAGATCTCAAAACAGTGCTCCGATGTAACATCCCATTTCCAACTAGACCCCTAAGAGTGGTTTTGGTCATGACTAGGTCATGACAAAACCCTAGGAAGCCAGAAATGGCCCAAGAGATAGAAGGCCAAGGTGAGGATCACCATGGTCTGCCTATGGCACAACCTCAACACCAAACCTAGGGTTTGACCTTAGGGCTTCACCATGACTCCATGACCCCACCACAACATCACTAACCCATTAGAGGGTCCACTAAAGCCTTAAGGGTCCATTGGGGTCAACCCCAAGTGGCCAATTTGACCTAGGACCACCATAGGCCTAAATAGGGCAAGGTGTCCTAATCATGGGCAGTTGACCTCTAATGTGCCCAACCAACCTTACTCAGGGCTTCCTAAACATAAAGTGAGGTCAATGAGTCACTAGGGACCCATTGTAGTCAAACCTAGTGGCTAAGTTGACCCAAGTCAACTCAAGCCCCAAAGTGGTCAAAGTGCCCTTACCAAGGGTCAAGTGACCTCCAAGGTGCCAAGTTAACCCTACCCAACCCTACATAGACCTTAGGGCAGGCCAATAGGTCACCATGGACCCATTGGGGTCAACACAAATGATCAATTTGATCCAAGTCAACCCTAGCCTAAGCCAAGTCAAACCTAGCCCAAATGGGGTAACCCAAGCTCAAGCCATTTTTCCCTTAGGCTAACCTCACTTTTCATAATTATTATGATTAAGTGGGATGCACATATCCTGTGGATTTAACCAGTCAACATGGGTGACTAGGAGAGAGTAAGGGGCTTCCTTTCATGAAAATGGTGGAGAAAGAGAATTGGGGGAGAGGAAGGGATGGGTGGGAACCGGCCAAAGGAGGTCAACAGCCATCCTTTATGGCTGCAATCAACTTGTCTAGGGAATAGGAGTTGATTCCAGCCGTTTTTCGGCCACCAAGAGGTAGGTTCAGCCCCCCCCCCCCCCCCCCACTCAACCCGAGCCACACCTTTAATGGTGTTTGATGGGCATTGAAGAACCAGCCGCCCCCCTCCCCAATTGACCATTTAAACATCATCAGTGGGCAGAGGGGAGCATTTTTGAACTCTTACCTGGAAGTAACAAGCTGTCCCACTGTGTTGTTGCAGAAGCCGAGCGCTGCCACCGTCGACCATGGCATCTCGCCGTTCCTCCCGCATTTAGGCCGCCAGAAAGGTCCTCCCCTCTCCTTACTTCCTGGGTACATCTTAGGACTAATTAGGTTCAAGGTTCGGGCTCAATTGAGCCCGATCCATGTTTCAATTTCCTAGTTTTTCCAAGGAAATTCTTTTTATCGGGATCGCCGGAAACGGCCCCTCCGGCGGCCGTGCCGCCGGCTGATGGTAGTCACTACATCCACGAAGGGAGTGGTGGCGGTGGCCGGCCGGGGAAGTGGACGGGTGGCCGGGAAATCAGCCCACAAGGCGGCCCAGGATAGGTACATCGTGACCATCGGCTCAAGGAGGAAGACGACTCGGTTGCCCTTGGATTGCGCCAAGATTCGTGTGGCACCTTTGATAAGAATCAGATTATTTTGATTTAATTTCATTTCTGTCACATTATTTATAGTAGATGGTTTTAATTTTTAAAAATAAGTAGGTTCGTGTGGGGGGAAAGCTTTTAATATGAAAGTTGTAGCACTATGGGTCTACTTTAATCCAAAACTAATTTGGACCAATTTGGCCCTCTGGTTGGACCAAGGCGCCCATTTTGGTGGGACCTATACCTAGGGCTGTCCTGAGATTCAAATGGATGCCCACCCTTCATCCCTTGTCCAAATTGGCTGAAATTTGGACAGAGGATCAGTCTTAACATACCTAGGTTCTGTCCAAAATTGGGATTTTTTTAGGGAAACTGTGCCTAAAGTTTTTTACTTTTATTTAATAATGCTAGGGTATTTTAATTAAGTGGTCTAATGACCTCCAAACCCTCCAAAATTTTGGTGAGTGGTCCCTGACATCAATACCTAGCTCTGTACAAAATTTCAACTCATTTGGATGGGTTTTGGTTAGGGAATCACCAAACCCTAGTTTGGCCTTAAGGAGGTGTTTTTGATTAAAAGTGCACCATGGGCTTAGGGAGGCCACCTCCCCTCAACAGAGGCTGAGATTTTGGACACTGACTTAGTATGGCCAATGTCACCCTCTTAAGGAAAATGTGGTGATTTAGGCTTGATTTACCCTATGGTTCAACCTCAAACCCTAAGGAAGGACTTTTGCGGGTTGTGAAGGACATGGGGGCTAATGACTTTGTATGACCTTGAAAACCCAGTAGAATTGAAGGTAATGTAACCTAAGTTCTCTGGAAGAAATCTTAGAGGACTTGGAGGAAGGTAGACACCTCAAAACCCTAACTCTAGTTTTAGGGTAGAAGCACGATTTTGTAAATTCAGCCACTAAACCTTATTTAAAAGTTGTGAAACTTGGGTAGAGTAAGGTCCCGTTTGGGGGGACTTATTTTCACCGGTCAAGCGGTTATGACCGCATGAACCGGACCTTAATTAAGTCCCGGTTCATGCGGTCGTAACCGCTTGACCGGTGAAAATAAATCCCCCCAAATGGAGCCTAAGTTTTAGAACATCTAGAACTCCTAGTAATTTTATTAGAATTTTATGGATTATATTTCTATTACTTTATTTGTTAAATATCAATAGGCCCAAAATGGTCTTTTAATTAATTTGATTATTCTCTTCATTTGAAACTGATGAAACTTGGTCAGTAGATGATATAGGTCTAAGTGAATATCCTTGAATTTTGTTACAATTTTTAATTCATGATATTTAGTACTTCCTTCACTAGATTCAAAAAGGGGCTTTGGTGGTATAAAATTATTTATAGATGATATATCTGTTGAAAACTCATGAGACTTAGGTACTGATGATTTCAGGCCAAAATATGCTTGTAGGAATTTATTCATAATTTTTAGAGGGTTGATTACAGTACTTTCTTTACAAATCCATAATATGGAGATTTTTGATCATTAATTTATTCAGAGATTAATACTTGCTGAAAAATTATGAAACTTGGTCAATACTACTTTTAAGGTTGTATCTGCATAGTATAATTAATTTATAATTTTTGGATTGATATTTTCTGTACTTGATTCATAAACAACGTAAGATAGTAAATATTACTAAAATAGTTTTAGTGCCTTTTTTGATGATAGAAAAATTGTGATACTTTGGATTTACCATATGGAGATAACCTAATATTTATCCTAATTTTTTTAGGCATCTTGCATGAGTACTTAGGGTAGTTCATGTTCAAACTGGTAGCCTTTGGAAGTTTTAAGGAAATTAATTAAATGTCAGATAAATTAGGAAAATTATAATTTCCTGGATTTAGTCTATTTGTGTCATGATAAGTCTCCAGTAAATAAGGTAGGCCATATGGATGAGTATTTGGATTATCTTCTGTCCGGTCCGACATATAGCCTAGGATGGTCTGCATTTGGCAAGATGGGTAAATTGCAATAAGATACGATGGGACATGGTGTAGGAGTTAGTCATTTTGGATAGATGTGGATGAGTTCACCATAGAAGGATAGGAAGAGTGGTGAGAAATTGGTTTGGCTAGAGTTTAGAGGCGCTCGGGTTCGACGAAAGATCGTCTTCCCCGAGGTGAGGTAGAGTCAAATCACCCTAGGATTACCCTATTGTAATATGAGAAGGTAATGGATAAGGGAATCAACCAATAATAATAATAAGTACCTTGCGAAAGGGAACGCTGGGCGTAAACCCAACATAGTTCCTAATGCCCCTTGAGAGCCCTTCACAGGGAATACGGGGGGCAGTCCTGGGTTAACATAAACTGTATTAACAAGCTGAAAAGAGTAACTTAGTAATTAGGGTTGCACATTTCACGAACACAGATAGCACAGGAAGATAGTTGGGAGCTTCGGCTTGGATAGTTAATAGATGGACGTTTTGGTCCGGGAGTTTCAGCTCGATTGTTTGAGACGGACATTTTGGTCCAGGGAGCTTCGGCTCGGTTTTGAATACGATAAATTTGCATGTGCATGAAAGGAAAGAAAATTAAGGTGATGGGTCTTCGGTATTGGAGGGTCGATGCACCGACGCCAATATGCTGACTCGGCAAGTGTGGTTAGCACTTCGCCAACAGAAGTCCGGTGCGCTGGCCGGCAAGAGTATGCAGGAGTCCGCTTCGTGCACCAAGCATTGAGGCGTACGATAGGCCTGACCGGTAGTGCTTTACTGGTTTAGAGGTGGGCGAGGACCAACCCACCGCTTTCGTCTGCCACTACGGAGGTATCCTAGGAGGTTACGGCTCCAGAAAGGGGGAACTAAAGGTCTGTGTGCACAGAGTCGGGTGTGTGTGTTGCACTTGCATGTTCCATCATACCCACTTGCATGTCATAGCATAATCGATTTATTTAACCCCTGACACCTAAGGTATAAGTAGAATGGGACGCTTATACATTAGGACTTGCAAAACGACCCCTTGGTCTATAAGCTTGTGTGGGCAAGTTTATAAATTAAGGTCAATTTTGATATATATTTACTGCTGTTTGATAACCGACACCCCAACGTATAAATTGGTATGGGACTTTTTATACGATGGGAGCCTTGCAGAAGACCCCTTGGCTTATGTGTTCTCACATAAGTGAAGGTTACTTTTCATATTTCATCTTATTGTCAATATCTAATATAGAATTGCTAGTATAGGTCCGCTGCCATCTGTTTTTGATTATTCTCCACCTTCAAGTCCTCCCCTTTCTTCCTCTCCGCTTAGTGCCTAGGAGCCATGGGGGAAGGGGTGGGGGATGATAGGGCTTAGTCTTTTAGACTAACGGTTTTCAAACCGCATCATTTTAGGGAATCGTGGAGCCCAGCACGGGGGAGCAGCCCCAGGGACCGGTGCGCTTGGAGATAGGGCAGTCTCGCTCCGGAGTTCATACAGCCGGGACCGTGAGTCTTGACCTTGAGTAGATGTTCTGTCTTTGCTTCCGCATGAGTGATTTGTAGTGAGGACATGATGTACCAGGCATAAGCCCGTATTTTATTACTCTGATATATTATTCTGTGGACACTCCCTTCGTGGATATTATCTATATGATATGTGATCTTCTGTGGACTGCTAGTTTGCGTTTACTTTGTTTTGCTACTTTTTTGTGATCGAATTGGCCGGTAGAATCGGCGCTTTGTGGTGATGACCCTTCAGGGCGTGAAGGAGTCACCGCAAAATGGCGATTTTGGGCATAAGACCCCGGTGTTTTAAAAGGAAAAAAAGGGGGGTCTTACAAGTGGTATCAGAGCAGACCTCGATCGAAAAGTAGCAGTCCACAACCCTGGGTCACCCCCGCGCGAGTTTTGTTTGGGGACAAACTAAGCAACGGAAGCAGTGGTGTGCCCATAAGGGGAATCACATGTAAAGTTCACCTTTTCATTAATTCCACTTGTTCATCAGCTAGCAATTGGAATTCATTTTTGTAGCGCCTCCCAACCATGTGGGCTAGCTCCAGGCTGCGCAGCTGGGCCCGCGCACTCTCGTGAACCAGTACTCGCGTCGCCTCTTTGTCATATATGGAGGCGTCCTCTCGCGAGTACAGGCCGAACGAAAAATTATACGCCTCCCCGCCGATGGTGTCCTGCTCCAGCCAACTCGGCAACAGAGTCGAGACCACCGCGCGATTAGACTCCTTGTCCCAGGACATAAGCGGGACACCGAGCTCGTCCAGGTATTTCTCGACGTACCCGAAGTTGCGATGCCCTCTCGGCACCGGCCTCGCGGTGGTTTGCGACCCGTCCGGCGGCCCGGAGGTACCTGCCGCCCCGGTGGGGATGTCGCTGGTCGAAGCAACAATGGGGGGAACCCTCAGTCGGTAGATCAGCCGGGGCCTTGCCTTTCCTCTGGCCCCCGGCTAGTTACTGACCCGTAGACTTCGCCGTCTTTGGCGAGGGAGTGGGCTTCTCGCGGCCCGGCCTCTTCTTGGCAGGGATCGATGGGGGCTCGCGCTGAGCGGCGTCGGCGGCCTGAGCACGAGCGAGGACCCCGGAGGCGACCCGAGCGCTCTCATAGGGGGGTGGAGGGGCACGTCTCGCTCGCCTGCCGAAAAAGGAAAGTAAGACCTAGGAAGCAAAGAGCGAGACAAGAGTAGTGGCGAGTGGCAAACCTCCCCCAGGCGGGACGGCAGTAAGGTCGTCGAGGTTGCGGCGCAGGTACGCGACCTCGAAGTTCTTCCCAGAGAAGAACCCGCACAAGTCGGCTTCATGGCCTCCCAGGCTTGGCGGGCGGTAACTCGCCTCGCTGAGCTGCACCGGCGAGTAGGGAACGTTGCCGAAATCGCCCTTGACAAACAGAAATTTCTTGAGCCAGTTGTGACTCTTGTTGACGGTCTCCCGCACCTTGAGGTGGGCGCTGGAGAAGTAGGCGGTGCCATCCCGGTTCGCACGGAAGGAAAATAGTTTGCAGAAAACAGCGAGATTAAACTCGATCCGCTCCTCTCGCAGGAAGCAGGCGAACCCAACCATAACAGCTACAGAGTTTGGGGTCATCTGACCTATGACGACCCCGAAGTACTTCAGTACCTGACGGACCTCTGGCCAGAGGGGGAGGCGAAGACCCACCTCAAAGTGGGCCAGGGGAATGGCGAGCTCGTTCCCGGACAGATCGTTGATCTTCTCCCCCTCCCCGGGCCGTCTCGCCGAGAACCCAGCCGGGATGTGGTCGCCTAGGGCCTCTAAGTACTCGCGCTCTAAGATGATAGCACAGGGAAAGTCGTGCTCCGAGAAGGTCCAGGCACATTTGCTTCGCCCGTCCGCCTCGCCGCCGCCGTCGTCGCCCATTCCGTCGAATTGCCGCCGTTTGAGCGAGACAGACCCAATGGGTGAGTGAGAATCGTGCTTTGCGGAGAGCAGGAGGCGGGTGAGTTCTTTGAAGCAATGGAGGGGTAAGAACCGGCCACGCCTATTTATAGGGAGAAAGAAAGGGCGGGAATTTTCCCGCCAATGGGAGAGGTGTGAGTAGCAAAAATCGAGCCCGACGGTTCGACTCCCCAACGCGCAGCCACAGCACCAGGACCGTTTAGCAGCAGGTCTCGCTCGACCGCATCCGCGCAAAGAATGAGCGGGCGAGTCTCAGCCCGAGCCCGCCCAGGATCCCGAGCGAGTCGGGTAAACTCGTGGCTGGCGAGCTCCTCGGCTCGCTCCCGCTACGATCGGAATGGCGGGTTGAGCGAGGTCGTCCCCAGACCTGCCCTCGCCCCAGGAAGTGGACGAGGGGCGGACGTGAGTATACTCGAGCCCGCCTCAAGGAAAATAAAAAAAACACCAACATGATAATTTTGGCGTGCATCAGAGATCAAAAAATCAGGCCCATAGGCGGGCGAGGAGAGTCACTAATTGTTGCGAATACAGAATGAGGCTTTGCAATAGTAGAAACTCCGCGATATCCCGCGAGCGGGGGGAAGAAAGGTCGGATCAGTACTGGATCCACTTCCACCTGCCCCGCCGCTGCGTTCCCAATCGCGGCGGCACGCGAGGATAATAGTAATCGCGCACCGCCACCAGCTCCTGCTGAGCCAGGCCGACTTGTTCCGAGGCATTCCTAAGACGCTCCTCGGCTCGCATAATGTGCACGCCAGGAGAAGTGACCTCGCCACCTTCTGCTACGCGTGGGGCTCCCTCCAAGGTCGCGAGTCGAGCCTCGGTGTCGGCCTTGTCTTGATCGACCCTCGTCACGAGCTCCTGAAGCAGCAGCGTGTGTTTCTTGAACAGCCGCGTCACCTGCCTCTTCATCCCCACCGCATCGGTCGGGTCGCCCAGGTAATCAGAAACACCCTCCATGTCGGGCAGAGGCGAATACCCTTCGCTCATCTCAGTTTCGGAGGAGACCAGGTTATATCCTACAAAAGGGGGATTCAGAAGGAGCGAGCGAGAACAAGGCAAACGCTGAGTACAAGCTTACCAGGGGTTGGCACGTCGTCTACGCCGATGGAAGGACGAGAGGAGCCCGGCCGACCCTGAAAGGCTTCTCCCTCGAGGGTCTCAAGAGATTTTCCCAGTCCGTGGGGAGCCGGCGAACGAGAGGTTTTCGGAGGTGGGCGGTCCAGACCTGGGGGACTAGTAACCCTCTAAGACGACAAGGGAGGGGGGCGACCCCCCCCCCCCCGGTCCTCCTCGTCCTCACGAGGCGGTGCCTGCAAGACGAGGGGTCAGAGACGTCGCAACAAACCAAGGAGGAAGGTCGCATACCTCAGGAGCGACCTCATCGCCAGCCGCAGAGCTGTAACCCGGGAAGTTGCTCGTCAGGGACCGCCTCACGATCTTCCCCTTCACCGGCCTGAAGAGAGGGCCGGGAGACCCGCATGCTAACCAAGGGGTGGCCTCGAGGGCCTCCTCCCGAGTCTTCTGGCCCGCAGTCGCCAAGCGAGCTCGCACTTCTTCGCTGACCGGCATCAAGGAACTGCGTCTATTCAAGAAAGATGAGAGGGTCCGGGGAGACCCCCCCTGGGCTCGGTGGTATATTTATAGCTGAATAGTGGGGGCCCACCAGAAGATTCCCTGCCAGCTCAGCACAGTACTCGCCGAACACGGGGGTTGGATGATTCTTTCCGAGCTTGTGTCAAGCTCAAAAAGAGCGGAGATTGTGTACAACCCCATGTTCGCCGAGCGGGTCCCACCAGGAAGATCGAGCGAACCGGCCCCGCGGCCCGCACCCATGCAACAAGCAGGCGTGCGGCAAAGGGCTGGTCTGCTCCCACCTAGTTCGAGCGAGCGAGTCGGACGAGACGACTCCCCACCCCTCCCGCTCACTCGGAGAATCGTCGGCCAGAGCAGGGGGCGCCAATCGTCGAGCCGATACTCGCGGAGGGGCTCGGCGACCTGCGACCTGCGAGCCGATCGGAGGGTCGCGATCGCTACCAGTCACCCCTACATGTGACCTGGTCGCTGGTCCGCCCCGGCAGAGAACTGGCGGGTTCCCGCGGCCCGGCTCGCGTTCGCCTAGGAAGGATAGGCAGGCCGCTGGAGCCAGGTCGCACCCGCCTCCCGCGGAAGGGAATTGGAGGCGAGCTGACTCCCCATGGGTGCGAATAGCTCCTCCAAACAGCGGAACGACGCTATTGGCAGACCAGGTTGGACTGCGCATAGCTGCTCAGGACAGCGGAGTTTGGCTGTTGGCAGGCCCAACCCAGGGCTTTTTGGTATTTTCAGGTCAGTTCTTCTGGTTATTGGCAGTTCAGTTTCCAAAAAACTATAAATAAGACCCAAGGGGTACCTCAGAGGGCACGCTTTTGAGTGCCTCCCTACTCCCATTTTCAAGTGCTTTCTGAGGGTACCTTCGCTCGGCTTCTGGCTAAGGATGGGAAGCGCTCAGAGATCTTCCGGGTTTGTGGTGGGACCTCCCTGCCGAGCCCTTGGGCCAGTTTCTTCTTGCCTTCTTCGTTGTTTTTCTTGCAGGAGCAAAGTAGGCGCGAGACCACCCCTTCCCCAAGGGTCGAACTCCACAAGAGGCCGGATTCAGAAGGAGCGAGCGAGAACAAGGCAAACGCTGAGTACAAGCTTACCAGGGGTTGGCACGTCATCTACGCAGATGGAAGGATGAGAGGAGCCCGGCCGACCCTGAAAGGCTTCTCCCTCGAGGGTCTCAAGAGATTTTCCCAGTCCGTGGGGAGCCGGCGAACGAGAGGTTTTCGGAGGTGGGCGGTCCAGACCTGGGGGACTAGCAACCCTCTCAGACGACAAGGGAGGGGGCGACCCCCCCCCCCCCCCGGTCCTCCTCGTCCTCACGAGGCGGTGCCTGTAAGACGAGGGGTCAGAGACGTCGCAACAAACCAAGGAGGAAGGTCGCATACCTCAGGAGCGACCTCATCGCCAGCCGCCGAGCTGGAACCCGGGAAGTTGCTCGCCGGGGACCGCCTCACGATCTTCCCCTTCACCGGCCTGAAGAGAGGGTCGGGAGACCCGCGTGCTAACCAAGGGGCGGCCTCGAGGGCCTCCTCCCGAGTCTTCTGGCCCGCAACCGCCAAGCGAGCTCGCACTTCTTCGCTGACCGGCATCAAGGAACTGCAGTCTATTCAAGAAAGATGAGAGGGTCCCGGAGACCCCCCCCCCCCCCCCCCGGGCTCGGTGGTATATTTATAGCCGAATAGTGGGGGCCCACCAGAAGATTCCCTGCCAGCTCAGCACAGTACTCGCCGAACACGGGGTTGGATGATTCTTTCCGAGCATGTGTCAAGCTCAAAAAGAGCGGGGATTTTGTACAACCCCGTGTTCGCCGAGCGGGTCCCACCAGGAAGATCGAGCGAACCAGCCCCGCGGCCCTCACCCATGCAACAAGCAGGCGTGCGGCAAAGGGATAGTCCGCTCCCGCCTAGTTCGAGCGAGCGAGCCAGACGAGACGACTCCCCACCCCTCCCGCTCGCTCGGAGAATCGTCGGCCAGAGCAGGGGGCGCCAATCGTCGAGCCGATACTCGCAGAGTGGCTCGGCGACCTGCGACCTGCGAGCCGATCGGAGGGTCGCGATCGCTACCAGTCACCCCTCCACGCGACCTGGTCGCCAGTCCGCCTCGGTAGAGAACTGGCGGGTTCCCGCGGCTCGGCTCGCGTTCGCCCAGGAAGGATAGGCAGGCCGCTGGAGCCAGGTCGCACCCGCCTCCCGCGGAAGGGAATTGGAGGCGAGCTGACTCCCCATGGGTGAGAATAGCTCCTCCAAACAGCGGAAACCACGCTATTGGCAGACCAGGTTGGACTGCGCATAGCTGCTCAGGACAGCGGAGTTTGGCTGTTGGCAGGCCCAACCCCGGGCTTTTTGGTATTTTCAGGTCAGTTCTTCTGGTTATTGGCAGTTCAGTTTCCAAAAAACTATAAATAAGACCCAAGGGGTACCTCAGAGGGCACGCTTTTGAGTGCCTCCCTACTCCCGTTTTCAAGTGCTTTCTGAGCGTACCTTCGCTCGGCTTCTGGCTAAGGAGGGGAAGCGCTCAAAGATCTTCCGGGTTTGTGGTGGGACCTCCCTGCCGAGCCCTTGGGCTAGTTTCTTCTTGCCTTCTTCATTGTTTTTCTTGCAGGAGCAAAGTAGGCGCGAGACCACCCCTTCCCCAAGGGTCGAACTCCACAAGAGGCCGGATTCCGGTTTCAACAAACTCCTCTAGGGAATAGGAGTTGATTCCAGCCATTTCCCGGCCACCAAGAGGTAGGTTCACCCCCCCCCCACTCAACTCGAGCCACACCTTTAATGGTGTTTGATGGGCATTGAAGAACCAGCCCCCCCCCCTCCCCAATTGACCATTTAAACATCATTAGTGGGCAGAAGAGGGGAGCATTTTTGAACTCTTACCTCGAAGGAACAAGCCGTCCCACTGTGATGTTGCAGAAGCCGAGCGCCGCCATCGTCGACCATGGCATCCCGTTGTTCCTTCCACATTCAGGCCGTCAGAAAGGTCCTCCCCCTCTCCTTACTTCATGGGTAGATCTTAGGGCTAATTAGGTTCAAGGTTCAGGCTCAATTGAGCCCGATCCATGTTTTGATTTCCTAGTTTTTCCAAGGAAATTCTTCTTATCGTGATCGCTGGAAACGGCCCCTTCGGCGGTCGTGCCGCCGGCTGAGGGTAGCCACCACATCCACGAAGGGAGTGGTGGCGGTGGCCGGCCGGGGAAGTGGACGGATGGCCGGAAAATCAGCCCGCAAGGCGGCCCAGGATGGGGACATCGTGACCGTCGGCTCAAGGAGGAAGACGACTCGGCTGCCCTTGGATTGCTCCATGATTCGTGTGGCGCCTTGATAAGAATCAGATTATTTTGATTTAATTTCATTTCTGTCACATTATTTACAGTAAATGGTTTTAATTTTTAGAAATACTTAGGGCCACCTGGAGGGCAAACTTTCAATATGAAAGTTGTATCCCTATGGGTCTACTTTATCCAAAATTGATTTGGACAATTTGGCCCTCTGGTTGGACCAGGGCACCCATTTGGGTGGGACCTGTACCTAGGGCTGTCCTGAGATTCAAATGGATGCCCACCTTCATCCTTGTCCAAATGGGCTGAAATTTGGATAGAGCATCAGTATTAAAAGATTGACATCATGTATATTGTAATGAAGAAAGTTGCAAGTACCTTGATGAGTTTTTTGCATGTCTGCTAATAACTGTAAGAGAAAAGTTTGAAAAAATTACGCTTCAAGTACCTGATGGAACTTTTGGTGATGTCTGCTAATCAATGCAAAGAGCATGTGAGCAGCAATATATATAGTGATCAACTTCAGTACTGGATTACTTGTAGGTGTCTGCAATCACTGCACATGGAGAGTTCCAGACATAAGATGAAAGTAACCTTGTCA